>BLFK01000759.1:429310-455683 GCA_014634185.1 Astreopora myriophthalma
TGTTCTAGGTTTTTTTGCTTTTTTGTTTTGCGCCATTTGTGAGTTTCACAGGTTCTTGCACTGAGCTGAGCTGAGCTGAGCTGGAGAATGGTGCTTGTATTGGTAACAAACTAACCTTTTGACAGCAGCATAACATAACCCAAGAGAAGTGAGAGAAATACAGACGTGAAATACTATGGCTGTTGTTCCATACTCCTCAACTACAACCTTCAATCTCTCCTTCAGGGTCAGTTTATTTTCGCCTTCTTGTTGAACTGTCTTTTCTTCGTGAGAACTTTCTCTCTCTTTCTTATAACTGAGGTATGCAGTGTTCTTGCATTGAGCAACATAAATCCGCTGCGATTTACATGACTTTGCAATTCGATTCTCGTTGAGGGTGCCGGAAGGTGATTCAAAATAGGCGTGGCAACGGCTCTCGCGCCCCTTGTAATGGCACTTACATAGGCCATATGTCGAAAAGAGGACCTAACCATCATTTTGCAAAGAGTATTGGTAAAATAGGTTTGACTTTACACATGTATAAAGCGGAAAAAGTTGCGTGTAATACCTTTTCCGCTCGACTACCATACGTTTCTGAGCGGCTGCAACATGAAAATGAGGCAGCAAAGGGTCGCCTGGTTGAAAATGAGTTTTCTTCGAGATGTGGAAAGGTTTTCTGCGGATAGGCTGAAATCTGTGCAAACGGTTACTACCGCTGAAGGGAGAAAGGTAGAGTGCTGTTAAGAGTTTAACTATTCCAAGAGAGACAACGAGAAATAACTGAAAATAATTATTCCCGCATCTTTCATGCAGTTTGTTTTCGTGCCTACAGAAGATCTGTCAGTTCTGTAGATCTGCAAAGAAAGAACCAAAACCCCATTCCTCTTCAGTTTGTAGAACATAAGGATGAAGATGGAAGTCTTGTGGCTGTAGACACGGGCGAACGATGCCTGGGATTCTGCGAAGACTACGAACCAGATGACAAGGTTTACAAAGTCTGGGAGAAATTACACATCAGCTCCTAAAGCGGCGCTCAAAACTTTGAGGAACTTAAAAAACATAGCATAACTCATATTTTAAACGTTGGAACTGGAATAGAGAATGCTTTTCCACAGGTAAGTGTGCTGCTGGTATTTCGTTGTGGATTAACGTACGTAACTTGTCTATTCTTACCAGATCTAACGTTTATATCGGATTAGTTACGCTGCTTCCAAGACTAACACGCAGACGCTTTTTTTGTTGATAGGAATTTACTTATAAGACTGTCGAGTTACTGGATTTGCCAGACACACAAATTTGTCAACACTTTCCAATATTGTTCGATTTTATAAATCTTGGAGTGAAAAATGGTGCTATTCTGGTTCACTGGTATGTTGCTTTTTTTGGTAAACTTTTATTTTACTATTTCGTGCCTTTTGCTTCAACGGAATATAGGAGGATTTCAGTTGAGTCACTGTTTACATCTCAAAAGTTGAAATTTATCCCATAAAATTCTTTGATTCAATTTGGAAGAGTATGTGGAATGTCGTTAATGTGGGAAGTTTGATCAGTAGAAAATGCATGAAAAGGCCTTTCAAGGTTCTTATAGCAGGGTGGCCACCCAGCCACATAAACGTCTGCGAACTTGGAACTTTTCATTCTCGGAGACCCAGGGGCAGTCAGTCGGGGCGGGGGGGGGCGGTCTTGTAAACTTCCATCATCATTTTCGCTGCCAAACTTGCGGGAGGATGTGCACTTTTTAGATAAAAAGTCTCTTTCAATTCTCACCACTTTAGCCAGATATTTTCGAAATTTACTAAATGCAGTAATCTCTTTCAATTTATTTTTTGTTTCGTTAATTGATGATAAGGTCGGGATCAAAGTCTGCTGATGCAAACAGAAATGGGCCTATTGTAAGGGCAATTTGTTGGAATTCAAATTAAGTTTTCATTAGTTCTTTTTTTCTCTTAGTAATGCTGGTGTGTCTCGTTCTGCCACAGTCGTACTTGGTTATCTTATGTCCACAAATAGTTCTTCTCTGGATGAATCCATGAAAATCCTCAAAGAAGCCAGACCAGCTGTAAAGCCAAATGAAGGATTCGTACGCCAGCTGCAAGATTACCAACAACAGCTTGGTCTGTCGTCATCTGAAAAACTATTAGGAAAAGTGGTGGCGTTTCTTCAATAGGTGGAATTAGCGCGCGATCCACGAACGATCCAGAACAAGACAATAACTCGCGAGGAACGAGGGCGGAAAAAAAGCAAAAAAAGGGCCTTTGGTGTTGGTTTCCGGCATTTGTTGAGAGATTGACGCGATTCATTTCAATCAGTGACTGAAAATTCAGTGAAGAACTTCCTAACTCAAATGGGAGTTGAAACCGCAAGCCGTGACTTTCTTGAACTAAGTGGGACAGTTTTTCCACCCAGGAGCGAATACAAACGACTGTAGCTTTAAAATAAAGTTGTGATGATGTCAAACACCAAATACTTAGTTTTCTCATTTGCCGCAGCTGGTCCACTTTTCTTTAAAAACTTCCCTTCCTAAGCCTGTATGTAAATAATGGTCGATTTCATTCGAAAGGAGTTACAGAATGAGCTCCATCTTTCGCAATCCAGGGACTGATTGAAAACTATTAGATAAGAATTTACCCAAATGTCAAATGGGACTTTTTAATTCCGAGATTGGTATTTCCAGCGATTCGCTTACCCTACCATGTAGAGGTTTTAATTTAGAACAGCTGATCGTACAAAAGAACATCGCGCGCCAGCATTTACGTCATAAAGGGAAAACTGCAGAAAGCGTAGCGTAGGTCACAGTACTCAGCGCACTATCTTCTAAAGTTTTCCGAAGATTGTAATCGAGAGGACTTAAAAAATGCAGCAGGAGGATCGAGATTCAGGTTAGTAGCACTAAAGTGTTAGCAAATTTGAATTGTTTTTTGCAAAACACCAAAAATGTGCAATGGAGCGCTTTAGATAGACACTCGCAAGACTGAAAGGATCTTGATAAAAAAGGTTGGGAGGACTCAAAACGTTTCCACAAATATACAGCAACAAGGGTATTTCGAAATACGGGCTGAAAATCGGATGTCTTAAGAATTTGCCTTTTTATTGGCTGATGGAAGAAAAGGAGGGTAATGTTGATTTTTTGTTGATAACTTGGCATGCCCTCGTAACCTTGGAAACGTGAGTGAGCAGGCGTCATAGCAACGATGCTCGTGGGCTCGTTATTTCGTCAGCCGTCGGCGAAGGTTCAATTTTGAAAACAGCAAAAAGGAAAAAAATTGTTTAATAGTACTTTGAGTACTTTCTGAAATAACAGGAAGGTCATGGTAAAATATGGATTTTACAGTAAGACGGTAGGATTGCCTTGCCGCAAAAGAAAAGAAAGGAAAAAAATGTCTTTTGGTTTCAGGTGATTTCAAAAACAAGTTTTTGGCACGAGGAGTAGTAGCTTGTATTGTCAGCGCTTCGAACCATAGCTTTTTAGTCGAACCTTGTTTGGCGAACTCCCAAAATATACCAGTATGCAAGACAATTATCAGCCAAAGCTATAGGTTGATGGCCTGATTTCCATGAGTCTCCCATAGCTCATATATTCCCAAATTGAATTCTTCTATTGTCTTCTTTAGAAAAGAAACGCTTTTCGCGGAAGAAACTACAGGGAAAACTGAACGAGGCAATAAAAGATCATAAGGTAGGTTAGTTTGTTACAATAAAGTAAGACTTGCCGTTTAACAGGTGAGAAATTGCCATTTTAAAGATCGATTGCTCCGCCCTGTTAGTTAGGAGTTGGATTTGCAGTGGCTCAATCTGTATATACGAAACGATCGCTTGACGACACCTCCTCGAACCGTGCTTCTATTCCAAAACAAGATCACCTCTTCATATTCTGAGAAAGCAGTAAACATCTTTCGATTCTTTCCATAGTTCTGAGTCAATCAGTCAAGCTCCAAGTTTACAGCCATCACCGTTACTCGCGTACTTTAAGATAAGGACAATCACAGATCTAGATTAACAACAAAGCCGATTGTGCTCAAAGTTTTGAGACCATTTTTTTTGCACAGTCCTTCCAAAACAAAGTTTACAACACACACAAAGGATTGGCATCCTGGCATTATTCCGTCATTACTAGTGGCTGAAACGTGAATATCTGTTTTGTTTGTAGCGCCTTCGTGAAAAGAATCGACAAGCAGACTTCGAATTGGCGATATTGGAAGAGATATGCATTGACCAGTGAGTATTCCGTGTCGAGTTGTCAATAAGGTTTCGCTAACGATCGAACTGGTTGGATTTGTTAGAACTTAAGCTTAAATTTAGTTCCGCTTACCAAAGCACAACACTTTAAGCGATTTTGTTCTTAGCACCCGTTTCACAATATTTTAGGTTTAAGACCGGCAAAAATTTGAATGGTGACGTTGCGAAGTTTCACGAATTTGATTATTTCCAAAGTACTTGTAAGGAATTTTAGAGAAATAAGACTGAAGAGTGGAGTCCATATTGGATGAACATCGACAAAGAAACAAAAAACCAACAGTACCTCACTTTTCCGCTGGAATTGTTAATGTTTAATATTATGGTTTCAATTTTGTTATTACAGGGAAATTGAGACTAAAATCTATCAAAAACCTGAAAACACCGAGCGGGCAAAGATGGAGGTATGAAAAACTGAAGTGTTCCCCGATGTCGAGCAAAATACCGCAAGTTTTAACTGATTTCACTCTATTTTTTATGTTGAAATATATTTTACATCTGCTTGACAGGCGGAGCTCCTTAACATGCATCATGGCAACATGATATTCTTACGGTATGCAATAAGCGCAATGTTGAATCAATGATTGTAAATAATAAATTGATTAAAGTTGTCCCCTGGCTGGAAACCTGATTGGCAGTGGCTGAAAGTATCTTTAAAATTATTCTAGACGACTGTTTTCAGTGTCCTCCTTATCATTTCCGACGATCCCAACCCTCACGGGAGGCCACCCCATCCATCAACACTCCCACATGCCACCACGCCATGTCATTCTATTCAACAAAGGAGACAGCAAATTGTATCTTCTTTTATCATATGTAGTATCTGTTTTCACCTTCTCAAAGTTCTCCACGGCTTTCTAATTTGTAAGTGCGTGTATTTTTCTCCTTAGTACCATGAACGAGTCAGAATTTGACGGCAAAGTGATAGAAGGCGAGCAAGCGGTAAGTGACTAAGTAGCACAAGAGTCGCTTACCAGAGGCAACAACGGAGAGCGATTCTAGCTTGTTGAGTGCTGATACGTTAAGCTGATGTGTTTTATAGTAAATAGAAAATAGTAAATGCTTAATTGACCAATGACAGCGCGCGATTTATGTTCGACTTGGTTTTGTCATTAATTTACATTTGATCTTTTTCATTTCAGTTGGAGAGGCTCGAGAAGTTCCTCTCCGAAAGGTAAGGATTCACGCTCTCAGGATAGATCAGGAGAAATACGACATTTTCTCTTAATCGACAAGGAATGGAACCCGGCCTAATCGAAGCCTGAATAATGGGTTTTTTTCAGTGGTCTTGGCCCAAAAAAACGTTTGCTTAAAGGGGCTCTGTCACGATATTTTGAGGTATTATGATCATCGACAAATTTACCTTTAAATTGAAGGAAACCTGAAAATAATGCTTTACAAACGTGGAAAAACACCAAAGAGATAATAATAAGCTAGAAAGGAACAAGGATGGTTAAGGATGGAGAAGATTGACACGGATTACAAACAACAAAATTGAAAAGTTTAGCTAAACTTTTCAAACCCATTTAACCGTGACATAGCTCCTTTAAAACAATACTGATTATTCCTCGGTATTGTAAAATATATCTGTGCATCATCTCTAAAACTATTATCGATCATTGTCAGTTTCATAGGTTTCAGTAGCTTTAATTATATTACTCTCATAAAACCTTGAATTTACTCTTTAAAGGAGCGTCAATTTCGTTCGTCGAATTTATACCAAGTCACACCTCTCAGTTGTGCCCCAAGTGTGAAATTTCGAACGCTACCACGATGTTCAGTGGTTAAGCTAAATCAACGCAAATACTTCGGCTCCCGAACATGTGGATAGTTGTTGATGACAACAAGACATCTCGCAAACGACATTTATTTCTCTGATAGTGACGGTTACGGCTACATTTCTGTGTTGAAAGAAGATGTTTAATTCAATTTATAATTTTTCCTTTTTCTTGACAGAAGTCTTGTGGAAATGGTACAGATTGAAAGTGGAGGTGGCGAGGATAAGGTAAGTTTAGTTTTACATGTTTTTTGAATGATTTGGATAACATTGAGCTTGTCTGTGTTTGCACAATAGTTCACTCAGGCGCTCCCAAACTACTGACAATTCGGGGAATCGGCCAGTCTGCATTGGCTGGCTTACCTCCTTTTTGTATTTACACTGGAAAATTATGAGTTCAAGAAAAAGGACGAGACGTTTGATTTTGGGGGCAAGACAAGTTTCAATCGTTAACGATCATCTTCGGTCGTAGCCATTATAGTACAGATTTGAATTTATAAGGCGTTATACAGCAATAATTGGCCACTTAATACTCTCCGTTACTATTACACGTTATTTGAAGGAACTTTTTGAAGCATCAGGACCGAAAACGTGCTTGGGTTGAGTACTGTAAAGTTGTTCGGTCAAGGATTTGCTTTTTCCATCCGCTTTTAATTTTTTTGGAACTTTTTATGTATTATAGGTGCCGATGATGGAGCCCAACGCTAAAGAAAGGTAAACCTATTTCGTGCTTGTTTCACCGTGCATGTAATAGCCGGCAAATCAAACAGTCTGTGGAACTTTAACCGGTTGCACGCAATATAATTTTCTCTTCCGAGTTTCTTATTTGTCCCCTCTCTTATTTAGCACACCGATACAACAGGAGACGGAAACCGAACCATCTGCTGCACAAAGGTAATTCGGCATTTGTAGTAAAACTGGACTGGGCTGGTGCATTCGTGTTTCGTGTTCATGATGTGCTCAGTAAAAATAATGTGTCGTAAAATATGGATTGATCAGTGGAGTACGCTGGGTTTGTAGGGCACGTGACTAATTCAAATAGTATTTTCCCTATCTGCAGCGAGGTAAAGACGAAATCAAAAAGAAAGAGAAACAACAAGAAGAAAAAGAGCAAGGCTAAAGCTTGTGTTATGCAGGTCAGTAATGTCGTTTGGAAATAGTAGTTTTTGAGTGCTGTCACCCCGCGCCGTCCAGTCCTTGCTCTTCTGTTGACTCAGCTCGTTGCGTCAGGAGCTTTTCCGAAACACTGTACGCTAATTAAGTATGTACATACTATTTTTTGCGTTCTTGTTCAATTGAACTCAAGATTTATCTTTTACAGGGGGCTGATCAGAATGAATTGGAAATGAAGAGGTGAGTGTTGTAATGAAATAGAATAGAATGGGTTTTTATACGCCTTGACTGAATAGAGCACTTTTAGTTCAGTTGCATTTGTTTGTGGAAATAAGTATAATGAACGCTTTGAGTTTGCACTTTCTTAATTAATTAATTAAGTTTACACTTTCTTAATTAATCAGAAGCAGACTTGCCTTTGTTTCGAGATCTAATTGGCTTTCTTATCCGCTTTGAAGTTTCAGCCAGTGAACGGCGTGCGTTGAATGGTGACATTGTAGCTGGTCTGTTGAATTAAAATCTATCCAGGCAACCATGAACGGATAAAACAATGTAATGGTCTGCTTTCTTTATTGGTAGATTCGCTCAAGCTTTGGTCCGGAAAGCCATCTCTGACAGTATAGAGGAGGTAAAATATTGGTTTCGTATACGTGGAAATCAATTACATATATTATAATTGCTCGTCATAACTGCCTCTTTTTACAATTTGGCTATGACAAAGTGAGGGCAGTGAAAATTTCTGAACACGCACGTCTGGCTTTGCTGGAAAGCAAAACAAAGTCTGAATTTGTCTGTTGTTTTTAACTTAAATAGCTCTCTCAGGAACTCACAGAAAAGCTTACACGATCGCAGAAGGCAGCCAGCGGATTGTATGAGGATACAGCTGTGACTGCCCTTGTGCAGAAACAGTCACATGAGGTTGGATAATCTTGTTTTCTATTTTAATGTGCTCCTTATAAGTAAGTAATTATCAAATAAACTAACGACCGTCGCTCGACGACTCAGTATTTCTTTTTCCTTCCCGTAAGGAACTCACCGAAAAGCTTACAGCACCACAGGAGGAAATCAACGAACTGAATAAGGGCGAGACAGCTGTGACTGCCCTTGTGCAGGAACAGTCACATGAGGTTGGATAATCCTGTTTTCTATTTTTGCTCCTTAAACAAAAGTAATTAACAAACAAGTGACCCGTTGCTCGATGACTCAGTATCATTCGAAATATTTCTTTTCCACTCCTTCCCATTCTTCTCAACAGTTGTACAACGTTAAAGAACCTTGAATAAAATCGTGATGAACAGCACAAAAGAAAATAATACATTTATAGTTTTCTTTCGAAAAGTTCGTACGGCTTAGGATTATATCATAAAGCACTGATTCTATACTCTGCAAAAGGTTAAAATAATACTGAATATTTCGGTTCCGCGTATCATAGAGCATGTACTGCCGGACATAGAAGTCTATAAAGGATCGGTCTTACACATGATTGTTTCTATTTTATCTAGATGGCTGAGGAAAAGGCCAAAAATGGCTCTAATGAACAATCAACTGAGCTTGACTTGGTGCAGGCATACACCGCACAGGATCATGCAGAACTCCAGGAACAAATAAAGCTCTTACAGCAACAATTACAAGAGGTTGGCATATATATTGATCTCCAATATTTAAATCTCTGAAGATAAGTTTGCAAAACATAAGCTACTAAGCTATCGTTCCCAAGAGTAAAAAACCCCCAGCTTTTGGCCGAAACTAAGAAGTCGACCCCCATTCCAAAACATATTGGACACAAGGAGTTATTTGTTACGTCCTCTGTGGTTCTTTGAAGTCAGGTTTTACAATACGGGACATGAGTGTTTCTTTCTTATGCGACAAGATTTGTTGACAGTAGTAAGAATACAAAAAATATTTTTTTTTCTCGAATATTTAGAGAGAGTTAACGATACGAACACAAGAAAAGGAGTTAGAGAAAACGACCCAAGGACTGTGCAGTCTACAGGGCCAAGTGTACCAGAAGGACGCGACTATTGGCGATCTGAAAGGTAAAAACTCCGTAATCGAGACAGAAACCAAAGAGGTTCAGCCAAGTTTAAATACAAAAGCCCTTTATTGGAATGGTGTCATCTTATTTTCCAAATTTGATGACGATCGGAAGTAACGATATTTTTTTACGATCACTTCCGGTTGGGGTCCTGTAGCACACCTATGTCCAGAAATGCACGTAATTAGATGCATTAAGCGTCCCGTTAGGTCCAATGGTCTAGTGCTTATTTCCAAGAATGAGCTTAGGGTTAGGGTTAGGGTTATTTCTGGGTGAAGCTAAATGCAACTATTTATGCTTACTTGAAAATCACAGTTTAGGGGACACTTTGTGACGTTTATTGCCCGTAGTTCTGGCCACAAGTGATGTTGAAGTTGAAGTTCGAGATGCCCATCAGAATCGGCGTGCATCTAATTATAGTGCATTTCTGGACATATCTGAAACATTCCTAGTGGTTTGCATGGCGACTTCAAGAATCTCGACTCATTCTGTCAGGCTAACAAGATCTCTTTACAAACTGTGATTGCAGGAAAAATGGAGGAGCTCTGCGCCAATTTTTCACTACACACCAGTAATTTGGAAGGCCAGATGCGGCGAAAGCAATCAGAGTACAAAGAGGATTACGAAGCAAAAGTTGCTGAACTTCGACAGGATCATGTCCTCCAGATAACAAAGAAGGAAGAGACTATCGAACAACTGAGAAAAGAGCTCTCAGAAGTTAATTCTTCAAAAGACGAGCTCGAGAAGAACCTCCGTGCTGAATTGAAAGATCAAGAGACGCGAACATGTTCTCTGGAAGCCAGCGTGTCAGAACTAGAGCAACAGTTAATAACATCTCAGAAGGAGACGTCAGAGACACTTCGAGAGGATCTCCTCAAGATAACAGAAAAAGGGAAGACCATCGAGAAGCTAAATGAGGAACTCTCCAAACTCCATTTCTCAAAAGACGAGCTCAAGAAGACCTTCCATTCTGAGTTAAAAGAACAAGAGGCTCGGGCACGTTCTCTGGAAGCCAGCGTGTCAGAACTAGAGCAACAGCTAATAAAATCTCAGAAGGAAAAGGAAGAAATACTTCGAGAGGATCTCCTCAAGATCACAGAGAAAGACAAAACCATCGAGCAGCTAAATGAGGAACTCTCCGAAGTCCTGTTGTCAAAAGACAAGCTCGAGAAGAACCTCCGTGCTGAATTAAAAGATCAAGAGACGCGAGCACGTTCTCTGGAAGCCAGCGTGTCAGAACTAGAGCAACAGTTAATAACATCTCAAAACGAGAAGTCAGAAATACTTCGAGAGGATCTCCTCAAGATAACAGAAAAAGGGAAGACCATCGAGAAGCTAAATGAGGAACTCTCCAAACTCCATTTCTCAAAAGACGAGCTCAAGAAGACCTTCCATTCTGAGTTAAAAGAACAAGAGGCTCGGGCACGTTCTCTGGAAGCCAGCGTGTCAGAACTAGAGCAACAGCTAATAAAATCTCAGAAGGAAAAGGAAGAAATACTTCGAGAGGATCTCCTCAAGATCACAGAGAAAGACAAAACCATCGAGCAGCTAAATGAGGAACTCTCCGAAGTCCTTTTGTCAAAAGACGAGCTCGAGAAGAACCTCCGTGCTGAATTAAAAGATCAAGAGATAAGGGCACGTTCCCTGGAAGCCAGCAAGTATACGTTAGAGGACCAGATAATAAAATCCCAGAATGACAACTCAGACATACTGTCTCAGATGGCAGAGTTAAAGAAAGACTTGATGAATCATGTGGCTCGCTCCACAAAACAAGAAGCAGCCTTGGAGGAGAAGATGAGAAATATGGAGAAGAAGTTTGCTGAGGAGGAAACACAGTTGAAACTTCAGCACGAAGAAAAGATTCAAGAGTTATTGGTTGAAATGAAGCAAGGCAAGGCTAAGTACGAATCTCTGGAAATTAAAGCTGCACAAGACATTGAAGAGCTCAGTGCGAAGTACCGAAAGCAAATCAATTCAGTTCAAGAAGATCTTCTTCTCAAGATCGCAGATATAGAACATACCAACGAACAACTCCAAAAGAACATTTCAGAACTTCAGTTATCCAAAGAGAAGTTGGACAAGAGCTTCCGTGCTGAATTGAGCGCGCTTGAGGCGAAGAGACGTGATGCGGATGACAGCAGAAAAAGAATAGAAAAACAGCTGAATGATACTGTAAAAGAAAACATCGAGTTACACAGGGAGCTGTCGCTGTTCCAGGTGAGTACAATTTTACGCATTAAGGGTAGATCCAGGGTTTTCTGAGCGAAAAGGGTAAATGCTGAGAGTGAAAAAAAAAAGGGGGGGTCGCGTTTTACAGTAGGTGTAACCAAATCTTGACTCCGCAATTGTACTGAGAAGCGATCCGGCGATCGTGAGGCGATCTCCAAGTCTATTTTGGTGAAGCGTGATGGCCATTCATCACCATTTGCCTTCGAGAGAGCGTCATCACTGAAGACAATCGTTTTCCATTGATGCTTCGTGCACGTTGACTCCATAACAGTGACAGAATTAACAAAACGCCCCCAGGCCTCAGGGAGCCTAGGTTAATAGATGGACAAAACGGGAGAAATGGTGGGGGTGTTTGGAGTCTCACGGTAGACGTCCACAGTTTTGAAGGAAATCTAACTGTCGAAAAAGGTTTTTTTTCATGGTTTTTGACGCTATCGTGGTTCAGTAAATGTCTGGGATTTTTTTTGCCGAATTTGAACCCTGTAAAACTCCGCTAGAATTTGACTCATTTTGGCAGCGAGAAAGTCCTTTAGTGTTCTGAGGTAGTTTTCGTGAAGTGTGACCGACAGATTCGAGCTGTAATAAATGTAAACGGGGTCTTAATGCTTTACACAAACCGGCCTTAAATCTCGTACCCTTGATCTCACACTGTTTTCCCCTTCCGTACTCATCTGGGTACGTACGAGAATAATCAAAATTACGCAAACTGCCGCGAAGATATAAATGAAAGTATTAAAAATATTTCTACAGAGTTAAATTTTGCAATCCCTCAGTTTGTTAGCGGAATTTTAGAGTCTCAAAATCGGTTAAAATGTCATACATTTTAGCCGACTTCATAATCATTTCTTTCATTCATCATTCCTTTCACGGGAAAACGTACATGAGCCCAACAAATTGACCTACTCTCAACTGTGTGGCTTCATAGCTCAGTTGGTAAGAGCACTGCTCCGCCATCGCAGAGGTCGTGGGTTCCAATCCCGTTGGAGTCACTTGAATTTTTCAAGTGCATATAAGAGACAATTGCTTAAATTGTCCAGAAAGTGTGAGGATCATTTCTTGAGTTGATTTCTAAACCGCACTTCATAATCATTTCTTTCATTCATTTACTTTAATTGAAGCCAAATGTGCCTCGTGAAAAAGCAGGAGCCATAACCCGAGGCGTGCAACTCCCATACTAGGGCACAGCATGTTTGCAGACCGAGCTATTTTTGGACATGTTTTTCCCGCGAAAAGTTCAGATCCAGTCCGCACGCGTCCAAGCAGTTAATTGTGCAAGGCTTATGATTGGCTAGTAAGGCTCCTGTGGGAGACGAAATTCACGGAAAAATCGATCTAAAAATAGCTCGGTCTGTGAAAACGCGGTGACACAAATATATTGAAGTTGAACGATCAGGGTTATGAGCTCCTGAAAAAGTCAATTGTCACTTTCCTGGTGTCGTGAAATTGTTTAACTGATCGACGGTTATCAACAATTAACTTGTTACTTACCCTTTGTTTACCTTCTTTAATCATTATTATTATTGTTGTTATTATTGTCAGAAAAAGAAGCAAAAGAGATCATTCAGGCCCTTCTGGAGATGTGCTCGTGGAGAAGACAATCAATAAACTTTACACTGTGTAATTTTGTATATAATATCCTCAGGTTATTTATTATCATATAGTTTTGTATATAGTTTTCGCAGATTATTTTATTTTAAATATTGCAGCACTCTACAAAACTCGTTTATGTTATTTAGATGAAGAATTATTTTGTTGCAAAAAAAAAATGGAATGGAAAACAAACTTAAATTTTATTCTTTTTAATTCATAGTTTTCCGAAAAAAAAATCACGCCAACGCCATTGTTATTCTTTTGTATTTTAACATTCTTGTTAGCGGCAGTTTGAAGTAATTTACTGTGTAAATTCTTCAACTATGAAATGGGACCCACGTGCTTATAAAATTATCAGACGGATTGATTTTATAGACGAACAGATATGATGTCAATGTTTTTAATAAGTATTCACTTAAGCACATTTTTATACTAGGAAGATTTTTCACAGAGAAATTAAGTGAACCTAAACCCCAAATATTCTCTTTCTCAAAAGTTCAGTTTCAAGACCATAGAACATATATTTTGCCTATTATCGTGGAAATCTCACTTTTAATGGGCCGCACAAGTTACGTTAAGTTAACAAAACGTCAGCACTTTTCCACGGTTGGCGGGTGACGGGTGACCGGTGGCGGCTCAATCACGGTTCGCTTTTCGATACACTACGTTTTTTAATGCATTACGTTTTAACTCCTTGATACGCGAAGCTAAGCGTAGAAATGACTTTCTCGGTTGTTAGCTGTCGTTTGCACGGCCAATATAAAATACTGATTGCAGAATCTAAGAAAGTATGTGGATACTCTAGAACTCAACGATCAACTTTAATACAAAGCAGCCATGTCAAGGCCAAGGAAGACTAGTCTCAAAAGCACGTGTAAATGGAGTAGTGTTATAGGTTGCTATAACAAGAATATGATAACGTCACACCGCTGAACAAGATATAGATAATCAACATTCTGAAGTTCGCCGATCTAACGCAAAAGTAATTGCCATTCACAAGACATCAAGTTGAATACCACATTATATTACTTTTTACTTAGATCAGCGAATTGCAGACTGCTGATTACCTATATCTCGTTCAGTGATGTGACGTTATCATATTCTTGTTATAGCAACCGATAACACTACACCATTTACACGTGCTTTTGAGACTAGTTTTCCTTAGTCTTGACATGGCTGTATTGTAAGTTGATAGTTGAGTTCTAGAGTATCTACGGACTTTTCTCGATTCTGCTATCCGTATTTTGCACTGGCCTTGCAAGCGACAGCTAACAGACGAGAGAGTCATTTCTACGCTTAGCTTCGCGTATTAAGGAGTTAAAACGTAATGCATTGCAAACACCTAATGTATCGAAAAGCGAACCATTATTGAGCTGCCACCCGTCAGCCGTCACCCACCAACCGTGTAAAAGTGCTGACGTTTTTGTTAAATAACGCAACTGGTGCGGCCCATTAAAAGTGAGATTTCCACGACAGTAGGCAAAATATATGTTTTATGGTCTTGAAATTGAACTTCGGCGAAAGGAAATGTCTTGGGTTTAAGTTCACTTAATTTCTGTGTGGAAAATCTTTCTAGTACAAAAACTGATGTATAGTTGAGTGAAGACTTACTAAACATAACATTTTATCTGTTCGACTGGATATACGTTTGATGGTCGTGGCATTTTACGAAAAAAAAAGTATTTTGTGGTCAGCTGCACTTTAAGCAAAGGCACGTTGGGGCAACGACGGTAACCGGAAACGGACTTTTGTATTTTGGCGTAGTTTGGCCCAAATATTCAAGCACAGTGTCTCTACAAGAGTTAATACTGTTGCAATACAAATACGGTAGCGTCAAGCCAGCGGGTAGTGAAAAGATCTCACTTCTGGTTGCCGTCCTTCTCTTAAAACCATCTGTTCTTAAGTTCCCAGTTTTCTTTTTTCGGCCTTTCCAAACTCCAGCCATCAGATATGCAGAGTTCAATATTCAAGAAAGGTGATTCAACAATGCAAAAGAAGCCGTAGCAGTTCTTTTAAACAACTTAAATGAACGTGATATAACGCGGGTGTGTTCGTCTTTAGCGTTATATCAGTACTCGTGAAGTTATACTTGGTTTATAGGCACGTGGGTTCCTTCTTACTATCTTACTATTCTACAACATCCCTTTGTATTACAAAGCAATCAGATCTCGATCATGAGACGTTAATGTTAGGATTAGTTTTATGTCAAGGTACTTCGGCTTGTAATTTTGAAGTGTTTGTAATTGTATTTATCTACTTCCGGAGAGAAGGTGTCTAAGGGTCGTTTTAGCCGAAGAAGGATTAAAAAGGTGGACGCGAGTGGCATTCGATGAACGGCTGAGGGGATATTACAGCGAGGGAAGATTTCTGTTTCAAAATTAGGTATGTCGAGGTACCTTGCTATATACGATTAATGAAGTGCTTGTTATTGTGGATATTACAGAAAGAAAGTTTTGTAATGAATCTTTGGGGAGGTTACGTGAAAAGGGTCGTTTGAGCCGACGAGGGATTAAAAGGTGGATGCGAGTGGCGTTCGATGACCGGTTGAGGGGTATTAGAGTGATGGAAGATTTATGTTTCAAAATCGAGTTTGTCAAGTTACCTTGCTATTTCTCGGATTCGTGAAGTGCTTCTGATTGTAACAGAAAGTTTGTACGTGGTGGTCATATTACGAGAGCACGGCGGCAGACGACTTGATCCGACAGTCAAACGCGTGCTTCGCAATGGACGTTTTTAAAGCCATTCTGAAGTAAACTTACAGTAGTTTAGTTTCAGAACACAGCCGCCATGCAATACCGATAATTTAAACCATGGATTCACTGTTAAAATAAAGTACAAAATTGGAATACTAGTTGTTGAGGTGTATCTTGTTCTATATAGGATCATATAGCGTCGCTTTCACATACCGAGGGTTGTTTCCACACTATAACTATCCTCTGAGTAATGCATCAGACCCCCGGGACATAGCAGGGATTTAACGCGCGTTGGCCGGTGGATTTAACAAAATGCCATTGAAACCGGGACCGTGGGGCGGTGATTTAACAGCACGCAATCACCTAAAGCGGGGGCGACAGCGGGGACTTGACAAGGAGGGCTAAACAGCAAAGCCTTCAATCTGTTGAAACAATCTAATACGGTAAATCTGTCATCTCAGGACTGAAATGAGTGAAATTCACCTCTGTTTTCATATGTGTGTAGATAAAGATCATAGTAACCAAGGTAGTAACCATCTGTTCTCTGCAAACTATAGGTTATTGCGTGGAGGTAGCTTTGGTGTCAAGTCAGCTTTCGTTCAGAACAACACCAATTGATAGACATTTTGTTAGGGAAAGTTGCCTACCCACTTTGTTTTAGTAGGTTTTAACAGATTTAATCGAAATGGAAATATTTTTGAAGGAGTGTATTTTTGAAGGAGTGTATTTTAACAGATTGAATCGTAATGATAATATTTTTGAAGGAGTGTATTCACATTTAGAGGGAAAGTTGCCTACCCACTTTGTTAAAGTTGTAACAGAATCCTAATGAGAATATTTTTTATGGAGAAGGTACAGTCGAACCTCTCCTTACGGACACCTCTCTATAACGGACATTCCCCTTTGTCCCGAAAAAATTCTCACCCGTTTTCTAAAAAAAACCCTCTATAATACGGACCCTCTCTAATAAGGACAACGGACACTAAATCTCGGCTCCAGAGAGCGAAGTCATACAAACTTAACCTCTTTATTACGGACACTCTGGTGATCCGGTGTTGACATATAGTTAACATATAGTGTGCACGAGTTTGTGATTACGCAAGCATGAACATTTTATTCACTGATCTTCAACTGGAGTTTTGAAATTGTACTTTTATTATTACCTTTTTAGGTAAAGCATTGCGTTATACGTGGTTCCTTTGGTTTCAAATAACTGGACTAGATTTTAGAATACCCCCTCACTTATTAGCATTTCAATAGAGTGTATTGTTATCTATGTCTCGTTCTTAAAAAGAAGAAGGCAATATGTAAATAAGTGAACGGGTATTCCGAAATCGCTCCAATAACTGATTCGTATAAAGTATGTACTTTACGGACAGCTGGATTCTCTGTTAGGTCTAAACATTCTTGATTCTCAATCGACTAAACTGCATTTTTAACACCGGAATAAACTCAACTAAAGGAAGACAAAACGAAACGAAATGTGGACGTTCTACATCTCCATACGCCTTATTCCAAAATGGCCGCCATTTTAATATTCTTTTGTTTTTATTCAAATTAGCCCTTTTTGCCTCGTTCAAGATAAAATATTCTTTTGAATTTTGGGCTTAAAGACGAGGAAACAAGGGCTAATTTGAATAAGAACAAAATCGTATTAAAATGACGGCCATTTTGGAATAAGGCGTATAGCGATTTTACATGTTGCTGTTCTTTCACAACAACCTTTTTGAACAGATACTTATGGGAATATAACAGCTAAAAAAGAAACAGTTGTAACCAACCAATGTTCGGGAGAGTCCCTGAAGGCACCAAACATTTTCTAACTTTTAACACTTGCTCATTAGGAGCTATTGCTCTTTTTGAATAACTTGTTAGTTCTTTTGTCCATCCCCTGTCCAACCAGACACGTTAATGTCATTGTATACGCGAAATTATTGTCCTTCTTTGTTCGCGCGGAATTCAAACAATAAAGCAAAACAAAATATGTCTGAAAAAGGGACAGCGTTTTAAAGTTTTACCGGAAAATGCGTGGTTCCTTTTGCCGTTTTGTCATGCTTAGCAAATGCGCATGCGCCAACTCCGTGTATTACAAATTAGTACCAAAAAATATCCTTACCATATGGAAGACATGACAACTATAGTCGCAAATATATATCGCTCCAAATCACAGTATAAAGCAGAAGGAGCTGAGCTGCAAGTACGAAAGGGATCTGTCACGTATGGTCTAGGGGCCGACATTTCTCTCCCTCACTGCCTATCGGGGATAGGTATCCGAAAGTGGCAAGTAGAAGCGATCCGCGGGCCGAAATCTCGGGGAGACTCGTCATGGTACACCGCTCAGGCTTAAATGTCCAGAGGTACCGCTACCGCTTCTGCATATTTTTCTTTAGGTATTTAGTATGCGCATGCGCAACTGCCCTTGTGTACCAATATGCCACGTGCGAGTAAATTAATATGTGCCTTCAAATCAAGATTACTTACAGTCCGTGATAGATCTATTGTTGAAAAGAAGAAAGAGCAGAGGAATAAGTCGTAATTAGGGTCTCTCCGTTGGGAGGACCACAAGTAGTTAATGTTCCAGTTAGCAGTGATAGTTGTTGACAACATAACAACTTCGCATTTTCTTTCTGTTCGTTCGTTTGTCGTATCATTGAGTAACCCCGTTAGTTGGTTGATGACAAAGAATTGGCTATCGCAGTTCTTTGTTTCCTGCTGAAGAGGTACGATTGGAACCAATTATTAAACAGCCATGGCCGCTGCAAGTTTAGACAGTAAAAGATTGTGATGTACGGCGTCGAACGCTTTCGACAAGAGCTGAAATCTAGTCGCGGAGTTAAAAACTCCAATCCCAAAGAAAAAGTACGCAGATCTCGCTCATCAGCTGGTTCGTTTGTTGCCATGTTTAGTTTAACTTTTTGTGGAAGGTCTCCCCAGTTTTATATAAATACAAACTGCTGAAGTCACTCGCGGGATTTTTTTTTCCGCGAGGCATTTGTTTGCTGACTTCATCAGCGTGCATCATTGGGAATTTACTTGCTATGTTATAATTATTGTTGCTTGAGCTGCAATGTTAGGAACTTGAGGGACCTTAGCATCTGCTACGGGGACGTCCACGGAAACGTCAGTTCAGACTGCTAGTTTACGGTTTCCAAATATTTTCGTGAATAATCCAGTTTGCTGAATTGGAATGAACGGTGTTCAAACTAAGAGGGATTAAAGTGCTCTGTGAGGAAACTGGTGAATTGAACACGTAAATTAAATTATTTTTCAGTTGGATTATGTCTATAATTTTTGGTACGCTGACTATTCATGTAACTGTCGCACTCACATGTTTGCCCTTATTAAACATACATTTGATAGTACCAAAATTCTTGGACTTACAATGTTGAGAGTTGTTGCGCCCGTCTGCACGCAGCCTTATGTAAGCAGGAAATAGAACGTTTCTACTGCTGAAAATATCTGGTTTCTTGAGCACGGGAATGAGTGTATGGGTCCTTTCGGGTGGAGAGGCCTTTTAACCGGCTGACAAATACCATAATATTCTGCGATGTGCAATTTACGGAACGTGCTCAACTGCCCACGTCAGAAACTTTAGGGAGACTGGTGCGCGCGTGATCAAGTTGTTTGGGTACACGGCAAGTACATGTTTACATTCATCTTAGGGCACGTTCGATAGACCTAATCGGCTAACGCAATGTTGTACCCAATTCAAATCCTTTGGACATAAATTGTTTTGTTCTAAGTAGTAATAGTAATAGTAATAGTAGTAGTAGTAATAATAATGACTTTATTTTAAGAGGGTAGCACGTAACAATTTAAGTACAACTGATGACCCTGTGGCCCTCTATAAATCTAATCTAACCAATACATAAAATTAACATAAATGAAAATTTGATGTATATAAATTAAAAACATATAAAGAAGTACATATATATATATCATACTAAAAATTCTTAATAATAAAAACATGCTAAAATTACATTATCCATATTATAAAAAAATCATATTACTATTTTGTTTACTAAGTAAATTGTTTATAACTTTCTTTTTCAAAGCTTTGGCATTCTTTAGTTCTTTAAGGTCTTTATCCAGGTTATTCCATTCTTTGATTGATCGTACAGTAAATGTTCGCCCACCTTCTGTTTCATTTTTATAACGGGGACAATTAAAATTTAAGTTACTAAAGCGGCTACTTCTATTATGGAGGCCCTATTAGGGGTTATCGGGATACGGGATATTTGGGTAAAAAATTATAGGGATACGGGATATTTGGGCGGAAAATTAAAGGGATACGGGATATTTTTAAAAAGATTCTGGGATATCGAAGATCGAAGTTATAGATACGAACCACAAGAATTAACGGGATACGGGATATTTTGGCCAAAAATTAATGGGATACGGGATACTCAGACCCCCCCTAATGGGGCCTCATTATGGGTGTATGGGTGTATGGGTGTATAAGTATTTCCGTATCATTTAAATGTGAGCGCTAACCCGGCTTCGAACAACTCGGGCCCGGATTCCGGTTTTCCCAATCGAAAGCACGCACCCTGGTCAATGCTAATTAGGGCATATGGGCAATACACTGACAGAAATTAAAACAAATCATCCCATATCAGTAAGTCTAAGGCCGACTTTTTATGTAAAGTTGTTTACAGTTTTGTTGTATGCTGTATAAGAACATCATTTTCTGACATTCTGAAATTTGCGTTCCCCTTTTTATAGGTGCCAGGGTACTTTTTGAGGTAATTACCGTAATACTTATGAAAGTAAAGTTAGATTTTTCTGAGATATTTAGAACTTTTTCCAGATAATTCGAATAAAATTTCGAGATATTTAGAAGAAAATCGGGAATTTCCGGAAGCATATTTAGGCGATGTTACGTGACAGTCGAACCTCTCCTTACGGACACCTCTCTATAACGGACATTCCCCTTTGTCCCGAAAAATTCTCACTCATTTTCTAAAAAAAAAAACCTCTATAATACGGACCCTCTCTAATACGGTCAACGGAAACTAAATCTCGCCCCCGGAGAGCGAAGTCATATAAACTTAACCTTTTTATTACGGACACTCTGGTGATCCGGTGTTGACATACAGTTTTGTGCACGAGTTTGTGATTACGCAAGCATCAACGTTTTATTCGCTGATCTTAAATTGGAGTTTTGAAAATTGTACTTTATAAGTACCTTTTTAGGTGAAGCATTGCTTTGTACGTAGTTCCTTTAGTTTCAAACAACCGATTCCTATAAAGTATGTACTGTAACTGAGATGTACAAATCAATGTGTCTGAATACCGTATATTAGTCAGTTTAGATACACTGGGCCTATTTTTCGTTACTGAACACTTTTGTCAGTGGAGTCTTAAAAATGATGCAACCTTGGTGACCTCTATAATACGGACACCTCTCTAATGCGGACACTTTGGTCTGTCCCTTAAGTGTTCGCATTAGAGAGGTTCAACTTTATATAGTTTTAGGGGAAGTTGCCTATCTAGTTTTGTTTAAGTCTTAAGTGATTGAATCTTGACGAGAATACCTTTGAAGGACAAGATGATTACATATTTTTACAATTAAGTTTAAGTTGATCAAAGTTTATACGGAGTGAATTATTGTTGAGGATATTTGGAATAAAAGCATTTAGAAGCGTTTTCATCACTACCAATTTGAAATTTATTTTAAAGAAATAGCTTATTTTAAATCCACCTTATTGTACGAAGCGTTTGAGATATCGGCTCAGGTATCTATAGAGTATCCTATAAAAGGTGGGTCGTTAGCGACGTTTTGGTGTCGTTTTCCGGCGGAAGACAGGTCTTTTTATGTGCTGAACCTGTTGTGTTTGACGTTAAAAGCACACGCCCATTTGTATTCATATAATACCAAGATCCATATAATTCTGAAGTAGTTTTTGGGATGACGCATTCGCTATATCCGACACAATGCCGATTTTACATGAACTCTGGCTTATCAAAATAAAAGTGGATTTCTGCATCGCAAATTCGGCATATTGACGGCCAGCTTTCGGCGCAAATGGAGATTGCAGCTTATTAAAGAGGCTGCAGTTTTCAAAGAACGAAAAACAGTTAAAGTTTGACATTTACAACAAGTAGACCAACGATCTCGATTTGAGTTGAGTTTCTTCACTTGGTTCGGATGTCCCCGCTATGCGGGTCTTTTAACAGAAGTCTTGGCCCCGGGGGCGGGGTAATAAGCCGTTTTTTAACACTTGGTAAATGTTAAAGTCCCGGGGGTCGGGGGGCCGGGGTTTCAATTGACTGGAGCATAATATTCGATGGCTGTACAAGTGCGGTGTGTAGCATGTAAATCGTTTTGTCTCCTTAACGTTTCGCCCGTTTTTCTGTCTGTTCGAACAGAAGATCTGCCTCTTTGGACGACCAACAGAAAGAGGAAACAGGGAAGTTCAACGAAGAAAGCTTTGGACTGAAAGAAAATTTTTTTTTTGTCACGTCTGTTCGTCGATTTTCTTTTCACACCGGACTCAAACAAGGAAAACTGACCTAAATGTAAACACGTAGCCTCCCTCAAGTTTACTATCTGCAGCAAAGAACGCAATGTTTCAATCCACATCTTACAATATATACAGATCAAAAATTTGCTCTTCAAGAATAGTTGACGATGTTTGCTTTTGCTTTTGTTTTTGTTTTTTTGTTGTTTTTTTTTCGACCGGATTATTGTCAATGACAAGCCTAGATTCCTAGTGCAAAAAGTACAACTGACTACCGTGCCACATTTCCTATTCACAGTAAACAACTTAACATTGTGGCTTTTCCGGTATAGTGTAGAAATCAAAATTTTTCTGTTCAACAGTTGTTGACGCGGCTTGCCGTTTATTTGCGCCATGATACTAACAATAAATCGGTCTTAAACTCTGGTGAATTGCAAGTGCACATTCCTTGCGCAAGAGTGCAAATTAAAGTCACATTTCCTATTCCGAGCAAGCAACTTAAGGTTTTGGTCTGTCTGTTATAGGATAGAAATCTTTTTTTTTTTTCCTGATCAACAGTTGTTGACGCTGCTTGCTGTTCTTTGCACCGGGATATTTGCTATGAATAGGTTTTAAACTGTGGCAAATTGCAAGTCTAGATTCCTTGCGCAAAAGCACAAATTATTGTGCCACTCATAAGACATTCTTAGGCATCAGCAGTCTCTTCGACTATCAGCCAGGGCTACTTCCTTCCAAAGGTAGGGAATCTGCAAAAAAACCTTGTCGTGACGCACTTGCGCTGCCGACTATCGTTAGCAACGAAAATATTGGAACACTTTCCTCTGTTTGGGCTTTCCTTTCTGTACGTGGACATTCAACATTCGGAAATCTACACAAAATCGAATGTTCCAGGGTGTCTTCATGTACTTCAAACGTACTGTTGCTTTCTTCGCTTCACTGACTCAAGCGGCCCATTATCCTACGAGAAAAGAGCTGGTTTCATATGATACTTAAAAAAAGCGGGGAGTTAATCAAGCCTCTGATGATTCTCAATACATTGGAACCCCGCCTGAAGGTTGTTTTAGTTTGTATTGCCGTCACTTTTGTCCCTGAGAAGCTCTTTTTAATACGGCCGGCCCGCTCCAGCGGTTCCACTGCACAATCGGTTTCCTTCGGTCGTATAATGAAGCACACACCAGATTAAGACATGAAATGCAGTTTTGGGATGACACATAAACTGTAGCAACCCCACAGAATAAAATGTGAACCCATCCAATTAAATGAAAGACCCACACCAGCACGCCATCAAGCACAATTAACGATGAAAAACACAACACGAGTTTTAATGATATGCTTAGTTTATTTTCAACATTTTCCTATACGCACAAGGCCCAGAATTTACACAACAATCTGTGTCAGGTTAAGTGCCCGTTAAGTGCATAGACACCAAGCCACCATTATGCATTCCGCAACAAAACTGCATTTTTGTATACTAACGATACATCCTCATATGTTTATGTTTAGAGGATAAGAATGCTAAGTGCACTAATAACAATAACGGGAGCCATTCTGAATGCAGAGCAATTGCTAAACCAATAATTCAAACCAAAAACACATTTCCTTGACAACCATTTGTTTGGTAAAGAAAACGAGCAAAACTTCAAGACATGGAAAAACGAAAATAATAAACATAAGCAATAACACCAATGAACAGCGTTTCAGTTCCTCAGTTGCCTTCTTTAAATTCAAATGAAAAACACTTGCATGTGTGATAGAGATCTTATTTAAGCCTGGTGATATAACTTAAAATCTCACCGACCATCTTTGGTCCAAAATGTCCTTTGTATCACATAAATCAAGGTCAAGGCACGCACCATAAATATTTAAATGATGTTTGTAAAAAATAGCCATAGCTCCCTGACAATACCTTTGTACAATACAGGTCTGTAACAACAAGCGTGCCTAAATCGTGAGTGCACTTGAACAACTACCCTCATAATTATGTAAGAGTACAACAGCACTTTTTGAAGTTAGTGAGGTAGGGAGCAATAATGGCAACAACCTTTCTTTATACTTCCTTTTTATTAATCTTATCATTCTTTACTGAAGGTCACGCCTCCCAAAGAGTTGATCAAGAATATCAAAATGAAATTAACCTAGTCACTTTGTGTCTGGTCACAGAAACAGAAATTCACAAAAACAGACTTCTCATCTCCGTTAAAGGACAATATCCTTTAGCCCAAGCACCCAAATCATCTTTGTTTCACGCTGGTGTGGAATTTGGGAGCGGCGATGTTGACGGCGGTGGGATTGGAGACCCAAGTGGTTGTGTGGGCGTGCCACTGGACTGCATAGGTACTGGCGAGTTGATGACCTGCTGTCCGGAGGTTAGTCTCTGCTGCTCTTGTTTCACCACTGGATCTGCAACGTAACATGCCAAATTCACTAGATTAACTAACAAAATAAAAATTGCACCGGAATGAAAGATAAGTCCGCTTGCCTCCAAAAACACAATGGGGTTAAAGTGTGGCGACAAACAAGGGTCTTGGTTTTATTTTTATCGGCTAAACGCAACTGTTGATAACCTCTTACTAACCGAATTCGAGGGCTTTAATGAAAGCTACAGCCCGCAATTTTGTCCTTCAGTATGGCCTACAGTATGCGCGTGGCACAAGGGCCATAAACTGAAGTTGAAAAAAAATAAATAAATAAGGCACCGTAACTTACAGTAAGGACCGAGAAAGCCAGGTTTGTTAACTGATGTTTATATCTCTATGTAATCGAATCAAGAGGGGAAAGCACAAATCATGAAGTGGTCAAGCAGACTATGACGTCTTATCGCCTGCTAAACTGGCCAATCATAGTGCCTGTTGTATCTTGTTACATCTACTTGGAACAAGTCTTGTTATGAACTGGGCATTAGAAACAATACCATGGAATGTGTTTGAAACTTGATAAATTAAACATGGTCACTTTGAGGGAAAAAAAAACATTACAGATAATAAGGCTAACTGGTGTAACAGGAAGCACGTATGTATAAAGTATGTGTAACTCACAGAAATACGGGTGTTCCATAGCTTCCCTTGCTGTGAGGCGTTCCTACGAACAAAGGAAACAAAATATAACGTTATCAGATCTCTTGCAAGTGCTTACAGAGCCGAAACACTGTACAGCACACTGTGAATCTAAACAACGAGTGCCATCAGACAATTGAAACTCACCGCAATGTCATATCTTAGGAGCTTATCCAGTAAGTCAATGGCCTCTGGACTTACTAAAAGCTCATTTTCTGAGTGAGTGAATCTTTCCCATCTTTTTCTGGAATGTCTGTAGTAACAGAGAGAAGAATCACCAGTTTCTAAAAGAGTTACAGGCATTCACACGTCTTTCCACTGACTAAAACCATACATGTAAACGTAAAACGTTACTCACCTTCCTAAGATATCATTGAATCTTGGGTCTAATTCAATATGGTACTTTTCAACATACTCAAATAGTTCATCTGTTCCTATAACTTTGGCAATTCTGACCAACTGAGAGAAAAAAAAGATTTAATACAACATCCCTTTACTGTGAGTGTGAAGCTGTGGTAGTAGTGCAATCGTTTGCAGTGAGCATTAAGAGAAGGGAGAAGAAGTAACAAATTTCAAAGCTCCCACACAATGATGAGAACCATCATTAGTTGCTCGCTCACAGTACCTGGTCATAGTTGTCGTGTCCATGAAAGAAAGGCTCCTTTCTGAAAATCTTCAATTAAAAGAAATTGAGTATGACTACTGGTACTATTTAATTATTATACAGTGTAAATACTGATGTCAACCTCAAATTGTAATGGATGTACAATTTTCTCGACTCTCATTATGGTAGATGTTTGGAATACTTTTTTGATATACAAACTGCTAAATGTGAAACATACAAGGAAATCTCACCATAGAGGCCAGCATACAGCCAAAACTCCACATATCTAGAGAATAGTCATATTCCTGTGAAGCACATGGACATCAGCTTTAGCGTCATCCCATTCGCACATTTACAACCAGCACAATTAATGAGAAGGGATGAGGAAGTCTCCCAATGATCCTCTGATAAACTACATACCTGATGATCAACAAGTAATTCTGGTCCTTTGAAATATCTGGATGCCACTCTGACATTGTATTCTTGACCAGGATGATAGAACTCTGCTAATCCCCAGTCTATTAATCGTAGCTGATTCAAAAGCAAAGAGGAATGATCACTACAATAGATATCACTCATTTAGAAGTGCATCTGTGGAAATTA
>BLFK01000759.1:455693-466323 GCA_014634185.1 Astreopora myriophthalma
GGGGGGGGGGGGGCAGTAAATAATGTACAATGTACTGTAAAGTTCAAAAATTCTCCTCAATGTAGATAATAACGTAACTACAGCCTGTAGAGTACAATGCCATTAGAAACTATCACTCATTGCACGAACCACTTGACACACCAGTACAGTGCATAACAATAAAATTAATTAGAAAATAGCTCAAGGAAAATATGCACACTGATTGGTTAATAATCGTGTTCCCGTGATGTGATGACGTGTGTGCTGACATGTGTGCTGACGTGTAAATTGCGTGGTGTAGAGAATCTACGCTTTGAACTATCAAGTTTTCTTCATTTTTCGTTATTTTCCTTGGGCTGTTTTCTAAAAGAAATAGAAAACATTTTCTTCGTGTTTCTATCGAGTTATAGAAACACTCGTGAACGTTTGGGAGAACTCGAAAAAGCTGTGGAAACACTCGCCTGCGGCTCGTGTTCCCACAGCATTTCTCGATCTCCCAAACCTCCACTCGTGTTTCTATAACTCGATAGAAACACGGAAAATGTTTTCTATTTCTTAATTATTATGTACAATTATTCTTATAATTATTATGTACAATTTGCAGTTACATGTACATTGTCATGGCACGTAGGAACATACCTTTCTGTTGTCATGATCAATCATAACATTATGAGGCTTTACATCTCGGTGCATTATGCCCATACTGTGACAATAATCCAAGGCCTACAATGACAGAATGACTGACAATAATTACAGGTGTATCTGAAGCAATATAAAGAAAAATCAAATTCGTTTAATGGAGAGGAGGGCTTAATGGAGAAATACAGATTACATATTAGTCACAAATAGGAAAAGCCCACAGCCAACAAAGCTATTCGAGTTGGACAGTGCTAACAATGTAATCAAAACAAATAATTAAAGTTCCACAGACAAAAGAAGGTTACAACAATTTTAGAAACTAGGTGAATAAAATTAAAAACACAGTAAGGTTCAGAGCAGTGATTCACAAAATAGAAAAAAAAACTACACTTTAATAACACTACAGTCCCATAAAGAAACTTACTAAAAGAGTAAAACACATTTACAATACTTTCCTAGGCCTAGACAGGATTACACCCTACACAATTTCAAAATAAGTACAGCACATGTGATAAAAGGTTGTGAACGACTGACAAATTGACAGTCATCAACCATACCAGTAAAAATATTTCAGCCAGCTAATAAGCTGCATGTACACTGTAAGGAAACCTGTCCAATAATTGCTCTTACAACCACCTTTTTATGAAATGACATACACTGGGACCTTTACAAACTCAGTGGCTAGCCAAATTTTTAAGTACAACATAGCTAAAATTTCACATTATTACTACATGTATCTCAGTTTAGAAATGAAGTTACCTTCAAAAGTTCATATAAGTAAAATCTGATGTCAAAATCGGTAAATTTCTGGTACAGTTGCTGTGAAAGAAATGCCAGCAGTTTCAATAAAACTTGAAATACATTATAAGCCACACTGTGATGAAAATAAATGTAATCTGCCCCAAGAGTGTCCGCCATAGAAGGACATTTCCTCGAAGGTATGGTGTTAAAAGAAGCTTGAAATTGGTCACACGAAAAAAAGTCCAAGGTAGCGGGTCTTTGCTGGCTCTCACCCAGGTCCCTTTTGAGTGACATGGAAGCAAGGGCCTACGGCCTTTTCGAAGATGGCATTCGTTTTGGGATTCATATACAATACCCCCACAAAAAGGATTGTAAGTCCTCTAGTTTCAATTACTCAAGGTGGAGCACTCTACAAAAAAAGACAAAAATAAAAACAAAAAAAACTTCCCAAGGTATCGAATTGTAGTAAATTTATTTTGCACAAAACTAGCTAGTCCAGAGGCTAGTAGGAGCACATTTTCACTAGCCCAGCAGAGAGTTTTAATGGTCCTGGGCTAGCGGACCAGCATTAGTTTTGAACACAAATTGCACAGTGTCCAGCCCTTAATAAAACCCCAAGTGTGACTCTTGAATTTTGTGCTGATAATGTCCCCAACACAAGTACACACAACAACACATTCAAGCCAAGTAAACCAAAAACTGTGATGGAAATCGCAAAAAAATATTTTGTCATTAATTTTTTAGAACGTAAATTTTTAGTTGGTTATAATGGCGAAATGCCATTATCTCTGTGCTATGTATCCTACATATCCTCCCTACATTATGATTGTGTAAATCAACTCACTTTAAAATCTGTGTTGTTAACATACTCAAAAACTAAAGCAGGTGTTCTGGACTGCAATGAAAAGTACAATATAAATAAAAGCACAGATATTTCTAGAACTGACAATACAGGCATGTACAGTGTACATCAATCTCTCATCAGTTAGGGCTAACAAATTATAATAATAATTTCCTGTATATGTAGTAGGTGCATGCACCACTACAAAACACAAGCAACATACACATACAGTTTCCAAGATAATACAACATGTACAGTACAGTGTGAGAGAAAGTTCTGTCATGTACAGTACATGTACAAAGTGGGAACCTCGACCGACTCATGGCTGGTTGCACATGGACCTCAAGAGTTAGAACTATTTTTTTCATATGTAATGAAAAAAAAAAAAAAAAAAAAACAGATGGAACTAAAGCATTCATTTCCTGGTACATGTACATTTTCGTCTCCAGATACTGGATTAAGTTCCTTAATGTGTTTTCCCATGTTATATTTACATATTAATTAATGGCTGTCCAACACCCTCCTTAATTTGTATTTGATAATGACAACGTGGAGTCATTAAACCCTTTGAAACCATTGAAACCTAATTTTTCAGTCTCATTTCTCAGGGTCTCAATTCTTTGTGCCAGTGAATCATTCATTAGGGAGCTTACAAAACAACGGCGACAATGGCTACGAGGACATCACTATGTAACTGCTTCATGTCATTCCGTGTTGAAAATTTGTAGTAACTGTCAAGGAATTAAACTGGTATGAGTGGGTTACAAGCATAGAGAGAGAATTGAAAATTCATGGTTACATACTAACGTTCTCCACAGAACCTGAAATTTGGTCATTTCACATCATCATTTAGATGAGGGCAAAGAAGTGTAACAAAATGTAAAACCCACACACACAGTGTGCACAGCCATTGTTTTTGCTTTGTGCTCACTAAACCTATTGTTTTGTAGCATCATCATTGCCATTGGCATTGTTTTCTAAGCTCTCTATTATAATTTATTGACTTTTTCCCCTTTATGGACAGCTTTTCCCAGTTTGTTCACTCTCCAGATAATTAAATTATTATTTATTCTTGCCAAGTTTAAACATCTTTCATGCATATCACTGATACATGTACACACCACTGGATCCTTCACAACATCAAGAAGGTTAATGATATTGGGTCCTCCTCTGAGGTTCTCCAAGATTTTTATCTCTCGTTTGATTTTCTTCTTTTTGACAGGCTGGAATGAACAAATTGATAATTATCATGGTTCACTTGAAAGCATTCAATAAACCGCTTTCAACTGAGTGTTGTAAAACCAAAACTAAAGTAATTACAGGGACAATCATGTTCTGAAGGAAACACACCCTTTGGCCAATCACAAACTTCAATAATTGAAGTAATTCACCAATTGGATTTAATAGCCCATCAGAATGCAAAGCTATTAAAAGCAGCCGTCAATAAGCTGGAAAATGAGAGTGACGAGAGTCACAATTGATTACAGTTTGGCACCTGATTGGTTGAGAAATTAGTTCAATGATATTGTGTTCAAATGTGTTTTAAAGCGTATTTGAGTGTGTGTACACAAAGAAAATTCAACAGATAAATGCTACACATGTACATGACAATCATATACCGTTACAAGACTTCCTTTAACACTAAACCAACCTTTAAAATTTTTACTACCACTTTCTCATCATTTGTAATGTTGATTGCTTCAAAAACTTCACTGTACTTTCCCCTGCCCAGCTTACGAACCAGTTCATAATTATCTTGCTGACTATAAAAACAATTAACAAGCAAAGTTTGTGCTGTATTTCTCACAAGCTACATGTACGTAGTGTACATGTACATGAGAGAGAAAAGTACAAGATACAACATACTGTAGTGTTGATCACTTCACGTACAGTATACAATTACAGTAATTAGGGCTTGGAGATCACAGAATTCTCTGTAAACTTTCCCTTTCAGGGAAGCTTAACACATATATAACACTAATCCACCAGAAAACTGCTTTACACCAGCATCCTACCTCAAAAGATGAAAACCCTGCCCTCTGGAAATAGACCATTTCCGAATTGCTGTTTGCCTCGGTTCCAAAACGAGTCCTGGTGCACAATCATTCAAATGCAAATGAGTTTTGTATTTTCATGCAAATCAAACTCATTATCATTTGAATGGTTTAGCACCAAGACTCGCTTTGAAACAGAGGCAAACAGCAATTTGGAAATGGCCTATTAAGACCACACTTCCCCTGAAAATTCTTGATGTGGGGTCACCGTCTCCTCATCCCAAGAATTTTCAATGAGGTAAAGGACATGCTTTTAAAAAACACACACACAGAGAGAGAGAGAGAGAGAGAGAGAGAGAGACATTAAGCGACAGAGAGGGGAAGTTGGTAGGAAATCATCCTGTCGGTAGTATCCACTGGAAACTGTGAGAAAATTTAAAAGAACTGCTTAAAAGAGATTTCACATCAATCCATCCATATATAATTATTGTTATATATATACTAAGCAGAAGAGAAGCACAGGTAGTTCCAAATACTAAATTTACATTTTGGCACCATTTCAACATTGCCATTAAATTTTCTGGTCACAATCTAAACGTTCCTTCTTCAAAAGCAGTAAATGCAAAGTGCACCCAAATGTTTTCATGTACAGTGTACAAGTAGCCAAACCTGAAAAGTAACCGTAACAGATTGGAAGTGTGCATTTACAGTGTACATGCAAAGGGTTTTGGAAATCAACAAATAACTAACTTCTGCTGGATGTTATTAAATATTTATTTGTTTCAACCACTAAATTCAGTGTTGATAGGAGTTGTGGAGAATTCTTGGGGGCTGGTACAACATTAAAACACATAGTTTCGTAAGCATCACTTCTAAGATAAATGACGTAAAGAAATTGAAGCCTGTTGGAAAATGCTGTTTAAAAAAAAGGGAACAAAGAAAGAGACGAGATCAGAGACGCAAGGAAGGTGTCCTTACAGCAATGCCCGGCTATGTAGCAGAAAATTGTCTGTAGGGAGAAGACCCTTGTCGCAGAGTTAATTTGGGGCTTTATCATGTACCGAAATTGTGGATTTTTTTTTCCAATCATTACACGATCATAAAATTACTGGAAGAGACAGACTGAAAACTATTTATTTTAAGAGTTACCCCTAGGATCAAGCTATCGCGAACCTCATCTACTGAAACAGTAAAAGACAACACGTAAACCAGTGCCATCTCAATTATTTGACACGGATGTCGTTTTCACATTTTTAAATACCGGTACATCTTACAAAATACCGCAACTTTCACACACACCAAAATGAATTATCACACAGAAAATAAACAGTCTACACGAACACAAGCAATTCATTATTCTAGGCTAGCAGACCATTTCATCCCCACCGCCTTGTTCATGCATTCAGGACAATCAACCACGTTGGACTTGTCCAACACGTAGCGTGAATCTAGTAATTCTATGCATGCATCTACGAGTTGGTTATCCGATCCAAAGGACGGGCACAAATGGTCCTCTATATTTAAGACACAGTTCTACAACAGCTTTAATGACCTATAATATAGAAGTACTTACCCCCATTCTATGACATGCGATTCATAATCCCAATATTCCCTTGGTCGATGCACGTTCACATCGGAGTATACTCGGGCGCGAGCAGTGTTTGCCATTGATTTTATTGGCCTTTTACTCCACGCTGCTTGCAAATAAGTGAAGTTTCTTTGGCTCCAGTTCCGATATAGTACCCGGTGGACAAAATGCGTTGTAATTTAACTGGACTTTGTTCCTTTCTTTCTTGCTATTGGCGCTGCGAATTGGTTTCGAATGAAACACACCGGCGTTGTTCCAAATGAGGTGCAATTTTCTTTGAATATTTCGCGGCGAAAGTTCGAGAAGCCTCAGCACTTTAACGCTCAAAAGCACTTTGTCATAAGCAAGAAAACAGTTTTCAGCGTTCTCCTAGTGAGGAATATCAAAGAAACAAGCGTAATTTCCTCATATAAAAAGCCAGAAAAAGATTTTGAGATTATGGCGGCGACTCGAGAAAATGAAGCAGAGCCTGTAAAGCGGGTTCTGCTGAAAGCGAGGCTCACTTGGGGCCTGGGGCAGAAAGGCATCATGGCGGACTGAAACACTCCGAGAACCACGGAATGACACGCTTCTCAGAAATACCGCGACGGTTTTACGTTCTGAATTCAATTGTGCCGTTTGAGGAAGATGCTACACATGAGTTCAAAGGCCACAGAAACATCACAGTGGAAGAATTACCGCGCTGGTGCTATATTCCTGGGACAGATAGACGATCCCGGAAAGCTGTGTCACGGTACGATATATAGTTAACTTTAGTATTTACCAAATCAGTGGATAGCAATTTTCGCGCGTTTTGATTGGCTCCCGTAACTCGGAATATCCTTGGCTATTCACTGTTTTGCGAACGGAGAGAAAAATGGCGCGTCGTTTTGCGAAAGTTTCAGAAGAAGAAATTGAAGAAGCGTTTTTTTATCCATCTGATTTGGTAAATACTAAAACAACTATCCCCCTCAGGGTCGGTGAAGAGCGGTGGATATATACCTCGACGCTTCGCGTCTCGGTATATATCCACCACTATTCACCTCCCCTTCGGGGAATAGTTGTATATTATTTATACACGCTAGCCCCGTCAACTTAAGCTGGTTCCCACAAGGGGCGTGTAGTTCTAATGAAGTGCTCTTTGTTCACTAAATCGTGCACTCAATTACAGTATTATAAATACTCAGCTGATCAATGCCTGAGTGTCGTTCTGGTTCGTACGAAATGTATAAAAGCCTTGCAAGAGTTTGAAAATTACCAGTCATTTGAATGCTCTCATTCAGTTAGGCAGATAACTGAGTGCAGAGTTATTATAGCATACATGTATGCGCATGCGCGTATAAACTGTCATTGGTTATTATAAACAAACAAACACTGGTTATATAAAACAAACAATCGAGTAATCATGCTAAGAAATAAATGATTGAACAGTTACTGTAAGTTTCACTTTGATATTGCTTTGTCCTGATTTCAGTTGATTTGTGGTCTCCCCAATTAGTAGAGCACTTGCTCAGCTAGATAACCTGAGTCACTTAAATGAAGTGGTTATCATTATTATTATTATTATTATTATTATTATATTCTCTCATCCAATTTTTCAGATTTCCAAGTCTCCCATCCAGTTCACAGTCTTTCTATGCAGCATTAGAAAAAAACTAAATAAGTCTCAAGATCATAATTTCCAAGGGAACCTCTTGCAAAAGCCGTTAGGTTTCTTGAGGTCTCCTCACCACCTATTTTATGTAATATTTCTGTTATCTGTTGTAACTATAATTGTGTGTGGTAAATAAAGATTGAACTGAATTGAATTATTAATGGTTATTAAAAAGTCTATAAAGTTCATTGTATTAATTGCATTGCATTGTATTTAAATGACACAAGGACAAGGAGAAATTTTCCACATCCTATTCAAATCTAGGAGGGTGCTAATGTTATCTTGATCACGTCATCAGGAATATCAATGCCTTCCTGAATACCGGAAAAGGAGGCACTATTTATCTTGGAATTGTAGATGATGGGGCAGTGAAAGGGATACGTATGACACAGTACCAGGTAACTAAAATCATTATTATTCATAACCATGGCCAGATTGCTAGCAAAAATGGATCTCAAGAATTTTCCAAGTATGCCGGCATCATTTCCTTGAATAATGATGTTTTTATGCTCATTCTCACTATTGACGGGCAGGCTTTGAAATCTACAAAATGTACTAACATCTCAGCAACCTCGCTCACAGGGTCTCAGGGTTCTCAGAGGGCTGGGAACATGAAAGAGCCTAGGAACAAAGTTGACATCTCAGTTCTTTTATATTATTATTGAGTCAGATTTGATGTCAGAAAACAAGTAAAACAAGAACAAAAACTTACAGGGCCTCTGTACTGTTTTCATCTTCTTGCCCTCTGTTATTTATGCAACTTTTGAAAGTTTATTCATTAGGTTCACGAATCCTTGTACATGTAATTCAGAATTTGGCTGTCATTTCACCATTGTGACCAACCTACATGTACTGTGTGCATGTAGATCTATAGGTTCTAGTTATCCCTGGAACCTTCATAAACTAAACATTATTCTATAGGTGTACAGCTGTACATGATAATTGTATATATCTTTTACAGTACAGTAGTAGATACAGTGTATTGTATACTGTACTGTGCATTGTTCTTACAATAATTATTAAAGGTCTAGGTCTCCATGTGTAAGTGACTTTTTTTTTTTTAGGGTGTTCAGTCATTTGGTTCAATTTCGCTGAAAGCAGCCATTACGTCATGAATGAAAGTATGAAAAAAAACAGGGAAAAAGTTTGAGGGGCTTCTTTTCCTCTGATTGTCTGCATGGGGGAGCTTACCTCATAATTATTTTTAGTGCAGTTGATTCAGGGTAAATTGCCCGTAATTTTGTAAAAAAAAAAATGACAAAAACTGCTCAAACATCACCAATGAGGTTTTTCTGTTGAAGCCTTTAATTAATATCTGCCTTTTCCACTTGGAATGCTTTACTCTACTTAACTAGTTTTAAAATTGCAGTATTTTTTTTTAATTTGGGTTACAGAGGGATCACGTAAGAGTTGCTGTCAAAGATGCCTTGAGCAGATATACACCTAAAGTTCCAGAAGAATATTACAAAGTAAGCTGTTGGCCCCTTATATCCTGAGCTTTCAGTTTAAATCTGTTTGGAAAATTTAGGTCATGAGCTGATGTCACAGTCATGTCTAGTAAAATGTAACAGGAGAAGGAAACTGGAGTTTTTCAGGCATGCACACTGTAACAATACATTATGGGATGGAAGAAAGAGTTCTTGAAGCGTAAGTGTACACTTTACATTCCTGGGATGTGAAGGAGATGGAGGCAAAGATTAAAAAATAATAGGAAAAGACAGTGAAGGAAGTTGTTGGCTCTGTGCAGAGGGCAGTGAGGGTAGCTTGCGTGAGAGAATCCACGTTCTGAAGAGAGTAATTGCTATCTAATGATGACAATGACAAGTGTACTGTATGTGTAACAGTACCTGTTCTCATAAATCAGTTTGATGATGTGAAAGTACCACCCTGTACTTCATGAATCATTTAAGTTCCAAGTGTTTCATTATTTAACTGCACTGTACTTTTCGTGTACAGCTGTACATTGTCTCAAAAAATTTATAATTAAGATAACAGGCAATATCCATTTTATCGAGGTTGAAATCGTGCCAGTTATAGATCCAAAGGAAACAGATGATGTGGAACTTCAACTTCACGATGATATGTTAGTATAATTATAGTACATGCAAAGGTTTTTATGCTAGATGTGCGTGTGTTTGGAGTTTAATAATACCCATGAATCAGGCCTTTTTAATCATTAAATTAATAGTTAAGTTTCATGCAAAACTATCATGAATGACTTTTGGCTTGTTTCTTTTGTCATTTTGTCAACAGCAGCAAATTTTAAAAGCAACAACAAGCAGTGTGGAAAACATGTTATAAATTATTGTAGTTATCAGACCTGAATTTAATTTTTGGTCATGACCCTTAGCTATAAATTATATCACTGCCATTTTTTGCACAAAAATGAAAATAATGGTCGTAATCAGTATCAGTAAAATACAATTAATGTATTTTAGTTGTAATATACACTGTTGGTATCTTACACGTACTTCTAGATGTAATGAAACGGACAGCAACCGTCTAAAGCCACACCTCCTGCGAACATCAGATTACTGCTGGTGTGACAAGGAAGCTGTGGAGGAATTTCATGAGGTGAGGTCAACTACTGGTAAAACATTTTGGAGTCAGAGATCCATATGTACAAGTCATGACTGTTATTAAAAGAAAATGAAATTAATGCAACCCTGGGGAAACATTTTCTCTCTGGGAGCCCCAAATTGTTCTCCATCCATGTACGTGTAGGGCAACCTTTGATAGGTAAATTTCTATTGAAAGGTGAACTTTTAAGTGCCTCCTTTTTAACAAAATAACAAAACTGGGGGGGAAAGAGGAGTGCATGTCAGGAAAAGGAAAAATTAATACCTGCTTAAGAGAAAGAAGAGCGCCTTTAATTTGGCAGCAGGATTGGCATAGTGGTGAGTTTGCTCACCTTCCACCAATGAGTCGGCCGGGTTTGATTTTCAAACATTATATGTGGGTTGAGTTTCTTGGTTCTCTGCTCCAATAGGTTTTTCCGCTGATTGATTTGAGTAGATCTGATTTCAAGTGTCCTCAATCTGGGCTCTGGCTTTAAATCCCATGACATGTACATTTAAGTTTGTTGTTAGCCTGAGCCTAGAGTTACTGTATGCACCTATCAATGTTAAGTGCCATGGTTTTTTTGGGGGGGGGGGGTTACCCATGGGAAATTGACTCAGCATCTTCCCCTGGGTTGGGATTTTGACACTTTAAAG
>BLFK01000759.1:469325-474325 GCA_014634185.1 Astreopora myriophthalma
TCCAACCTCCAGGCAGACTTCTAAAGACAAATACACCACTTCGAGAAGCAGCAAAATGGCAGATTCCTGGTGAGAGGGGGGGAGGGGGGGAGATGGTTTTGGCCAGATTTGAATGAGCCTTATCACAACTGCATGTGCACATCCTATTGTTGTCCAGATTAGTAACTTCTTTCATGGCCATAACATAACAACATAACTCAGCTCAGTGACCTCATGGCAATAGGCTATTTAACAGTTGTTTGCCCAGTGATGTGACCTATGAATAGCAGCGAGGCTGCCGGTGACCTTGATACACACTGTGCTACTTTTATCATGCAAAATGTGTTGTTGTAATGCAAGCTAGTCTTCATTTACATAAGAAAAGCAAAGAAGTTTGTATCAAAACAAGGTCACCGGTAGCCTCAATTCCATTCTTAGACCAGGTAACACAGCCACAACTGTAAAAATAAATTTTTATTAATGGTCTATTCCTTTGCTGCAATTTCATACTAGATGCCATTGCCTTTTGTTTTTCAGGAGACCTTTCAAAGAGTTAACCTCAAGGTTTTCCTTTTCAAATACAATAACTGATTATATTGTAAACACTGTCAGGTACTTGAATATATAACAGTATGCTCAAGTAATGACAATCGAGGCAAACCCTGTCATTGGTCAATTTATATAAAGCATTTACTGTTTGCCCATGGGTACATGCTGCTGATGTAACTTGTTTACGATTATGTTATGACGAAAATAGTAGATGTCTGAGCGTTTCACACGTACCAAACGCCGTCTTTTTCCCAGCAAAACCCAACTCATCGCTTTTAATCACGTCGATAGATTGTTGTACATTATATGACGTATAGGTTAAGCTGCTGAGCTTTGTTACTGCGGGGCTCTCGTTCTCATTCTTCTTTACTTCTCTGCGTTGAAAATGACCGCGCGTGCCTGGAATGTTGTATTTGGAATGCCTGGAGGATGGCAGCGTTTTGTCATATCATTCAGCATTGTTTGGCAATTGATCCGGTTATCAGAATATTTAACGTTTGAAAACATCATCCAAACCCAAACTGAAGGTAGATCTTCTGTGTTTGTAAGTTAGGTCTCTTCCTTCTGTGCATCACCATTTTTCTCGGCGTTTGCTAAATTTCAGTCTACTAGCAGCTGTCTAGAGTTTAAATCTGGGTTTGGGTTATAATCAGTTCTGGTTAGTTGCGTAGTTCACTACGATAATCATACCAATATAAAAATGATTTTTATTTCAGTGGATTTTTAATAATGTCTTAGTTGTTGGTCTATAATTATATTTAACCTGCTTTATCTTGCATTGTTGTTGTAAAAAATTAATATTTTTAATTGTGCATGATGAAGATAATAAAAATATTATTTTTCCTTTTTACAGCTGAGTGTTGAAAAGTAATTACGCAGTTGCTTTTGTTGTGGTTTGCTCTGTATGACTGGATCAGAAAACTTGCTCTAACTTCTCAACCAATGAGATGGAAAACTAAAACCTATTTGAGTTAGTCAGTCTTGTTTTGCCGTACTTGGGGCCAGCTGCCTTCACTTGCTAAAATGCATTCTCATGGGCAGTAAAACCAAGTCACAAATCACTTTGATTTATGGTTGGCTGAAGGGTGTATTGCAGCCGACCGATGACGATGATGATGAAGGGTGTATTTCTTTCAGAGTGTAATTAGCTCTATAGTTACTTTGGTTTTGGTTTTTCAGCACCTGTCTGGCAGTTGTTTTGCTATGTTATAATAATAATTAATTATTTATTTATTTTTATTATTTTTCATTATTTTTTATTTTATTTTTTATTTCTTTTTTATTTTTTTTATCAAGGCACTATATCTAAACTGTCAAGCTATGATCTTGTCATTGGAATTTTGTCAGCAAGAGGAAATCATGAACAACGCCAGGCAATCCGAGAAACATGGCTGGGTCATGTTTTGCAACATCCATTTCTACGAGAAAGGTACATAACATTTATGCACACTTGCAAAGCTCTGAAAACTTAGTATTGTTGCTGTTTCCTTCTTTTGCTTGTTGCTCTTACCCTCATTCTCCCCCACCCCCCTCCCCTCCCAGGCCCATGTCTTCTTACAACTTGGTCCCTCTTTGTAGATGACCAGTGATACAGGTTGGTTCATGTTATCTTTTTCCCGTCTATCTCTTATAATGTTTTTGGTTTTTAGTATTCCTTTTCTTTCTTTGTTTTTTATTTTATTTTATTTTTTTGTTATTATTTTTAATTTATAGAGTAATGGTCAGATTTATAGTTGGTGATCAGCCATGTTCAGTTCCACCCAAGGACAGACTTGATCAGTACTCCTGTGAGCCAGAGCTGATATTTGACCCAGGTATTCATCTTTTCTGATAATTTATTTTATATCAATGTGTAACATAACCTCTGTTATCTCTAGTTATGGACAGAGACATCATAGCACACAGGGTACCCAAGGGAGCTGTTGGCTGGCACACTTACCAGGGATCCCTAGGGATGGACTTTAGGGTGAGGATTATGAGTCTTCAGTTCTGACAGATTTCTCAGATTGAGATTTATTTTGAGTAAGGCCAGGACCCAACGTCGAGCTTGACATGAGACAAACTAAATTGTTGTTTGGTTTGATCCAAATTAATCTGGGTCGACCTAAATTAAGATTGTTGAGTCAAAAGTCGAATGAAATGCTCTGTTCTAAATATTTTGATATCTAGGCCAAGAAATATACATTGTCACACACATTTTTAATTTATGAGTTAAGTTCGACTCATGAAAAGTCCGACGTTTGTCCCAGACTTGATCTTCACACATTCTATCCATCTAAGGTGGACGGATGGAATGTGTTGGTCGATCCAAATTCAGTTCGTCAAACTTAATTGAGTCAAATGTTGAACTTATCGTGAAGTTAATTCATTGTATTAAGTTCATCTCATGTGAAGTTCGACATTTGGCCTGGGCCTAACTGACCAGATAATTAATTAGATCTTAATTAATCCTTTTGCCTTCAGGTGAATTTCCCAATCATCATTACTCAGCTTGGAGTATTCGACAGCAATTCAGATGGACTACAAAATGGCTTAATAACTCGCTTGTATGACAAGATATCTCAAGTATGATTGTGTAAATTAAAATAATGATGATTATGTGAAACCTTCGTAGTCACCAAGCCCTCACTGTAGGCTCAAATGTTTACTGTCTTGTTGCTTGATATTTCTGTAGATGGAGGTGCTGAGTGTCAACTTTACAGCAGACGACCCTGGGGAGTTAATTGGTGGTAGTAGATTTAAGCCAGTCAACAAGTATCTATTGCCTAAGGTATGCATATTCACATCCATTCGTACATCTGTACGTGCAACCAGACACCAGGGATCTAGGCCAAAACAAGACAGCTTTGTCGTCACCACCATTGTTGTTGTGGCCATCAACATCTAGGCTGTTGTTTTCATCATCATCCTTGAGCCAGGCTCCCTGTCTCAATTAATTTTCTTCTGTCTTAATTTTCTTCTCATCAGGGATTTGAAGGTTCCATTGTAGCAGAGAACTTCAGCTCATCAGATCCAAGCAGTAATAATCCCATGACGCATGGAGAACTAGACAGTGGTGGAGGCTTGCTGTCATTTGAGCGAGTTAGTGGATGCTATGAAATCTTTGAACTCATTTTTAGCAAGGCTGAAAGCTTGTCAAAGATGCCCACATCAGGAAACACTGGCATTCTTTTTCACAATATTGGAACCTCAGGGCTAAAATGCATTGCATAATAATAATTATTATTTTCTTTTGTGTGAACCAATTGCTTGACTAGGGCTGGGTCATGTTATAATACTGTCAGAACACCGAATATTGTTTGTTTATGCCAAGCAACTCTCCAAACTACCCTTTGATTAGTTTTGTTTTGGTAGTTAATAACAAATAGTTAGGTTTCAATTTTTTTAAAGTTAAGCTATCATGTACAATTTCTCAGCCATGCTGGCAACTTCTCTGGTTGATTCTTGATGCCTCATTATTTGCCAGAACTGTGTAATATAAAATCGTCTGATAAGTGTGATAATCCCTTTTCTTGTTTTAGGTGAGTAGATTTGGTGATGAACGAGGTGTTTTTCCAGAAAACGAAGAAAGAGTTCTTGGCGAGTTGAACCAGTATGCTGCAGGGACCTTTATATACCATGCATCTAGTAAGCTTAATAAATTTAACAGTAATGTGTGTTTTTAAAGTAACTATGTTATATTAAATGCACACTCCGTTAGTCATAATTAGCATAGTCATAATTATAATTAGTTGAATTTCAAGCAAACTTCATTGTTTTGATCGGTGCCGTGCGTCAATTGGAAATTAGAGCCTACTGTATTATGATAAGGATGATAATGATAATGATATAGCATTTATATAGCGCATTTTCTATAAATCAGGCCCGTAGGGAGGGGGGTGCGATGGGTGCGCCCACACCCCCCCGCAGACTGCTGAGGTCCACTTTTTTGTTAAAAAAATAAATACTAAAAAAAAATAATAGTGGACATAGTAGTTGATCTGTTTGCCAAGATGCACCCAAGGAGGCTTGAGCTTGGCACACTTCTGAAAGATCGTGATGATCAGCAGCCAGCCGAGTGAACAATATGGATTTACAACTTTATTTCTATTTTTGTTATTTTTAAATAGTGACATTGGCATTGTTATTCTCTACATTGTAAAATACATACGTAAAGCATTCTCTTTGCCAAAAAAAAATCAATTTTGAAGTTCAAAATTTGACAAATATCCACGTTTTTAGGTTCGCTTTTAGCGACCTGTATATTGCTATCATACTGACCTTCAAAACGCACGAAATGCAGTCTCAGACAACTTAATTTTCAAAATTTCCCGGGGGGGCATGCCCCCGGACCCCCCTAGTAAAGAGCGCCTCCGGCGCTCGTTGGTCCGTATAATCAACTGATCGCACCCACCCGTAAAAAATCCTGGCTACGGGCCTGTAAATATAATATTATTCAAATGCACTTTACAACACTTTGTAGGGGACTTTGC
>BLFK01000759.1:479325-483449 GCA_014634185.1 Astreopora myriophthalma
TTTTGTGTGCCAAAACAATCCTCGGGGAATTGAACCCCATTTTTATGCAAATATGTTCTATTGTTTCTGTAAATCAATATGGCCGCTTGTCACGCGAGTGAAAACCATCAATAGCCAAGACTGATGAAACTATTGTTTGCTATTTTCCGGTAGGAGTTAAAATTGTAGCGATATTATGATAAGCAAATAATGGCTTTTGTTTTTTGTTGTTTTGTTTTTTCTTTTGAGGGAGGGAAATTTTGCGAGTGCAAGCGATTCATTGTATGAAAAAAGAAACGAAAAATGCAGGTCTAGCGAAGAACAAATCACAATGCCACTACTTTCACGGGGAAGAGAGATTTTGAGGTGGTGAAAGAGGTGGCAAAAAAATTCGCATTAGAATTGTTAGAGTGGACTAAATACCATGTGGAAGCCATTTTTCTTGGGTTTAGCTTTTGTAACCAAGTAAGGTTGTATAGCATTTTAGAAAATAGCTCAAGGAAAATACGCGCGCTGATTGGTTAATAATCGTGTTTCTATTAAACAATTAGATTATTCGCTCTCGATTTCTATTGCGTGATAGTTGACGAGGGCGCAGCCCGAGTCAACTATCACGCATAGAAATCGAGAGCAAATAATCTAATTGTTTTAGTATAAATCTACTAGTCGTTCAAAACTAAACAAGTAAATTATCTATATCCTCATCGCAGACACTTCGAAACACTTCGAAAACGCGACGAAGTGGCCGCCATTTTGTTGAAAACCGCTACTCTCTATCTATCACAGAATAGATAGCGAGTAGCGTAGCCAATCAGAGAACGGCATTCGTGATGGAACGCTAGTAGATTTATGCGAAAACTCGATGGAAACACAGAAGTTGACGTAGTCACGGACAAGAGTCACGGCATTCCTGTGTATGCTGAGGTGTGTGCTGACGTGTAAATTGCGCGCTGTAGAGAATCTACGTTTTGATGATAAATAAAATATAAAGTTTTCTTTGTTTTTCGTTATTTTCCTTGGTCTATTTTCTAAATGAAATAGAAAACATTTTCTTTGTGTTTCTATCGAGTTATAGAAACACTCGTGAAAGTTTGGGAGAACTCGGAAAAAGCTGTGGAAACACTCGCCTGCGGCTCGTGTTCCTACAGCATTTCTCGTTCTCCCAAACTTCCACTCGTGTTTCTATAACTCGATAGAAACACGGAAAATGTTTTCTATTTCTTAATTGTTGTTGTGAGTAATTCGTTTTCTCAAACGCGAGCATTCAGAAACCTAGAGACAGGCGAAGCCGAAATCTTCTTCAGGCTGTCGTCACAATAGTCCTCGTATGTGGAGGCACGCATGCGTGATAGGCTGTTACTTCCACTCTTTATATGCTTGTTTCTGTCCTTCATGAGACGAGATTGTAGATGGGCGACTTTTATTGCTAGTCTTTTGACTTCATCCTGCGTGTTTCAAAACAGTAGATGGATAGTAGTAAACATGTGTTTATTTAGGTTGGAAAATGTTGGTTTTAGAAGATATGGGAAAACTAGCGTATTTTACGGAAAAACGCTCGTCGACGGAGAGCTAACGCACATTACGTGAGTTTTTTAATATTTACACGATAGTCAATCCCAGGCCAGATTTTATTTTAGTTCGTGTTTATATTTAAGATAAGAAAAGTACGTAATGGGTGTGCAGCCCCAACTAGGAGCCTGGGTTTTATCATCTCCTTCACAGCCGTTTTTTGGATGACCCTTAGCGCTCCATCTTTTTTGAGGGTTCAGTATTTTCACGTGATTGGGATTTGCAAAGGGGTGTTGGGAACCCTTAAAATGTATACCCCAAGGAAGTGTTGCAACAGATTAAACGTTATGAGAGTTCATGGTTTTCGTCGAATCATAAGGGAATTAAAAAGCATGAGGTCGACTAGCAATAGAGTTATTTCAGTAGAGTTATGACTTAGAGTTAGAGTTAACGACTGCCAAAATCCTGAATCAACATTCTGGAAAGCAATTAAATGAACCGACTTGGCTCTTAAATCATGGTTTAGACCTAATCACTAAACTTTAAGCTAACCCTTCCAAAATCATGAATTCAGGATTTTGCAGGCTTAACTCTAACTCTATAAAAGTAACTCCATAAAAATAACTCCATGAATAGCCGTCCCCAAAAAGCATTACCTTTAAATCTTCGTTTTCCCTATCCAGTGTCGAGCTGTCATTCAAGTTACTGCCGTTAGCGGTCTGGATCGAGCCTCTAGGCTGAATTTCTGCTAATGTCAGGTTGATCTCCTGGCCTCGCATTTTTCGCAGTAAAACAAACTGTGAACAAAATATTTAAAATCAATTGAAAAACAGCCCCGTCGCACATTGTGTTTAACGAGGGAGAATGCAGGTGTAATCTTGTGCTCGGAACGAGCTACACGGATTGGCCTCGTTTTCATGTAATCGCCTCGCTCTCACGTATGAGTGACGTGCCTCCTCAACTGTCTCATCCTTTAATTTTCGGACTATTCTCTTCATTCCTATTCCGGTTTGGGATGAAGAGAATGAACAGAATAAGGTCGTCCACAACATGCGCCCTATGATTATGTCTGGTCTAAAGAAATGTAGGGACCTTCATTGTCCCCGCCTCTCACCTTTGGAACAAACAAAATCAGCAGAGTGACGGTAGCTGTCATCTGGATAAGAATGAACGTCGTTGCAAACAGAATGTCGGGGTTAGTGTTGTCGACAGTCAGAAACCTGAGAGAGAAGAAATACGCGTGATCTACTACTGAAAAGAAGCACAGTAAAGAGAACAATATTTGCTAAATGTCGACATAACTTTATTACCTCAACACAGCGACGAAAAGGGTAACGAACATGGCATTGTAAACTGCCCAAGTGGTGAATCTTGTTTCCTTATAAGCCGAGGGTGCATTGCGAGCCCGAACACACAGAACCAAAGCAACGACCAAAAGAATGAAGTTACCTGCACAAACAACAACAGTATAACGACAGAAAGCACACAATAATTCATTTCCTGTAAAAACAAAACACAAAACAGTTGTTACTCAAAGCACTTCACAGAATGTATGTGCGCGGTCTCTGTGCGTTTGTTTGTCCTTGTGTCTGTCCATCTGTTGCTCCTTTGAGTATATGCAGGGCTATCGGTCTTTTTAGGTCTTCGTCATTCCGCTCAACTTACCGCACAAATTGACGTATAGCATTTCTTCTAAAGAGCACTGTTTAAATCGCAGGCCACTAGCGCTGTCAAGCACTTTCGGAGGCATAAGCAAAGTCCAAACAAGGAGATAGACGATAAGGCAACAGCACAGGATAACCAGCCGCCCGGTCATCATACCATCAGTTAATTCAACTCGCCTTGGGGAGCGCACCCGGAAAGAAGCACACACTCTGCGGCGAAAACAAAAGATAGTGGCTTGATATCAAAATACACAAGATATTCTGAATGGATGAACGTTTACTTCAAGAAGGTAGCAGACGCTAAATCTACCAAGAATTGCTGTCAGAATATGGGGCTCTTCTACTAGCTAGCGAAAAAAATAGGCCCTTTTCCGAGTCTACTTCGGGGCCCCATTCTCAAAGTGAGTCTAAGTGCCAAGTCTTTTTTTATGAAAAATGGTTGTCATTCATATGAAAAGTAAACTAATTAAGCAATAGAGGCCTTTTTCCGTGTTTACATAGCCTCATCTAAACACTCGAGGGGTTGGGAGAATTCGAGACTGTTATGCAAACCCGAGACGCAGTAGAGGGTTTGCATAACTGTCGAGAATTCTCCCAACCCCTCGAGTGTTTAGATGAGGCTATGTAAACACGGAAAAAGGCCTCTATTGCTTAATTAGTTTACTTTTCATATGAATGACAACCATTTTTCATAAAAAAAGACTTGGCACTTAGACTCACTTTGAGAATGGGGCCCCGAAGTAGACTCGGAAAAGGGCCTATTTTTTTCGCTAGCTAGTAGAAGAGCCCCATATTCTGACAGCAATTCTTGGTAGATTTAGCGTCTGCTACCTTCTTGAAGTAAACGTTCATCCATTCAGAATATCTTGTGTATTTTGATATCAAGCCACTATCTTTTGTTTTCGCCGCAGAGTGTGTGCTTCTTTCCGGGTGCGCTCCCCAAGGCGAGTTGAATTAACTGATGGTATGATG
>BLFK01000759.1:488520-496020 GCA_014634185.1 Astreopora myriophthalma
CCCCCCCCCCCCCCTTACCACTCTCACTAAACTGATACACTCTTTTTTACATATAAGAACGTCTAATTTTGGAGCTGAGGCTGAACGTTCTCATTTATTATTATTATTATTCGCGAGGTTTTGCGAGTCACGTATTTCTAGTTTATTATTATTATTTTGGGGGGCGATTTGAGCCTGAAAACGTTCTTATGTTCTTAAACTTACATGACTTCGTTGGTGTGGAACTTATTTTGGATTTATAGGCTCCGGTTTGGAGATGTTGAAAATAAGAACTGCTCCGTCAATGAATTGCAGTTTTCGAGTTCGGCTAAAAACTGAGATGTTCTTCAGTGTAACATGCTATAGAAAAACCAGATTGTTAACGTCGAAAAAAAAACCATGTCCATAAGTATTTGTGTAAATTTTGTTAGACTACAGTTTTACACTTATTTTCCCTTAATTTATACTACAAACGAGCCAAATAAAAACGTTCTTAACTGCTCTAGAGCGCAGTCTGAGGTATGTTCTTCGTACGTTCTTAAAACTTGCGAGTTAATCTCAGCCTGAACGTTTCTCTGCTAGCAGAGGTCAAGACCCCCGCTAGCAGGGAACCTCTAGGTTCTCATAAAAAGGTTCTTATAAAAAAGGAAAAGAGTTTATGTTTCGATTAAGGCTTACAGCAGAAGTATAATTAAGTGAGAAGCTCAGTTAATTTGAAAGACCTCGAGTAAAGGTATGGTACGGGGGATGGTCGTACATCTGATGCCTGTCAAAGACATTTGAACCGAACATTCTTGAACGTCGTATCACCCAGAAACAGAACAAGGAAGTGTTCACATGTGGTACGCCCTCGCAAAAGTGCGGGTTTGGGCTGTTCGTGCTTCTGAAAGGCTTCGAACGATCACCGAGCCCATAGTTGGATTCAGGTACTTGCAAAGAGCATCGTACAGATTAAAGTGCTCTGGAACAGTGCAAGAGCGCCGAGAGTGGTCCAAGCAAGTTTAGTCCAGGCTCAACCTGAGGCCAAAAAATTGGACTATTCCATAGAAATGAATAACGTTCAGTTAAATTCAATTTAAGAGTCTATGCAATTCTCAAAGGGAAGTAAAAGCTTGAAAAGATTTCGAGGTGAAAAAATGTTTTGGCTGTTTTCCTGCGGTCATATATGAGAGCTAAACAATATATAAAACAGTATTTCCGGTTTACCTTAAGTTTGTGCGATATAAGCTCTCGGTAACAGACCCTCAAGACACTAATAAGGTCTCACAAATTTCTTTAATATATGCCACAGTTCAAAGAAGTGAAGACAGCCTTCCAATAGTTCTTCTTGTCTGTCATTTTATCTTTGCGTTGACATTTTCTGTCCTCGAAGTTCTTACAATTACAACGACTGAGGCGTTCAGTCTTTCCCAAATCACGAGCCTTTCATTGAAATCACGAGCCATTCATTTTGCTGGAATTTAATGATTCATTTCTAACGACCCGTCACGTACATAACCGAAGAAATTTGCATTTATTTTTTTAATCTTCCTTTTTGTAAAAAACGAGTTTTCGGTGACAGATGAAGCGATTACGACGGATTGGTTGTCGATTTATACTCTAAAACAAGGCACACTAGCTGATTATCTTTCTGTTTTAATCGCTCCGAACTTTTTTTTTTCCAAATTTGCATGTATAATCACCAATCAAAATGTTTCATAATCTCAAGAGAGGTTCAACATGCAAGGGACAGTTGTTAGCAGAAAGCAATGTCAATATGTAAACAACGACTTTTGTTGAGCGAAAAAAAAAACTGGCAATTTTCTTCTGTACACAAGGCTACCTTACAGTTTGCGCGACCCACCTTGTTGCAAAGTCATTTGTCTGTATAAATAAAGCCTTTTTTAGTTTCATTTTCGCTAAAAAGCAGAGGCCACTTAATAAAAAAACTGAATAATATAATTCCGGTTCATTCAGCCTTGAAGCGTGAACATAAGAGCGGAGAAATTAATATTTAACACAACAACAACAGGGGACGTGAATGGACCGGTCTTCATCGTCGGGTTCCCTTGATTTTAGGCTGATTGCGGGGAATGGCAAATAAACAAGTTGAGAAAAGACGAGACTACTTACAGAAATTGGTTGGTGTAGTTGAAAAACGGTGCCAAAAAGGTAATCATCCAGATTTCACCGCCAAAGCAATCGAAATACGGACGCGTCCAGAATCCATCCGTCTCATATTGGACGATAGGAAGTGACACATTACGAAGGGAATCTGCAGTAGATTCGTTGAGGCGAATAGTGAAAATATCCGTGCTTACGTTGATCTTGCGATCTTTACTAAGCTGGCGAGGCTCCCTCCACCATATAGTGTCTTCACTGGTTAAGTAATTGTGGCCAACAGAGATGTCTTTAACGTGTACAACGCCATTGTAAGCCCTGTCCCTGAAAGCGTATGGACAGAATCTCTCGTAGTTTCGATACTGGTCCTTCTCGAAGCAAATCACGGAGCCGAAGACGGACGGCGAAAATAAAACGTTGGAGCGCACGAGATTGTATAAAAATGCGTCATTCTCTACCATGGAGGAGCCATCCGCGGTTTTAACTCGCCATAACGAAGTCAAGAGATTCGCAACCTTGACTGCCAATAATGCTTCGGTCTTCCACCGCGCTGTCTGAAAAGCGATATCAAGAATGACCGAGTCATTAGAAGCGCAGATTGAATTTTTGGCCATTTGCCGTTGAATCTTTTCCACAAATTGCAGCGCTGTGATCAGCCGCTCTCTTTGCATGTCCGGGTCCCCCGCGTTTGTAAAATTGCAGGCCGTACCGCCATTCACCCCGTCCTCATTTGCTTCAGTGAATAGGATCCTTGGATAACGTTTATAGAAAAATCGATTAAAATCGCTCAGAAAACAACATAAGAAAACAAGAAACTGCAATCCTCCAATCTTCATGTTTCACAGTCTTGATTAATCTGTGCCACAGAACACATGATTTACTGACGCTACGACAACGGAAACCGTCCTTTATGTGTCATGAGGTCAAACAAAATGGTGCTCGTTTTCACTCAAACAACAGTAGAAGTTTTGTGGGTAACGCGACAGATTCGTCAGTCACGCTCGAGGAGAAATTTGCCGTATTCAACTTTCTAGACTCAACAAATCTTTTTCCGGCATCGTATTAGCAATTTCATCTTCTGTAAATTGAAAGCCTGAGTAAAAGTATAATATTTTAAGACGCCCTTATTTCAAATGAAAATATTTCCGTTTTATGCTTGGCAGCTAATTACGCAGTCTCTGGAAGCATATGCTTTTTGTCAATAAAACAGGAATAAAAGCCTTTTAATAATGCCTGAAATGCATTTCCTCAGCCGGATCGAAAAGATCTTGTCTAACAACACATAACTGTGCGTTATATCACATAGGTGTTTGAGAAGAGATAGTTCCGTTCGACAGGATATCATTAGTCCAAGTGAATGAGTTTTGTTTTGTTTTTTTCGTTTTTCTCCTGATGCATTTAAAAAAGACAATAATCCTAGGGTTAAAGCCTTACAAATTTGTGTCACTATACCAAACTTGAGAGAAGCCGGTATCGTGCCTTGAGGGCAGCCGGGTCGATTTGTTTGGTCGGGAGATGTTATAGAAGGTAACTGGATGAGAATCGGTATAATTCCTTGAACCGAAAAGGAAATATTGGGTTATTTTTGCCATGTACTTGTTAGTGCAACTAAGACTAGTAAACATAAATTTGTTGCAGCAATGATCCTACACACACAAATTTGGTTCTTTGACCAAGAACCTCTTTTTGCACCTAACTCTGAAGAGGGACGTCATGCCTACGCTGGCATTGTCACCATGGGATGAAAGGTGCAGGATTAAAATAATCAAATTCAAAAGAAAATTCAAAGCTAAAAGGATAGATTCTTCAGGACGAGATGAGTTGGTTGCAGCACTAAAACAAGCTCGCTGAAGGACTGAACTTCCTCACCATATTTTCATTCGATGACTCGTCTTAAGAGTCCGTTAAGGTCCGTAAGCTTGGGGCAGAGAAGCATGAAGTTAGAGATGATCGAGAGAAAGTTATGCTTTGTACCTCTTTTAATATGTAAATTGTGACAGTGCAATCCTCAGTACAAGTGGTAAGTCAAAATCTTTCCTCGGAATTTGGAAATGATCGTTATACAGTAGTCAGATTGAAACTAACCCGACTGTTAGGCAATGACAGAAACAGGAAACGATTTTCTTTTATTACAATTGTCTAGAACCGATTTTGTTGTTGACGCCGATGTTCTTATTGTCCGATGACGGATTATTGCCAGCTAACGATAATCAACCGTCTGGCAATTATGCAATATTCTGGGCCACTGATTTGAAAATCTAATTCGAAATCCACAAAAACAGAAGGAATTGAGGTAAAATAGAGCACTCTCCGGAATTATGTGGGATGTTTGTATTCCCCTCTCAGTGTGACCTAATATTTATAGCAAGGCCGTAGTCTGATTCGTTTCCAGGCGACAATGTAATTTCTGGTCGACGAAGTGAACGTTGCCGAACTTGGAAACCAACTAGCCGCTAAAAAATAATTATTGAAGCATCTCTCACTCATCAGATTTTTTTTATTGAATACAAATTATACCGTATACCGCTTTTGCCACGTTCCTATCTGATTTGATAAGCAAGGAAGCGTGGGGGAATAATCGAGCCATGTGACAGCTCACACTTTAAGGTTTCACATCATTGACTCACTACCCTTCCAGACAACAATATAAAACAAACAACAGAAACAATGCGTCTAGCCCTAAAAACAATAGCAGGTGCTACACTAGAGGGCCAATTGAATTACAAGCTTACGAGAGCTGCAACACCACTGGAATAATCATTTTCGTGACTGTCAAGGGCACAGCCGCTTCTACTTCCTGGAACGAGGCCAATGAGTGAGGCCGTGATTAGCCAAGCCCCCGTTGTTTTCGAAACACTGGGAACATTGTATCTTTACTGGCAGGCAACTTAACGAGATTTTAGACCTAAAGTCTCTTCATCACGCCAGACCAATCAGTTACTAGGTATTCCCTTCTGCTCAGGTAACCGTGCCGACGCCAAAGCGCGTACCCCCATTTCATCTTCGGAGAAAAGCTGCGATGCTGGCTTCATATTCTATTTTTGACTTCCCACGGAGAGATCCACAATTGACGTGATACGTGTCTCACTTGATAAGGCTCAGTTGATCACTCCAAATAAGTACATCAAACAAGCTAGGCCAAAACCTGAACAGACTTATTTCACGATTAAGCCTGAAAATGCAAGTGGAAATTAAACTGGGGTCAAGGTTACACCAGAATATCGTGGACCAAATTAAAGGTAAATTTAAGCTTAGAGTACTGCGGCGCCACACACGAACATCACACTTGTTCAGTAAGCAATATTTTCGTCTTTTTTTTTTCACTTGTCTACCTCTTCACTTCTAAAACATTGATACCTTATTCCTAAGTTTACGCGAGCAGCGGGTGTAAAGAACACGACAAACTCCAAGATTTCACAGGTCTTGCGCAGCTTGAGCTCCGCGTGATGCTGGTGGACAAAACACCGACCCCCTGATTTCATGGACTACCCCGATGGACAACCCAAATGGACTTTCCAAATAGACTATCCTAAAGTGGGGTACCCCTAAAAAATACTATTTCGAATGAGTGCTATTGAAAGAACTAATTTTTTAAATCTGATTTTTCCTCACTAGCCTCATTTTAAAGCAAAGATTGTTTTACCCTCGTTAGTGTAAAAATTGAAAACAATCTTTGCTTTAAAATGACGCTAGTGAGGAAAATTAGTTTTAAAAAATTAGTTCTTTCAATAGCACTCATTCGAAATAGTATTTTTTAGGGCTAGTCCATTTTAGGGTAGTTTATTTGGGTAGTCCATTTGGGTAGTCCATCGGGGTAGTCCTTGAACTCAGGGAGTCAATGTTTTGTCCACCATCCAGCGCGCGTGGTACCTCGATCCAAAACAAATTGGGACTTTATTAGACAACGAAACCTCTTTATCTCAGTAAGTGTTTTTCCTTTTTGCAACGATCTGAATGTATTTAAAACACTGGTGATAACGTGACTTAAAAATTCATTAATGATTTGAATTGTTTCTCTGTGTGTTTGAGTGTGCCATTTGAAATTGATTCAATGCTCATTAAAATCGCTTCGAAATCCTCTAACTTTCCTAAGGGCGCGTTCGGTTGACCCTATTCCGGAATAAGAATGAACGGAATAACCTTTACGTTTTTGTTTGGAGGTAAATTTAGAAAGATTTACCAATAACATTTTGTCGGTAGACAAGGTCGAACATCTTTTGCATTTCGATGACAAAGATTCTCCTAAAGGTTGTTTTTTTGGCGTTAACTTCCCTATTCTTATTCCGGAATAAGGCCAATCGCACGCACCGTGAGTCTCGTTTTCGATTTCCATTAGTTTTTATCACGAGTTGTGATCCACAGCGAAAAGAAGAACGAAAAGCAATTTATATGTAAATTCTGGGGCTTATTATTACTGTCAGACAGGTAAGAACTGCGGTTCTCAATAGAGTCATTGGGAGCCAGACTTTTCAGTTTATTTGTAGAAATAATATGACCGCATTTAAAATGGGAAATAGTTGTTCTCCAACGGAAGGCCAATTAACATCACGGGAAATAGGATATTAATATATTTGAATGAATATTATCCAAAACAACATTGGCTTGGAAGCTTACCGGACGCTTTGTGATTGAAACAGTAGAACATAATTATTGCAACTGTCGGGGACAGCCACTTGAGTTTGCATAATTTATTCAAAGGCGTTTAAAGGCAGTAACGAATTGTGTTTACAATTCATTTTAGCCTGAGTTCCAGAAAGATGGCGTCAGAGCGCGGAGCTAAGCCCTTTGTAACTTCTTTTCAAGGGAAAACTCAGATCTCCTCCAACGATTTTTTGAAAATTTTCAAGTCGTTTGATAAGGATGGTAAGGCTGTAACGCTGCTTCAGTTTTTTTTCCTTGCTATAGCTAACAGAAAAGTGGTGATATTGATGTCCGCATATTGTGCTAAATGTAAGATAGTTTTGTAGACTTGTGTTTTTATAACAATGATTCGGTTACTGTTTTTGTTCTTGCAATTTCCCTTCGTAGAAGAGCCAGAATTGGAAAGTAGCCGGGGATTAGCGAGAGGCGAGAGCCTTAACTTTTAATTTATCAGCCTCGGTGCTTCTGACTGTTGCAAAATGAGCCGCGTTAAGGTCTATACCCTTGACTGGAGCTACACGATTATGAATACAGCTCATATATGTAAAATTTTTAGCTTCATCTATCTTCCAAATTATCTTTTATTAGGATGCGTAAGCAAAGGGTAATAATTTTACCTGCACAAAACAAGCGAAATCTTAAAATAATAAAACTAATCCGCCGCATCGCAAAACAAAAAAGCCCGTGAACGTCCAAGCTTGGCTGAAACGATGCTATGAACATTTCGCGCATTTGAGGTTACGAGTTTTGTTTCAAATACTTGTATCATTTTGTGTCTCG
>BLFK01000759.1:508520-510765 GCA_014634185.1 Astreopora myriophthalma
GCAGACTGAACCAGTTGAGCTGTTCTCCCCTTCCCAGTCTTCCCACTTGAGTCGAGGATGTGCATCTCTGGGGAGTTAAGAGTCAGTGTTTGTCAGCACAACACAAAATCTCTTTTATTGTGAAAGTTATAATTTATCAAACGAGGATATCACAGTATATAGATCGAAAACAATGAATTCGAGTTGAAAACTTGTGATTGACGGACATACAAAAGGAGTCAGGGTGTAATCGGTGCAAGTCTGTCTTGAAATATTTTTTGTTTGTTTGTTTTGTTTTGTTCTTATGTTTTTGGCAAGATAACCTTATCAGTTATAAGAAAAAAATGTAGCACAGCTTTTAAAAGGTTTCACGGCAGATTGAGTTCAGCTCCTTTTACTTCATTTTTTCTTTTTATCACTTTTAGCAAATTCACATGCGCAAAGTTTCCAACTCCAATTCCTCCGTGTGCTCTTTAAGTCGACTCCAACGCGTAGCACATGGAAGGCGCAATGGGTACATGGCTAAAAATATAAATGGCTCGAATTCTCAGTTTCAGTAGGAACGGGACTGAGCTGGGAGTACGAAAGGGATTTGTCACATGTGGTCTAGGGGCCGACATTTGTCCCCCTCACTGCCTTGTCGGGGACCGATGGGCTGTCGTGGACGGGTATCTGAAAGCAGCGAAGAACTATCGGGCTGGTGCAAGCGATCTTCGGGCCGAAATCTCGGGGAGACTCGTCATGGTACAACGCTCAGCCTTAAATGTCCAGCGGTATCACTACTGGTGGTATTTTTCTCCTTTTGAAGTATTGGGTCTGCGCATGCGTCCATGTACTAGTGCTCTGCGTGCTCTGATACTTACCACTTGTGACACACCTTAGTCCTGTTCCGGGACTCCCTCTTACACCGCCCTGAAAATGGGCCTGGAACACACCTCAGAGGAACTTATTCTTTTTCTCTCTTGATAAACCACATGCTTTCCAAATGATTCTCTTTTCGCCAAGATGTTTTGTCTATGCGTACAATCCCAGAAAGCAGCTTGTGTAGACGTTAACTCTTGTTCGATGTACATTCGTGCAAGCGCATTGTTCCACAAAAAAAAAATCACTTTAGGGGACGATCGACCGACCCGTGTCATAGTCAACATGCTGCCTTACTCACCCATACGAGGAGTTAACGCATTTACAAGTTAACAGCCGGCCAAACAAGAATAATTATCGTGTTCTTAACGGCTGACTTTTGTCACAGGGACACGTAATTGAAGTATTACGGTCATTACTGACTACAAAAGCGCATCAGTCTTTCAGAACAAGTTGCGCAAAAAATTAGTGCTTAATAATGAAAATCAGTGGCTAAAAATAGAAATCGGTGCTGAATTATAAAACCTTCTGCCTCATGATGAAATTATAAATCGTGCCCAGTCATAAGAACGGAGATGCCCAATAGTGAAAACGAGATCATAAGAATGAAAAAATAATATAGGCTTATAACAAAAATCATTGCCTAATAAGAAATAATAAGTGGACAATAACGATAAACAGTGCTAGAAGTGAAAAGGAAATAAGTTTTTGCGGGAATGGCACCCCATTATGTGAGACAAAGTCTTGCAAGGAGCGAGTGAATTGGTCGAAAGTATCGGAACTCTATAATAAAGTAAGCATCGTCCGTGACTTGACGCTTGGCTCGGACAGTCCCTCTGAGAAGCCCCATTCCAGCTTTCGCTGATTCGGCAATGATCAAGACAAAGATGTTGAGCATTCTAACAAACAGAGGCTTTTCCATAACAAATCTCAAGATCTCATCAAAGACGCAATCGTCTTAAGTGAAAGCTAAGGAGGGAAAAGCAATGGAAAATGGCTGTACATAGAATCCAGTAGCGGTCGAGACTCCAGGTCCCTTGATCACGGGTGATCATGAAGATCAATGCCGAGAAAAAAAAAGCCAAATGAACAAGAAGCCCATGGAATAAAACGTTTTCCTTGAGTCCACCTTTCTGACAATCCAAAAAAAAAATGCCCAGCAGGAGACTGGGTTGTTCTTTCCGGTAATCATCAATTTTAGCACTGATGTGCGCATGCACATAATGTAGCACAAGGAAGACTACATTATTTCTCAAATATATTTTGTTCGAGATTTAATCTCCAAGTACAGCGACACTGAGTTGCGAGAAAGAAAGGGATCTTCTCTCCCTCACTGCCGTACCGGCGGCCATTTTGGAATAAGGTGTATATAGACCAAATCGGCTAACTCAGGGTGCGTTTTTTT
>BLFK01000759.1:513417-515917 GCA_014634185.1 Astreopora myriophthalma
AAATCTGGCCGGTTCCGAAATTCGCGCCGTCCCAGTAGTGGGGCAGGGGGGGGGGTCCATTTTTGTAACCGTTGACAGCAGCTTATTTTTATTCTTCGTTCTGGCCTTCTCGGGTTCCAAATTTCCTACCCATGCTTAAGCTTGGTATGAATTAAATTGCAAGTTTGACATTACGTATGTCATTTTTATTTTTCGTTTCTTTTTTTTTCTTTCTTTCTTTTGAAACAGGGACTAGCTCATGACAAAGTGAAGGAGATGAGAGAACTTATTTTAGAGAGATATGACAAAAACTTTGACGGGAGATTGGAAATTAACGAGGTGGATAAATAACTCCTCTTGCCGATTATTCCTTGATAGAGAATTATGAAACCTCATATATCGCTGCGGTGATCATACTTACATAAAAACATTTCATATACGTTGTTCAATATATTGCGTTTCATATATCTTTTATCGTGAATTTACCTCTCGTGGGATTTAGAACAAACTGGCAATAGACCAGCGCATAGTTAGTTTGATAGCTCAGTTGGTAGAGAGCAGTGTGCAACACAAATCGCACAGCGTCGGGTTCAAGTCCCGTTCAAGGCTGGATTTTTTTCCAGGTTTTGGTGATTCTTTGAAACCACTTAAGTTGCTTGCTTTAAATATGCCACGGATATCGTATGGGTGAGCGAAGCGTCATGGCGGAAAGCGACTCTATTGGAAAATCCTCTTCCTGGGGATCGAAGACATTCTGCGTAGAAAGTAAAACAAAATGCACCTCATTTAACTCATAACCCCTTTTACAAGAGAGGATGAGTTGAGAGAACATATCCCCCATACATGGCTTTCTATTATTGACATTTTTTTTTCAATCTATTTTTAGCTCGAGATCATGCGACCGGTTATTAACAGAACGGATTCCGATTTGTCCTTTTTGTGACATATGAACCGTGAGATCATGGGGCTGATGGTAGGAATTAGCCTCCATGGGTGAAATTTAAGAATCGATTGAAAATTATTACAGTGGTTTTCAAATGACTGTCGAAGGTAATTACGCGATTGGCCTAGAAATCTCGCGCCAGTTTAACAACCGATGAGAAGGAAAACCAAAACCAATCGCGACTTGCACATGCGATTTTTCCCGCGCTTTGAGCAAGTTACATGGAATTGCTGCAAATTTTGATTGGCTCATTGCGCTGTTTGCACCTGCTGTGATTGGTCGGAGTAATTACTTTGTTATTGGTTTTACGACACTCAGTTGAAAACCGCTCTATCAGGGGGCCCTATGTTATTGAGGTTTCTGGACTAAGGCCCATTTCGTCCCCGTTGTCTTTGAAACTTGGCACAGAAGCCACCTTCGAAGTTGTTTTAATTTCATTTTCCGTAGTCCCTCTATCTGGAAACTGATGTCTCCTTTGGAATGAGGAATGACTGGATATCGAGATAAGACTCATTTTCCGTTTTTTTCGACAAACCCGACTGAACATCATTTGGGTTTTGTTTTCCGCCATGTTGTTTTATCCACCCATAAGATCTCAGAACACACAGGTGCTCATTGTGTTTCATTCTCCTTTCTACAGTTGGCGCAGATACTACCAACTGAACAGAATTTTCTTCTTCAGTTCCACCGAGAATCTAAACTCTCTAGCGTCGATTTTATGAGGGTAAGATTATGCCTAACAAAAAACAACGGCCGCTAAGAACGTCTTGGTTGGAGTGACCTTCAACAAAACGCACGAAAGATGAAAATGGAGAAACGAAACAGGTTAAATGGATGACCAAAGTCAATACAAACGACTGGATCATCAACCCTTGAGAAGCGAAAGTTCTCACTGCACGAGTGAATGACTGGAATTTTGTAGCAGTCATTATTATAGTTGCGCAAATATAGATGAAATTTTTACTTCTCTTGATTTCATGCAAACTTGGTTTCAGATATGGAATCATTATGATGTTTACCGAGAAGGTTACCTGGAGAAAAAGCAACTAAGGGTTGGTATGCAAAAAAATAAAAATAAAATAAAGCTGACTGCCAGCATAAACCCACTTCTTTTTGAAGGCCTTTGTGCTCTGTTGCACGTTCATTTGCTTCCAGCGAAGTTTACAGAGCCCAAGAGTTAGATCACTTTATTGAAACCAGGAGAAAACAATGACGGATAGATCGGCCTCGTTGTTTTTCGAATTATTATGCGTGAATGCATATTTTGCGCGATGTCTAGCTTCAAACTGAGCCAAATAACTGTCTCGGCAGCTTTCAATTTCTCACGGGCTTTAAGGTTTAAGCACAAATTGTCCACTAAGTACGAACACGCCTGATTTTAGTTTGTGCTCTTGTGCTGTAGGGTTTCTTCAAAGATCTGTTGACAGTCAATAATCCACATGTCAGCCCACAAAGAGTTGAAGAATTTGTCGATGGAGCTGTGAGTAATGTACATGTATATATCTAACGAAGATAATCCCTGCGAATCTCTCCTTTCGGTCCCTGAATGTACATTATTGAAAATGTCTCCGATGTCTT
>BLFK01000759.1:520917-527126 GCA_014634185.1 Astreopora myriophthalma
CTGTGTGACAGAAAAACGGTGAGACTTGAACAAATTTCCCATATTTTTGTCACAGCAAGTTGACTCATCCAAATGGGCAGCACAATTTACGAGCATAAATAGTTCCTTGGCACAGAGCATGATCCTCAAGGGTCAGTCGCCGACACTGAAAAATGTTTGCTAATTCGGTCACAGTACATTTGAAAATGTTGCACTTATCGTTCACGAACTTAAGTCACCACTCATTTTATTTACGAAAATGGAATAACTACTTGGAAACAATAAAAGCCTTTCATTCTTAAATTACGATCCAGTTATTGATACAGTGCACACTTCCACTACGGCAAATTGTTTTCAGGTTCATATCTCAAATGCTTTTTTAAAAAAAACCTTCGCTACTCCTGTAAAATCAACTAACCTCTGTCGAAATGATTTCATTGCTTTTTTACTGGTATCTGTCAGTTCTCTATCAAAAGCCTTGAACCTTGATTCACCGCCAACGCCTTTGCTTTTCGAAGATTTTCCTGAGGAAAAGATCTTCCATTTATCAATCTCAACCTTAGTTGTAAGACACTATTGAAGCAATGGCTGACTTATGATGCTTGAAAGGAACGGAATTATTCATGACCATCTGAAGTCTGAAATATTACGAATAATCCCCCTTCCAAACGGGCCCAAGCTGTTGAAAAGTGCATGAGCGAATTCTATATTTTTTCCCATTCAAGTTGTGGAGGATTACTCGGAGATTTTGAACGCCGGCTTCGACGATGATAAGATAAGATACTCGAAGATGACGCCCTTTGCATTCCAGCAAGCCAACGTGGGGTACTGAGGGGCACGCACTTGCAACCCAGTTTCGGATCACAAAGAAAAATTAAACGAAAAACTAAATAAAACAGCAATTATGGCGTAAGAACCTTTTGTGGTTACGTCGGATTTGTCTGCAGGGAAGGCATGTAATCGCTTCTTTTTTCGCGATCTCTTTGCTTCTCGGATGATAAACTCCATCTCTTTTCGTACTTTTCTTTCTTCTTCCTAAAAAAAACAAACCAAGAATCATGCCAATAAAAAAGGCCTAATAGAAAAGGGTAAAAAGTCGTGCACAACTTTAAATTAGTACTTTGAACCGGCGTATATGCAGCATAAAGATGCAATACCAGTTGTCCAGTTAACGAAAAGTTTTCGCACTAACATTTGATCAACCTGACTGTATAATACGCACAGAATGCAAAACCGAGAGCTAAAGAGTATGAAAAACGCTTCTAAAGTCGGTCGAGACCTCTGAATTTAATTTAATTAAACAGCGCCTGATGATTACACTGCCAACAGTGCAGCAACTATCAAACATAAATATCGAGAAAACACAGAACATAGCGCAAAACAATCAAGGTCATTACATTTTCTTTTCCCGCTCTTGTCTTCTTGTCTTTCTTGTTTTCGTTTTTAGACTTTTTCTTAGCGGGACCGTTGGCTGCATTTTCTGCAAATACAAACATCATTTGCATTATGAAACAACGGAAAATTAATGTACACGGGAAAACTGGGATCTTAACAAACTGGTTACCAGATTTCCTCTTGGCATCTGTTTTGCTCTGAAACCACACCCGAGGAGGCCTGGAGAATATTTCTTCTTCGTGTTCGATAAGGTTTCGCGCTTTGTTCATCTCCATCTCTGAAATTCTCAACTAAAAAAACAAAAATCCAAATGTATCAATGGAGTGGTGTCAGTTTTTTACACCCTTATGATGAGTGACATGTTGAGTTGTAAAATTGCCCGCCAGAACATACCAAAAGGTTTGAAGTCAACGAGACGTTTGGTCACAAAGTATTGGTGGGTAAAAAACACACTGTCTGGACAACACAAGCTGGGATACTATCAAATCCATTAGAAGCGAGGCAGGATTGGTCCAACACTATTTGCGTTTTCCACAAAGAGGGCTACATGAACGAGAAAGTGGTTGTTGAACAAGACATTCTGCTAACAGTCGCCTTAGGCGAAGAACAAACGACACATTCTACACGTAGATCTACAATGGTTAATCTACCTCTTTTTCTTCGCTTTCCTGTTTAAGAATGTCCTTCAGATCCTGACCAAGAGCTTGAATCTTACTTTTGTACTTTTCGATTACCTCTGGAGAGCAAATGGACAAAGACTTTAGACTTTCACTGCTGTCAGTCACTGTTGCGGACGGGTAAGAGAGTGAGATTCCGCGTTGTTATTGGCGGGTTTCGATCGACCTTAACAATTTTAACAGTCCATCATCTGTCCCCGTGAATGATTGACAGCAGTAAAATTAATATCGACATCGCTCAAGTTCACGTTATTGTGTTAAAAAAACAAAAGAAATGAAACGAAAAAAAATAAGACACTTAATATTCCTCTCACCAGCTGGGACAATTCTACTCTTCACGGGTGTTTTTGCTAACTTTACAATTTCTTTCAAAAGTCCCCTTTCCTTCTCCCCAACCAATGACACAGATCTAAAAAAAGAGCGAACGAAATAATCAAATATGCGTCGAAAATACTGCCAAATGCACAATGAAGCGATGTTATTACTTCGTGTAAGATGGCATAATTATACTGTACCTTCCACTTCGCCCCGCACGGGCTGTTCTTCCCACTCGGTGGATATACTGCTTCAAGGTTGGCGGAAGACTGGCGTTGATGACCTGTAAAAAAATGACAAGTTGCATCGCAACGTTACTGTATGTTTAGCAAGTTGAAACTGTGAAACAGAGATAATTTAGTACATTTGGCCTCGGTTGTTCAAAAGGTGGATAATGCTATCCACCGGATAAAATTAATTACTATCCAGCGGATAAGGGCTAGCAAAATCAATTCAGTTATCCAGTGGATAGTGATTTATTCATGGCACAGCGTTATCCACCTTTCGAATAACTGGGGCCTTTTGCCCGTTTCTCGAAAAAGTCCCGTAAACATTCCGTGCACGAAAAGCCATTTGTAAAGATCCGCTTATTCCAGAAGACTGGTCCTTTAACGTTGCTTTCAACTTTGGAAAGCAAAAAGGGAACGCTGAGGTTTCATGCTAAGAAGCATTTTCGTTTAAGATACACAGAGTACTGCGGCACCCGAAATAGCCCTGAAAACATTAGGTTTATCAGTTGGTTTTGCAAATACGAGTGAAAATAGTTTTGCGAACGTTTGCCAGCCAACACTCACCGTCTTCACTCCAAGAATATCCAGTCCACGGGAAGCTAGGTCCGTGGCCACAAGGATGTCAACTTCACCCTCCTTGAATTTCCTCAAAGCCTCAAGTCGCTAAAATCAATTAAAGCAATACTCATTATATTCAAAGAGTAAACCACATCAATGTCTTCACAATGCAATCCTTGAAGATACTTATCCAACAATAATTTTCATTGGGATATAGACGTTTTACAAACCTGTAACTGAGTTAAATTGCCATGGAGTTCCTCGACAGACAAACCCAACAGGCCTAAAATGATTCGCAGTCTGTGAGCCGCGTTCTTGGTTTGCAGGAATACCAAGCAGTGTTCATTGAAGGTTCGACCGCACAGAGCTGCAAGGAAGGAACAATACGCTGAGTTAGAGGAGTAACATGGTGCTTTCGCAAAGAAAACACTTGATACACTTGTGCCAGAATAGTGATTACGAGAAATGAATGAAAGTTCCTGGCTCGAACAACTTCTCCTCGTTTAATTAACGCAGGCCCTTTCGTTTCTACCAGAACTTCCCGATTAAAGTGCAAACAACACACACCTGCCACTACAGCCAATCGGTCATCTTCTCTGTTGTGTCTAATTCTTACAAATTCTTGTCGTAAGTTGTGAGCCACATCAGTGTTATTATCAACAAACAGTCTCACCGGCTGGTTCAACGACAAGCTAACAAGTTCTTCGACCTGAAAACAACACATGCCGCCATGAACAGTGTAGGAAAAAATCGTGATTGTGAGACGGCTGTAGGTGGTAAGGCTGCTCAAAAAATTAAGAAAATCACCAGTTGTCCAAGAACCACCAACAATTGTAGCTACATGTTCACTGATTGGAACCTCTGCTTTTTGACACATCCGATTGTGTAAATGATTGACAAGTCATTTGGTTCTACTTCTGGGCATTACAAGCACTCCCCCCCCCCAAAAAAAAAATAAATAAATAACTATCCCAAGTTGGGGGATAGTCTTCCCGGTTCCCACAAAGAGAAAAATATCCGCTTTCGTCTTGTAGGCAAGTTTACTGGTGAGCTGGATCAGTATGGACCGATATTGCAGTCTCAATTAATCAGTTCTTCAAGCATGATTATAACAAACCAAGGGTGCTGTCCTTCATCGTTTGGAAAAAATTAAAAATATGGCTCCTGAATCTATGTGATGAGCGAATCTCAGTGATGAGCACCTTATAAAAAGTAACCAATGTGAGATCTTTGGGTACATACAATCAAATGTACACTGTAAAGTACCTCATACCTCATCTGTCATGGTTGCTGAGAACAGCATTGTTTGTCTTCCTCTTGGACTCAGCTTAACAATTTCCTCCATCTGATCTTTGAAGTTCTCATCCAGCATTCTATAAACATGAATTGAGATATACAGGTAAATCACTCAAATGCAGTGTTAAGAGTGTTCTGTTGCTCAAACACACCTTTGGTGCTGAGCCAGTGACAAGGGTACATGTAAAAAAAGTCAAAACAATCTTTGTCTTGACTTACAATAGACAAAAGAGCAAAATGTCATGACCCACAGCCTGGGAGTCTTGCATGGGTTGCAAGCTGATATTCGAGTCACTAGAGAAATCCAGGCCACACTGGCTTAAACTCTCAAGATTACACTTCTTTGCTCTTAAGATTACAGCCATGAAAATATAATTCTACTATTAATAGTACACTAGTGGGAGTAGAAATAAAACTAGGAACACTAAGCAAAAACAATGTCAATGCCAACCAAAAAAAAAGCAAAACAAGAACAGTGTGACTCAGTTGCAATTGGTTTTCGTTTTGTTTGAAAGAAGTTCACACAAGTTTTTTTTGTCCAATCATAGAGCAAACCGAACTACAGAAACCAAAGCAATATTGTGCAATTATTGTTTTCGACACTCATTTGAAAACTACTTGATTGGAATAAAACACAATGCAGTCCTATCAATTATGTCCACCTGTCAGCTTCATCAAGAACAATAATTTCCACAGTTTGTAAACTGAATGATGGAGTGTTGTGTAGATGATCAACAAGCCTTCCTGGAGTGGCAATCACAATGTCAGGTCCTTTACGCAAAGCTGCTTCCTGGCTCTTGTTATCCAAGCCACCTGGATGACAAAAACAACAATATGGCATCATTGCAGTGGGAAAATCTCAAGTGAAACCTCACCATACTGCCATACATGTACTAGTGATACAGTACATACACTGTACATGCCATCACCCACATCATTTGTAAGAACAGACCCCAGTCTATCAAAACTCCTCTTTTCAGTAGTTACCACTGTTCAGCTGTTGTGAGCAACTCCAAGTTTTAAGCTATGCCAAGCTTTCTGAATAATAATTATCATACTTAGCTATACATGAGGTAAGTATAATTTTTATTATTCACTGTTACATAAAGTGAAAAGAGTGTAAATTTCAGAACAAATTACATGTAAAGCTGATGGATACCGGTAATGACTCACCCACTGGAACACAGTACAATATCCAAGCTTTCAACTGGCTCACGATCGATAATACATTTACATGTATCTCACATAATTCGTTATTTGACCCAGCTTCCTTAATCTGATGCAAACTTTTTTTGCAACCAAGTTTCAATGGCTTTCATAGTCACTGGGTTCCACAATAAGAGGACCACTTCATTGTGATTTGTTGTTAAACAAAATCAGCTACATGACTTGTACATGTTCAGGATATGGTACTGTAACTAACCTGTTGCCAAACAGACTTGGATGTTTGTGTGTTTGGATAAAGCTTTGGCCACTGAATGAACCTGCAACAAACAAAAACTCATTGTGCATTGATTTGACATTCATGAGGCCTTCCAAGGGGTTTTGCCGATAGGCGACATGACCTCAAAATGTGGCAACAATAGTTTCCCATAAAACACCCACAGCTGACAGGAACTGACAGAAAAAGGGTGACATTTTGTTACAGTGACAGCGATGATGACAAAATACGACAGCAACACTGTCTGCAACAAAACTGCTGACGCACTGGCTCTAAAATAAGCGACAAAGTGACACCCCCCCCCCCCCCCCCCCCCCC
>BLFK01000759.1:527136-561985 GCA_014634185.1 Astreopora myriophthalma
CTGGAAGGCAGCCCCCTGTGCAGCTGGGCTGCCCTTACCTGAATGGCGAGCTCTCTTGTGGGAGCAAGAATGAGAACTCTTGTGACAGAAACCTGCTGTGGCCGGTAGATAAGTCGTTCCAATATAGGAAGCATGTATGCAGCTGTCTTCCCTGAATAAGCAAAAGACATCAATGTCTAACTTAGACTGCGGTTTACAACAGTCATTTCATTTGATGCCATAAAATGCTTTAACTTTAGGTACCGGTAAGTCATGGACTTAATTAAGAGGCAACCTGTGACAATGATATGAGACAGACCATTGTGACTGGAGAAGACTGTATCTTACAGACTGTACATGCAGACTAATTTATGTATGCAGATTAAACCACACAGTTCAGTTGACTGAAGACATTTGACAGGTACATGTGGGAGATGATTAATCTTTACTATCATTATCGTTATCATTATCGTTACCATTACCGTTATCGTTATTATTCATTGATGTGCAAATTTTTATTTTCGTGTGAGTCATTTCAGAACAGCACATACACTGAACAGGAACTATAAATCAAGGCTTTTCTAGCTTAAGCTTTCTCCTCCAAACAATCAATTTCGCCTTAGAAGGCTACATGTACATACATGTAACTTACAATGGTTTACGCCCTTGTTAATAATAAGATGCCATAAATTATTTCTTTACCAACCTGTCCCAGTTGCAGCACATGCACAGATATCTTTACCCATCAGAGCTAGAGGAACAGTGGATGCTTGGATCAGAGTGGGATGACTGAAGCCTAAATCATTTACAGCCTTTTGATGAAAACAAATCACCATTATTGCTTAGTGCTGAGAATACGGCAGTCTTACAGTAGGTCACTGTGAGCTCAAAGTGCAAAACGTCCTAACTGACATTTTCAGTGCATTTGGTCATTTTGCGAAATTGCGTCCAGATTTCACGCAATACACAGCAATTAAGTTATGGAATTACATATCCCAAGTGATGTGAACAAAATGACAAAGGAAAAAAGATTCTTTTCCGGACCCTGGGGAGGGGGGGGGGGGGGTGGGGCACAAAGGCAAGAAAGTATTGTATGAAAATCCAAGCACATGTAAAAAAAAATTCTTTTTTGCTTCTTTTCATCGGATTGCCCTAATTTTGGGCATACAGCATTGGGATGTTCACCCCATAATCTCAGTGCAGTTGGTTTGGTGGAAATTGGCTGTGATTTTGAGAAATGACCTACCGGTAAAAGTCACGCAAATGTCAGTTAGGACGTTTTTGCCTGGAGCCCTTCAATGATTGATAAACATTCAAATTTTCAAATCTAGACACTCTCCCCTGCATTAGGACACTTTTCCAGATAATTTCCACAGGTTTTTACAAGTGGTAAAACACTGTGTTTTGCACTGAAAATTAATATTGCTTGCATTGTGTTGTTTGTTGTTTGACAATCACTTGTGCCACTTTTAAATCATAAAAAATATTGGTTTGCTTCAACATGCTTTTTCTCTTTCATTTTTTTTTTCCAGTACCTTCAACATACACATACCAGTACAAGTAACTTCTCATCATCCTTGTATTCTTTAAAAACCACTATAATTCCTGCTTCATTTCTTTATACTTCTGAAGTTGCTATCAATGCTAAAAGCATGTGTAATGTTGCCAACTCTTTACAATCTTTCAGCCACTGTTACTGTGCATGTAGGATATACAGGATTAATTTATTGTTCATGCTGTCCTGCTTTCATAACATTGCTGAACTGTATCACATATTTTTGCATGTATTTACCTTCAGCAAAGGTCTTGACAAGTTCATAGTTGAAAAAGTTTGATGCATTACTTGGGGTGGGGGTTCTTCAAAAAATTTATTTTTCTTTTCTGTGACCTGTGTGAAGGACAAGGAAACAAATCAATTAAAAACCCTCATTCACCATCAATATTCCTTAGGAGTAACTTAATTAGCCCCAAGCCTTCACCATCGGTGCTGTGAAGTCTGATTGACACATGTCATTGTGATTGCTCACCGTGCTGTTGTCAGTTTCATTTGTTCAAGTGGGTTGTTCTTTTCTTTACCTTCCTTCCCCTCCCTCCCTCCCTGGGCCCTCCCTACCTGGGTGGGGGTGGGTCTCCTCGCAAGTCCTTGGGCTTTCTCGCTTGTTCAGTAAAGTTGCCCAAATGGATTCACTGGCTTTTGACTTTGTCAAGGTGTATGGGGAGAGGACATTAGGGATAACTGCACATCTCATTTCACCATAAACCTGTAATAAAGGTCTCCATGCCAAACAGCTTAACACAATAGTTAAACAGCAAAATAAGCTGGCATCGTGAAGTGACCAACAAGTTTTTGGCCACCTAATGGATAAATGTCAGAGAACCAAATGGATGTCACTGAGTAATTCAAAAGCACAGAAAAAACCTGACCTTGTCTGCCACTGTATCATCTTCAGAACTGCTTTCTTCTTCATCATCAGAAGGTTGGACAAGGTTCACTGTAACATTCACAAGAAAGTTAGGGTGGGTTCTTCTCAATGCTTTTGAGTTAATTCTTTCATTATACCAAATTAATTTTTATTTTACACAAAGGAGCCTTAGTAAGCCAGTTTTTACATTTAACAATAATTTTCTAACCCTGTTGACCTAGTTTTTATGTGAAGATGGCATTGTTTTTACCCATTTTTTTTTTCAGTGCAAAGTTTACATTTCATTTTTTACAGCTCACCACCATTCTCCCTGCTTTCATGTCCTTTCTCTGATTCAAAATTTTCATCTGTTTCCTCAATCTTAGCTTCATCCTTGTCCACATTATCAGAAGAGTAATTTTTTGTTTCCTTAGTGTTCTTCCTCTGTGAACATGATAAACATGCCATGCATTATCTTGGCTGCATTGTGCAAACAGTTGGTATGAATCACAAGTCTACCAACAGCCTCCCTAATGAGAATATTCAATAAATTATAATGGAGTGTGTTCACATGACCTCACATTGGCCATGTTGGTGGAGTGAAATATTCATTTGGGGATTGAACTATATTTTTATGCAAATTCTTCCTTTTGTTTCAGTATGGAAATCTCGCTGCTGGTCACATGAGTGAAAACATGCTCTATACCTTCCTCTTGTCTTCCCTCCTCTTCGCTATTTTGTCCTGAAGGCTTGAAGATCGAAGCGTCTGAAAAGAATGCAATGGCCAAAAAACTCAAACTCAAATATGTTTTGCTAACTAAAGCTATTCTTGTTGGTATTAATAACAAGCAACACAATGATTGTGATTGTGACTTTGGCATTCAGCATCAGTGTTCCAAGAGTATCTTTTAAACTCTAAGTCTCTTTTTCAACCCTACTTCAGACCAACTCACTAAGTCTTAAGACTTTACTATAGTCTGGTGGTCTTTGGGATCTTAAGGATCTTTGCCTTTGTTGATATACCGCCAGGTTCTTGCCCCACGTTTGTCTTCAGGGTGTCTAATATGACAATACCATTCATCACCATTGGGACGACGACAAAAGTGACAAATTTTAATGACGATCGATGATGAGATGTGACCCTTATAATCATTAACACGTCGGAGTTTTTCAAATTTTAGGAGCTTCGTCAAAAGTTGTTACCAAAGAGAATTGGTGGGAAATGCCAACCATGCCTAACGCCAATGTATTACGTCGACACTGTAACCACGTGCTACACTTTCATTGCCGGCTGCCAGCAGTTAAATCATTATTGTCCCTTCTCATTGGTCGACTCACCGATTCCTGTTTTTTCGTTGCATTGCTGATAGCATAGTCGAGGTTCCAGCGATCATCATAATCACCTTCCGAGTCCCCCAGAGAGAAATTAAACCCTTCTTGGAACAGTGATTTGGACTTCTTCTTTGTATTCGCTTTCCTTACAGGCTAAAATCGAATAGGAAAATCTTAGTCGATAATCTAACAAGAAGTTTAAACGAATTTATGATGATATACCTTTTCTGGTTCATCTTCGCTGTCTGTTTCCTCGTCGAATTGATCGACATCGTCATCCGAATCTAGAGTTCCCACGAAGGGAAGAGCCGCCATGTTGGAAGTCCTGTGGCCTTGCGAGTTCACACCAATCATGTCATGCTTGGTAACCGCTACCTGGAAGCAGTTAGTTAACAACTATTCACCGAAGTGGAGGTAGGCTCGATTTCCGCCGCTCTTTTTCGCCGCTCTTTACAGCGGCTGGAAGTCGAGCCTAAAGTGGAGGTGGTTAGTGGTGGATATTTACCGAGCCGCGAACACCACCAAAAACATACATTCCAGCAACGATTCCAATATTTTCCCCCGCGGAAAGGACTGGGACAACAAGCCGCGCAAAAAGTCACAAATTTGCATTTGTAAACGAAACCTTTCTCACATTTAAAGGGAAAGCTGCCTACCCACTTTGTTAAAGTTGTTACAGAATCATAATGAGAATATTTTTGATGGAGAAGGTACAGTCGAACCTCTCCTTACGGACACCTCTCTATAACGGACATTCCCTTTGTCCCGAAAAAATTCTCACCCGTTTTCTAAAAAAAAGAAACCTCTATAATACGGACCCTCTCTAATAAGCACAACGGACACTAAATCTCGGCCCCGGAGAGCGAAGTCATATAAACTTAACCTCTTTATTACGGACACTCTGGTGATCCGGTGTTGACATACACTTGACATATAGTGTGCACGAGTTTGTGGTTACGCAAGCATCGACGTTTTATTCACTGATCTTCAACTGGAGTTTTGAAAATTGTACTTTTATTAGTACCTTTTTAGGTGAAGCATTGCGTTATACGTAGTTCCTTTCGTTTCAAATATCTGATTTGTATAAAGTATGTACTTTACGGACAGCTGGATTCTCTGTTAAGTCTAAACATTCTTCATTCTCCATCGACTAAACTGCATTTTTAACACCGGAATAAACTCAACTAAAGGAAAACAAAACGAAACGAAATGTGGACGTTCTACATCTCCATAGCGATTTTACATGTTGCTGTTCTTTCACAACGACCTTTTTGAACAGATGCTTATGGGAATATAACAGCTAAAAAAAACAGTTGTAACCAACCAATGTCCGGGAGAGTCCCTGAAGGCACCAAACATTTTCTAACTTTTAACACTAGCTCATTAGGAGCTATTGCTCCTTTTGAATAACTTGTTAGTTCTTTCGTCCGTCCCCTGTCCAACCAGACACGTTAATGTCATTGTATACGCGAAATTATTGTCCTCGTTTGTTCGCGCGGAATTCAAACAATAAAACAAAACAGAATATGTTTGAAAAAGCGACAGCGTTTTAAAGTTTTACCGGAAAATGCGTGCTTCCTTTTGCTGTTTTGTTATGCTTAGCAAATGCGCATGCGCCAACTCCGTGTATTACAAATTACTAAAAAATATCTTTACCATATGGAAGACATGACAACTATAGTCGCAAATATATATCGCGCCAAATCATACTATAAAACAGAAGGAGCTGAGCTGCGAGTAAGTAAGGGATTTGTCACGTATGGTCTAGGGGCCGACATTTCTCTCCCTCACTGCCTATCGGGGATAGGTATCCGAAAGCGGCAAGTAGAAGCGATCCGCGGGCCGAAATCTCGGGGAGACTCGTCATGGTACGTCGCTCAGGCTTAAATGTCCAGAGGTACCGCTACCGCTTCTGCATGTTTTTCTTTAGGTATTTAGTATGCGCATGCGCAACTGCCCTTGTCTACCAATATGCCACGTGGGAGTAAATTAATATGTGCCTTCAAATCAAGATTACTTCCAGTCTGTGATAGATCTATTGTTGAAAAGAATAAAGAGCAAAAGAATAAGTCGTAATTAGGGTCTCTCCGTTGGGAGGACCACAAGTAGTTAATATTCCAGTTAGCAGTGATAGTTTTTGACAACATAACAAGTTCGCATTTTGTTCAACGACAACAACATTTTATTGAAAATTAGAAATATAACTAATTACATTATTTTTCCCCCGCAAATAGCTTATGAACTAATCGAGGCGGGGAAATCTGAGGACATATTACAAGTACAAAGTTTATCTATATATAGATGGCCCGTTTTTGTAGAGTTACGATCTTTCTTTAAAATGTCTTGTTTCTGTTCGTTCGTTCGTTCGTTCGTCGTATCATTGTGTAACCCCGTTAGTTGGTTAATGACAAAGAATTGGCTATCGCAGTTCTTTGTTTCCTGCTGAAGAGGTACGGTTTGAACCAATTAACAGCCATGACCGCTGCAAGTTTAGACAATAAAAGACTGTAATGTACGGCGTCGAACGCTTTCGACAAGAACTGAAGTCTTGTCGCGGAGTTAAAACTCCAATCCCAAAGAAAAAGTACGCAGATCTCCCTCATCAGGTGGACAACTAAACCATGTTTAGTTTAACTTTTTGCGGAAGTTCTCCCCAGTTTTATATAAATACAAACTGCTGAAGTCACTCGCGGGTTTTTTTTTTCCGCGAGGCATTTGTTTGCTGACGTCATCAGCGTGCATCATTGGGAATATTTACTTGCTGTGTTATAATTATTGTTGTTTGAGCTGCAATGTTAGGGACTTTAGGGACCTTAGCATATACTACGGCGACGTCCACGGAAACGTCACTTAAAACTGCTAGTTTACGGTTTAATAGAAGAGATTTTGAAAATGATTTGACTAAAAAGTTAAACGCGAAAAGATTTTTAAAAAACATTTGTAAAAAAGTGAACGACTAGTATCGAACCTAACCATATTCTTGTCTCCTATGATGTGTCAGCATTATTCACCAATGTTCCTTTAAAAGAAACTATTGACATTCTCGTCGACAAAGCATTCGAGGGTGACTGGTTCAATAAGACGCATGGCATGCAACTTCAAAAGCATGAACTGACGGATCTATTAGAAATCGCTACTACCAACCAGCTATTTCAATTCAACGGCGAATTGTATAAACAAACGGACGGCGTAGCAATGGGCTCACCGCTGGGGCCACTATTGGCCAACGTTTTCATGTGTCATATCAAGACCAACTGGAGCAAAAGAGCATGATTCCGTCTTTTTATCGAAGATATGTTGATGACACTTTGGTCACAATGCCCAACACAGAATCAGCGACAGATTTCCTTCAAGTACTCAACAATATGCACCCTAGTTTGTCTTTCACGATGGAAATTGAACATGACGGTTCTATTCCGTTCCTCGGTACAGTCTTGACAAGATGTGGTGGCATTCTTACAACAGATGTCTACAGAAAACCAACCGACACAGGACTGCTACTCCATTTCCAAAGCCACGTCGACGGCAGATACAAGAAAGGCCTGGTCAACACGATGGTTAACCGTGCTTACCGTCTTTCTTCCACCAAAGAAGGATTTGCAAAAGAATGCAACAAGTTACGCACCATATTTTCAAAGCTGCGCTATCCGAAAACATTGGTTGATTCCAGCATAAATAGGTTCAGCCAGGAACCAGATAAAGAAATACACACGGTGCCCTCAGCAGACCCATCTGTTTACATAGTATTGCCCTTTAAAGATCAGCGATCAGCCGATCGTGTACGCAAAGATATCTATTCTCTGGGAGCCAAGATCGATGTCAACGTAAAACCAGTCTTTACGAGCAGAAAGCTGTCACAAACCCTGAGTGTCAAGGAAAACAAGCCCCCGGTCGTTAACACCCAATGCGTTGTATATTTATTTCAATGTGATTTGTGCGATGCAAATTATGTCGGGTACACTGCCCGACACCTACATCAACGCATACGTGAACACCGTCACTCAGCTATTGGAAAACACCTCCAAACACAGCATGGCAACCACAGAACAAAGACTGACCACCTTTTCAAAGTTCTGAAGAAATGCAATAGCAAGTTTGATTGTTTAGTGTACGAGATGTTGTACATAAAGGACATCAAGCCTTCTCTTAACACGCAATCCGACTCCATTCGCGCCAAACTTTTTACATGACACTATCGTACATTTATTTATTTGTTATTATTATTTTCTTTTTGTGTATTTTTACCTTGGGGATTACACCCATAGCACCCGCAAATATTTAATGTATTTTTCAAAGATTATATATTCATTTTACACACTACACTTTTCACTTTTTAACTTGATAATGGCGTAACGTAGCGCCGAAACGTCGTTCACTTTTTTACAAATGTTTTTTAAAAATCTTTTCGCGTTTAACTTTTTAGTCAAATCAGTTTACGGTTTCCAAGTATATTCGTGATTAATCCAGTTTGCTCAACTGATACAAACTGACAAATACCATAATATTCTGCGATGTGCAATTTACGGAACGCGCTCAACTGCCCACGCCAGAAACTTTAGGGAGACTGGTGCGCGGCAAGTACATGTTTACATTCATCTTAGGGCACGTTCGATAGACCTAATCGGCTAACGCAATGTTGTACCCAATTCAAATACTTAGTACGGGAGCATTTGATCGTACGAAATGAAGCACACGGATTTTACGCATGCACGCTTGCTAAAAATGATAAAATGGCAAAAGAAACAGCACATTGACTGGCTGCGGGGAGCATACAAAACTAGACTCGAGCTCGAAAATGGTCAGAAAGCAGGAATCCGGGTGTCCAACCCTGCGACAGATTAAAAAAACGTACCGTTTCATTAAGAAACGCAGGATTATTGTACGAAAACATCTAAAATGTATAAACCATTTATTTTAATTTACGGTAACATTCTGAACGCAGTGATTTAGGTCTTCATCTTCAAGCGACAACTTGTTAAATATTACAAAGTTTAGAATACAAACAGTTAAGTGAGGAGTAGGGGTCAACGTAAGAGCCAAAGAGAGGTGAACTAGGAAAAATATCATAACAGGGAATTGGAGAGGTCACGCAGCCTCTCATCTTATACCATGCGCCGCTGGTTTCCTCTGTTCACTGCGTCTATTATTAGAAAGCTTTCTTCGTGATTCATAGATCTGCCAGTCATCGGTGACAGCCTTCATTTGATTTGCTAAGCCTGATTTGCGTACTGGTAAAGCTCCCTAATCTTATATTGATCACAGGACACTCACTAAACTCGCCCTAGAAAACTACACTGATTGTATCAAGAGTCATAATATCATTGTAGCCTTGTCTGGGTCCTCAAAATATTCACTTAAAAGGTGAGCAGAATCATTTTCGGGAGCTGGGAGCCAGTTGTTCGCTATGTACTTCACTCCTTTTTTCACGATGCATCCCCCGTGTAATGAGCGGTCATCCCTGTGGCTCATCCAACCCGTTTTGCCATCAAGCCTGTAATTATACCACATAATAGCTTTTCCTTTCTTGGCTGGTACAACAATGTTGGCGCTTTGACAATATTCATTCAGATTGAAGCGATCACCATCTTCACGATCTCTGAATTTCTGCGGTGAACGAAAAAAAGACACGCCCTGAGATAAGTTAAGGTTCACACTGCAACCAGGCGGACAATCAGGCATGGTTCGATGCTACTCTGCATGGTCTGGAGATAAATGAATGTAACTTGAAAAGTTACAATTCACGACCCAATGTTTCCACACTCCTGCCTAGTGTCTTCATCAGGGGTGGTCTAATGCTACGATAAGAGTCCCTTTATATGCTCACTAATTAACTACTCTTCCTTTTATAGGCGGTGTAAATAGGTGTCAGGTAGAAGAGCGGGATAAATAGCAACGTCTACGTTTAAACCGCCCTTCACGCCGGCAGGGGTCGAACAACTCGGTCAGGTAATAACGGACGCCTTGAAAATAAAACAAACTAAGGGGCTGTTTACATGGAGGGAGGAAGATCCCGACACAAGGAACATTCTAGAAAGCGAAACAATTTTTCCTTTGGTTTACCGTACAGACATTTTGGTTCAGATTATGGTTCACAGTTGGTATAATGAAGCTGATGAACGCTTTGCTGCCACCATGTTTGTTTTTTGTCCCTAGTACTAGGATCATCCGAGTGAATTTAGTTTACATGGTGCTAGGAGCCTTCCTATCTCTCAGCTAAGAAGATCCTACCGCCAGGAAGATCTTATCCGGCTGGGGCCAAGTACAACTTTTTGCATGTAAACTGAATACAGAAAACATATGGTGCTAGGATGCTCCGCTTGCTAGGATCTTCCTAGTGCCTAGAATCTTCCTCCCTCCATGTAAACAGCCCTAAATTGACAAAGTCAATTAACATTGTTTCGCAGCTCTACAGCTTCCTTATAGAAATCTTCCCGTCAAGGTTACCATCCTTTATGTGTGTGATGACCACGGTTTTGAGTTTCACAGATATTTTGTTTTTGGTTTCTGGAGTCTTTTCAACGGTTTCACTCCGCAGAAACGCTATCCCACAAATCTCTCGCAAGTAAGCCTCCGATGTGTCGCACGGTCCTGTATTTGAATGGTGTATAACTTTAAGTTACCGTTTCATTAAAATCTTTTATGTCTGCCACAGGAAACGCAGTTTCTCCACCTTCTTCAACGTCATTCAAATAATACAGAATGGTGATGTATCTGTCAAAAACAGTAAATGCCTCTATTATGATACAATTGACGTACTAATGTGTATAAATAAAGGTCTTTCCTTTACTTTTAACCTTGTTAGTGACCACTGATTCATTTTTACCGGCTTGTTATATTGTTTTGGTTTTTTTCCATGTTTAGTTTTGTTATGTTGTCTAAGTCGTCCGTCACACCTCCAATCAAAAATAATGAGCGTCCCGTTTACGGATTTCGTTCCTTCTTCTCCTTCATTTCTTCTTCAAGAAGGGCTAGAAATAAACGCCCTGTATAATATGCCATAGTAATTTAAAAGTGAAATTCTAAGCAAATTAATTTGCTAGTTTATCTTTGCTCGGAGTTGAGGCAAAAACGCCGGACCTTTCATGAAGTTAGAAAAGAGAGAATATTTACCAAAGCACCCTTAATTCGACGGAAGGAATTTAAGAGTTACAAAGTTAATTAACAAGTGGGATCGAGACTAGAGAGAATCGTTGCTAAAACAACTGTTACATACCTGCAGATCCTGCATTTAGCCAAAGGCGCATTTTCCAAGTCATAATGGCAACATTTTGTTCCCTCTGGGTAATCAGATTTTCTGGAGCTGTCGTAATGCGCGTGGTAATGTCCATATGGACCGTACCTGACCACCTTAGGCAAAAAGAAAACAAAATGAGCAAACTGCCGGTGTAAATGCATTGCATGCATGTGCGTGATTTCAAAAACCGACTATAACCGAGAGAGACTCTTCGGAAAAGTTCTGAAAATAAACGATGTGATGACTAAACCTAAGCAGGTCTGAACTCCGTCAGCTAAAAATGGTCTATTACACGTCATCTCGCCAAAGCCTGAACGCTGAAACACTGTTCCAGAGTTTCGTGGAGTGGTACAAATGCCTTTAGTACTTTCCAATGAAAACAGTTCGCGTGTATTGACTCCCTAGCCATATAGCTTAAGCGCAAGCAAGCTGTTCAGTTAAAAAGTGCGCAAGGCCATCTATACTTACCTGAAGTGGTTCGCTTCCGTATACGATTCCCTTTTGAAGACGGGTCAACTTGTGAACTCTGCAAAAGAACAACATAAACGAAGCAGATGATAATGAGAGGCGACAATTTAGGATGCATTTTGAAGCTCGTAACAAAATATATAGCCTCATCATTTACGTTGAACTGACATGAGTCTACCTTGCCCTCAGTCTCTTCATTGTGCCATCAGCATCCACGCCTTGGAAGAGCCAGACCTGGTCGCTAAACCGATCCCTGTGATGAGGATGCTTCTCTTTCATATCGTTCATGTACATTTCAATGGCCTGCGTCTTGAATGTTCTCCATTCAGGATATTCCACTATGCCTGTACATGTTTTCATAAAAGTTCTGTCAAATATACGAGACTGATAGGGTGAGTGTACGACAGGGTGCAATCCTTAGTCATTGCAGCAGTGCGATGAGGAAGCGCACATTTGACGTGTATATACTCAAATCTCAAATACGCTTGGCAACAGAGTAAAGATAGGCGGGCGAGACCACGATATCGACCCTTTTGTTCCTCGGAACCTTCCGTGTTCGTACCTTCCGCCAATTAACACCACTACACATTTCACTTAGTCTTTATGCTGCGTGACTAAATCTCTTTCAATTTTCACCTGCTCAGGCCTTGTTTAACATCCGCGCGTAGCGCGATGGTCAAGTGAATTGCGCATCGGAGTTTTGATCTGAAGGTCAGATTGTGGAGTAATAACTCTGCCGTGTTGTTTCTTCAAACACGACAATTTCTTCACCCAGCTGCACATGTGGGAATCAGCATCGATCACATTTCTGGGGGTAAGCCGCGATGGACTAACATCCAATCGCTAGTCGAGTATATATCAATTCTAGTATATAACAATTCTCTCAATTACTACATGGTCACGTTTTACCAACCGTCGTCAAGTTCTTTAAGATCCAAGACTTTTATCCTTTTAAAAACGAAAAAAGCCAACATCAGGTTACTTAACTTGAAGCGGTTATATTCATTTATGACAACTATAATTAATGAAAGAAATGTTGATTCTGATTTTAATTTTCAATTTCACTTTTTTTCCGCTTGTTAGGTATAAGAGACAAAATAAACTCACATATCATCTACTTCCGCAGGTGTCATATAAAGATATTTCACCTTTTCAGCGAACTTGATAATCTGAAATAATAACAGGAAAATTAACATACCTATTATTTCACAGATCAGATGATTTTACTAAATCTGTCGAAAATCGATGTTTTTGTTTATTCCTTGTCTATTTGTTTGTTTCTTTGTTTGTTTGATTGTTTGCCTGTTTGCTTGTTCTGTTTGTTTGTTTGTGTGTGTCTGCTTAGTAGGGTTTGGTGGTATCTCCATCTCTCTTTGTCTCCACTATTAAAAAAAACTCAACCGAGTCTTTTACCTCCTCTTTTGTAATTTCATAATCTTTGTCAACATCCCAGTTTAGAAAGTAACCCGCGGAGCTGTTGGAATGGCCTGTAAATATACAACCGAAATCCATATACATGGAGTTGACCATGAGTTAACCAAGAAATTTTTTTATAACATAGCGCGCGTGCTTCCCTATCTAATTCCTATTGGCGTCATCATGGTACATTTCTCAACATACGCACGGCCGTGCGTCCATCTGATGACGTGTGCAACTTGTAATCAAATACAAAATGGCGTGTTTGTAATCAGCCAATAAGAATCTTTTTTTTTCTCAGTACGCGCATTGACAGAATTTTGTAATCATTCACAAATAAACCTGTTTTCCGCGCACTACTTTCTTGTCACTATGTTATAAAAGAATTGGTTCATGCTTTTAGCTGTGCGTATATCGAGTTATGGATGCACTTGGGAAGAAGCTAGAGTTGGTCTCGGCTACGCCTCGAGCAACTCTTACGCTTCTTTCGTGCTCTCCAAACTTCCAGCGTGCATCCATAACTCGATATACGCACGCTAATCATGAACCAATTCTGGAGTATTCAGTGGCGACATGGAGCGGTTTTTAATCTCAAAATCAAAGTAGTTACAGACTCAGCCAATCACGTTTTGAAGGAAATACACCCCTCAGCCAATCACTAATCGAGCTCATTTGCAAACTGGTTTCACTAGCCAATCAGAACGCAAAGCAGGTATTAAAGGCAACCGGCTCCAAGCGCGGGAAAACGAGATTTACTGAGTCGCGATTGATTTTAGAAATTTTGCACCTGACTGGTTAAAAAAATTCGCGCAAGGTTTTTTTGACTAATCATAGAGCAAACCAAAATCAAAGCAAATTCGTATGATTACTTTCGACATTCAATTGAAAACTGCTCTGAAGGCAGATTACCTTCCGTGGATCTGAGAGTCTGCGCATATTTTTGAGCTACAGGGTCCAAATGTATATCACTTTTAAGAAATCCAACATCTTCAGCCAGTTTGATGATATGATTTGCTTCTTCGGGAGACATAAAATCCGGGATTTCTGAAGACGAAGATAAAATGTCAGCTCTATGGAAAAGATCATCTTCAGCTCACGCAAAACTACGCGGAAACTATGCGGTCTGCGAATACTGCTCGCGCATCGCACTCCCGTTTCGCACACACTGAACATGGTAATCATATCACGTTATGATGTAAAAAATTTTATCAACAATCATGTTTTAAACAAGAAAGCAGTGCCAATCATAGTCTCTCTAACTGTGTAGAATTTATACTGCTTCCTGGTCTCACTGTCACGCAATTCACCTATGTAGTCCGGCTGCAAGCAAAGAGCCAACGCAGTAATTAAAGTTACCGTTGAGTGACAGCAATGTGCTACCATGTACGGTCTTGCGCGTGAGGTGCACGTGTGAGAGCTGTGAAAGTCGTAAGTTGTTTAGAACGTACCAAACAGGGGCGGTTCCAAGGCCCTTGTGATCATTGTGTAGACTTTATCGCCTTCGAGTCTCAGCTTTCTCTTGTAACCAACCTTAATAATGGGACAAAGTTTAATCGAGTTTATACTGAGTCTTAGATCCCTTGACATCTAGACTACGAGCGGTCCCTCTTTCGCCGCTTTAGTCCTTCGAGCGCGATGCGAAAATAAAAACAGGCGGGAGGAAAAATGGCTCTTTTATTTCGCACTGCGCTCGAAGAACTAAAGCGGCGAAAGAGGGACCGCTCGTGGTCTAGATGTAGTCCACTTGACATCAAATATGCAATCATTTTGTGAAAAAAAAAAAAAACGGTTACAAAAAAGATAGCAACTGTCTCGATCAACCGATCAATTCTTATTCCGTTCCTAGTGTGTGCTCTATAAATTCACTGGATTTGATTTGACGACATAGAATCTCAATAAAATGAAAGCAGTGCACGAGCTCTCCACAATAACGTTTACTGTTTTTGTTATCGTGATGCCACGAGACCATGAAAAGTTGACAGTTTTTGAATGTTTCTTGATATTATCTTGTTCCTGAGCGTTGAATACGATGAAGAAGCAAGCAAGGATAAATACCGCAATTATTCGCATATTTCTTCAATCCTTGGGTCAAATGATTCACATCGATATCAGATACTCGAAACAAAATTATCACGTTATTGTACATACATATTTTAAATAAGTGACCCTGATTTGATTCGAGTCTGTGAATGTGGCAAACCTTTACTGGATCCCATCGATACAGCTTCGGTTCTCCATCATCTTCACACGGTCCTTCATTTTCAAAAGAACAATGACCAGGAGGACACGAGTTTGAGCTTTCTTGATTGGCGCTATCCTCGGTGAATCCTCGTTGACAAAATATTAAAGTCAAGATGAAGCCAGCCGAAATTCCCAGCATAGTTGAACTGGCAGTGGTACAGTTAACTCACTAATCAGACAGCAAACCTGACTTCTGTTACGTTTTTCCCCAGTAACGGCTGCCGGCTCCGTAATCAGGTGCGAATCACTTATAATGTATTACTTTTTAAACCACTGCCGTGAAGACTGAACAGTTTGCAAGGAGGATGAATAATTTATTAGTTGCAAGCAAAAAGTTTGGTGGCATTTTGTTGGGAAACAGTGAATAGACACGATCCGGGCCCTGTGTATTCTTGAAGGTCGCAGGTAATGAACCAAACACACGTGCTTTTAGCATGTGGTTCCTATGACAACTTAGCCGTAAACTCAGCGTCTGTTAATGGCGTAAAAACTAACAAGGAATATATGAACGGTTTACGCAAATCGCGCTCATCTGCTCCGTACATTTTCTGTTGCTTATATTCACGCCCATAAAGCTGGGTTACCTGTATGTAATTAACGCTACTGAATGGAAATCCACCAAATCAACGTTAAGATATTTTACTGTAAAGATGTAGGCAATGTGTCTCCCAAGCGGTACGTGTCGGATTGGAACATCTAGCCATTTGCGCATGCCCAGAGGAAACACTCAAACGGAGAGGAAAACGAAAATAAAGCCATTAGCGTTGCATTTGGCCTGAGCGTTGAAGCATGACGAAAACCTCTAACGTTTCGACCCGCGGATGGCTAATACCAGCCCTGTGTGTTGCTTTTTCGCCAGAATTTGGATACGTATACCTATCCCCAATAAGCAGTGAGGGAGAGAAATGTCGGCCCCTAGACCATGTTGGAAACGAGGTATACCACCAGCATTAATCTCTCACTATTAACATTTCATGATCATAGCAAAAATTCACACCCTTAGCTCGCTCCCCGATCTGATCCGAGTGTACTGAACATGTGCTCTGAAAAGGTATTCTTAAACTCTCTTGACGAGGTTACAAAGGTTACAAATCGTTCTACAGCTGACGTCATAGCTGAGCACTCGCCTAATCTTACTAATTGATGTGCACTAAATACTTCCGACAACCAGTTGTGACAGGTCTCTGTCTTATTCACAGCAAAGTTCCGTTCCAATTATACTAGAGTTCAAGCGATTATGTATTGGAGATAGTACATTTGAGAATATATTCATTGTGTTATCCATATGGTACGCAAACATTTTTGGTATGCATTTGTAGTGCAGGAAGTTAGCGCATGTGCATTTGTTAAAAAATTTTAAAATGGCAAGAGGAATAACGCAATCGCCCATTAAGCTCCAAGGTAGCTGTCGCTTGAGAAACGCTCAAATTATTATCGGACGATCTGATTCGAAGAAAACCCCGTTTTGTTCTGTTTGTTTGATTGTTTCTTCTTCTTTTTTTTCTTTTTTTTTTTTTTGGTATACCACCATTTTAATTAGGGGAAGGAGAGTGGAGCACTTCTCTGGATTCCGTGGAAAATGACACGAACTTGTTTTGACCTGTCTCGGTAGGGGATATGTGCTCTAAACGATCTCCTGAAAAAGCGTAGTCTATCCGTGCGCACATGTTACGCAACTGCAAATGAGCCTCCCTACACTCGGATTTCTGAGACCGCAGATGCTGTTTTTGCATTGATAATGACCTCTTTTAGCTGTGTATAATTATCATGCATATGTATATTTTATAAGGCACCACTTGAGATCGATCCCGCTTATCGCGATCGCTCGCGGTAATCGTAGAAATATTTGACGTTCAGCTAGAAGGTGTTACTTTCCTAATGTAACGCCGTGATCCTTAAGCGGACGTAAGTTCCAAGTATCATGGCGCAGCCAAGGAAAGGGATTCGTGCTTTATTTCTGATTTTCGTAGTTCTCCTTATTGTGTTGGGATTGATCTCAAGGTTATTTAAAATAAGTCCGAGAGAGAGGTGAGTGGCTAAATTTAAATTGGTGTCATTGCTTTGTTCATGGTGGAGCGTTATCTTAAACTGATATGTTGCACTTCACGTCATTCACGGTATCAAAACGTTTCTGAGCTTCAAATCAATTGACATTCGTGAGAAGAACGTGCTCTGTCCTCGAAAATCTGGCATTGAGATCTTGGGTCAAAACCGGGCGAACTAATTGATCCATAGCTAAGAAAAAAAGGTTTGGAATTTCTCCACGCGGGCGCAAGTTAATCTGACAGTAGTCGAAGAGTAGAGTCGAATGCCTGCGATTGTTTATACTAACTAGTAATAGTTTTCACTACCTCTGCCCCCGCCTAAGGTAATATGGATGGCAGTTGAGGTGCTTTCCAATTATATGCTGAACATTGTGATGTCTTCATATTATGTTAATTAGATAGTTTAAGATGCAACGCAACGGACCGGCAACAACTGCAGCGCCGTATAAATGGACGTAAAAATTTGTTGTTTTAACGTGTTAATTGTAAGTTGCTAGTTGTAAATTTATTCATAAAAGTAGTATAAGTTCCGGATCCATGTGTAATTATTAGTCTTTCCAGAAGTAAGTTGACGCGTCGTTTTTGCGAGCAGAATAACATCGGACTCGATGAAATTTAGAATTTTATACCAAAGTTTTGTATGTATTCGTCTTGTTCGTTTGTATATTTTTAGCCTTGCATTTCATGTAAACTTCACTTATAACTTTGTAAATTTCATTTATCCTTTCAGTTGAATCGTACATTGATCTAAGTAACAACGAATTCAAGCTGTGGCATCTAGCCTTTTTATATTTAACTGTGGCGGCTACGGTTGTCCACAACAACAAACAGCATTTATGTTCAATTTCCATCAACATTTATTTGATACGTTATCAGCTGAAAAGTGATTAGATAATTATGGACATGCCTTGGAAATATGAGGGCACAACAACAGGAACATTAACTTGAATGTCACGCTATGCAGACTGACATCAAGTTACCCAGAAAACCTCGAACACGGTGAACAATACCAATATCACTTGCGCGCCCGGCTGAGCAATACCGATAGCACCTTGCGCGCCCGGTTGAGCAAATCGAGATTGATTCCCCCATACAGTATCTACCAATTTACGTATTTTGGTCTTTTCACGCGGGCGCTTCTAGGTTGCCTCTTCGGGTTTTGGCCTCTGGGCCAAAAACCCTGCGGGCGCAAATACTTAGTTCAGTTGGGGGGAAAGGAATCGAACTCGGCGAAGTGTATATAGGCGATCTTTTAATGCAAATTTCTTAATCAAACTACTGTCAGTTTTTTGTACCTAAAATAAAAGTACCATTGTTTACCGATATATCATGGCCCTGTAGACCGTGAAATTAATTTTTAAGGGTCGTGTGAATACAGTAGTTTAATATGGAGCTTGTTACTGAGTTATACTGACATTGTATTCACCGATTTGAGACTTCTTTTTTTCTTCGTTTCTCAGAGAGTCGTCGTTGGTTTGACGGTCTTAAGCAGCAAGAATTAGTGTGAAGGTTAAAAAGAAACTCGCTTTGTTCGTCCACAGTCAATGCTGACCCCATGCGACCTTGTCGAGCGTATTAGGAAATGGCTGCATGGCCTTATTGTTGCTTTTAAACGCGGGAAGTTTTCCAAGCGGCTGAGCCGAAGATTCAGTGATATCGATGTTCGGAAAATAATGATCGGCGTAACCCTCTAGAGACAAACTTTCAAACTGGCAGTGAGGATTGACGGGAAAATTCAACGAAGTGGAGTTACCGATGCTTTTAAGCCTCGTCCACGCGGACAAGTCTAAGGTCAGGGTTGCGTTTGCCAAGCTGGCATGCCAGCCTTTTTCATAGTTAGGCTATTGAGAAAACCTCCGTGTGGGCCTGTACGCATTAGCGTGTTAGGAACGCTTACGCTCCCACTCAAAACGATTTTATCGGATTTTGTCGCGTCTAAACATCTTACTTTTATTTACAACCAGGGCAGCCAATACCAACGACATATCAGTCAATAGCAGGTAAATTTTCTTTGCAAATTGACTACCCAACAGAGCATTACAGTAGCGAACCGCACTGGAAAAAATTTCTCTGCGGAACAAAATAGGATAGAAATGCCCTTATCACGAGTCAAACAGTACCTCGGTGATGGGCCTCAGATAAAAACATAGAACCACTTCACTGTTGCTGGTAAACTGTGTAATGTGTTGTGACAGGCAAGCCTACAGCCAACCTCGAACCCAGGCTTTCTTTCTTTCTTTTCCCCCTTTCTCGACGTCAAGGAAGGAAAAGAGAGAGAGTCTGGGATGGAGGTTGGCCTACAGCGTCTATGGCCATTCATGACGTAAGTCTTTGTATTTGAACCAATGAAAGTGCTTGATGGCTACACGGTGTAGCCAATCAGAGAGGATGTTCAGGGAGGTGCTGCTGTGCTGCCAATTATAGCCGACCATCGTGAATACAAATGGTGGAGAGTATTAAACTAGTAAGTAAGTTGAAACGGTAAGCAGTAAGCAGTCAAAACGTCACGATCTCCATATGTCAAGTGACTACGTTGTGAGACAAGCGATAATACATTTATTGTTGCTTTTTTAATTAGTTTACTTTCCATCTCATAAGAAAGACTTTGCATTCGACTCGGATTCACTTTCAAAAAGTTGAAAATAGATCATGGAATAATGAATCACGCGATGGTATCCTTAAAATTACCAATTCGCTTTTTTCGTCTCAAAACAGTGTTGCTTTTATTTTCTGTATCTGTCATTCTTGGTTTTATTTCTCATTTTAACGGGTCAGATAGAGCAGGTGATTGCAGTTCTGAGTAAGTATGAAGCCAGCTTGGTTATATTATTATCTTACTCAGTAAAATTCAGTGTCTTTTTGTTGAATACGCACCGATACGAAATCACTGGTCTGGGAAAACAATAGCGTTCAATTATAAGGGAAGTTTTAGCGACACTGAACCAACCACTGGAAATCGTGAGCGAGACGAAATCTATTGTTTTTAAAAAGCAGGGCCTCGTTGGTTTGGTCCAGGAGTTTCATGTCAAATTTTGTGGTTTGATTCATTTTCCACGAAAAATCATTCTTGTTAACAGTCAAGAACTACTGTATGAATACGCAGTTTGACATTTTCTGCAGTGTGAAGATGGTTTATATTTGCATCTGTTCGACACCCCGCGGAATATGCAGAGTATCATTTTTGTTTCTAGGTAAATTTGCTCATTGAAGGACCGTTCATCAGACGAGGCGCTTGTCGGTCGTATACAAAATGCATTATATTAGAATGTTTTTTGGTCTACTTTTTTAACATGATGTCATAATAGTTTAAAGTATTATATTGAGCCGACCGTGTTTTCTTCGATGAGGGCTTTTCTGTAAACAAGACACTGAAAGTAATGATGTTTACTCTTTAAGCCGGCGTACAGCACGATAAGTTTGTTACACCTTTTGTTTCTGTCTTGGCTTTACTGACGCGATATGGAATCAGAATTTCTTTTCGAAGAACGATCATCCCGGGGTCCGTAAGTTACAATGCGGCCCTCAAACTCGGTTTTAAGAGGTATTTAATTTTATTTCGAACGATGGCTGAAAAATCAGTATCTGTGGTTAAACTTGCTTCAACATCAGATTAAAAGTTATCCTTCATGTTAGCAAAGCAACAGTGCTTTTTTGTTTTTGTTTTTTTTCAAAGGCCTTAAATTTGTGGCCTAATAAATGCGAGCCATCGAAAAATACATATGTTTCTCTATTTTTTTTATTGGAAATCATTCGTTTTGTCATTGGTTTTGCTTCTGGAAATGTCTTGCAGAATTTCGCAATCGCGATCGATCGCGATCGCCGTGTTGGATGCATAAGAGTCTGGGTCGAGGGTGAGCGACAAATTTTGACTTTCTTCCCCTCCCTGATAGTCTTTCTCTCCAGCTTCGTTCTTGCGAATGGTTGAGCGTGCAAACAGAGGCGCGCAAGTTATTGTGGTTGGGAGGGATCCTTTAAGAGATTGTTATATTGTCATTGTTATTGTTATATTTAACCCTTTAAATGCTGGTATCAAAACCTAAATTCTCTTTTATTGCCCATCCTAGTTTCTAACGTATCGATGACATCAGTTGACCATTTCATTTCCCTGTGGCTCCTCTGCCCCGTAGACAACCTTGCCCAAGATTGTTTACCTAACATTTCCGCTGAAACCCATGCGTAAAAATTTTATCAGTAGCATATCACGTGATCACGGTGTTGCGTCTAACGATGTTCTCTTTGATGCCGCTACGCCTATCGTTGACACGGTACCGGTCCGTGTCGGTTTCATTAGAGACGAGTACGACGACTACGAGTACGAGTTTTCAGTACTGAGCACGCGCACGCACTTGGAGAAATTTCGTCCTCGAAACCTAATGCGCGTGCTCGTCGTGTTAAACGGTCACGAATTGTGGCGCGCGCATGGTTTCAAGGCCAAGAAAGCGTGTCAATTTGAAACTGCGACAACGAAATCCCCGACAACGAAACGGTTTTATTTTGTGAAGGAAACTTGCAAGTATTGTGTTTTGTCTTCACAATGGGACTTCACACAATGGGATTTTTTTTCACGATTTTTACGATTATTTTCACATGACTCGCATGGCTCGCTGCTATGGCTCCAATGGCTCGCTGCTATGGCTCGTACTGTATTCTGCCTCGTTCACAAATGGTCTGTAAGAGTACAGACAATTGAAAACTGTCGGGATTTGTTAATTAATAACAATGAAAGTTTAAACGAGTTTTGTATGCCTCATTTATCGTTTTAGGAAATGGGAGCTTCATCGAGATGGCGAAGAAGGACTAAACTGGGCATATGACAAGGAATTCATCAAAATAAAAAAAGGCACGTTCGACACGAGAACCCCATGCAAGCCAGTAAATAACATTTTATTTCTCAAGACACACAAGACGGGATCGAGCACGGTAACAAATATCTTGAACCGCTATGGTGATAGCCAGGATCTTCTATTCGCGCTGCCTATTGGACGGAATACGTACCACTTTTTCTGGCCACGTCCATTTTTACTGAGGCACGTAATAGCATTTGGTAGAGAACCAAACATCCTGTGCAATCACGCCAGATACAACAGGGCTCCCATGCATTGGCTTTTCCCAAAGGAAACAACTCGCTACATCACAATGCTCCGGGAACCAACTGAGCACTTCGAATCCATTTTCAACTTTTTCAAACTTGGAAGGTACTTTAGAGAATTAAGAAATATCAGCTTTCCGTTGCAGAGTTTCCTTCTAAACCCAGCATTTTATTTTGAGAAACTACACCCGAACGTGACGGGTGCGATAAATTTATTGAAAAACCCAGCTTTATTTGAACTGGGACTTGAAACAAAATATCACGGAAATTTTTCTGTGGTACAAGAATACATTCGTTTTCTCAAAGAAGAGTTTGACCTCGTGGTGCTAATGGAATACTTCGACGAGTCGCTTGTTCTGTTAAAACGACGCTTCTGTTGGAACATCAAGGACATTTTGTATTTTAAACTCAACGAGCGAATGAACAGGGAAAAACAGAATCTTTCAAATCCCACAAGGGAGAAAATTAGACAGTGGAATTCTGGCGATGTGTTGCTGTATGATGTTTTCAATAGAACGCTGTGGGAAATGATAGAAGTTGAAGGTCCGGAGTTTTTCAAAGATCTCGCACTCCTACGAAAAGCAAAAGAAACCATGAAAGAAGCTTGTTTGCGGGAAGGGAATTTCTTGACGCGACCATACACTGGAAGACTAGTAAAGGGTTATGCATTAAAAGGAAATATTTCGAAAGAACTAAATGAGACTTGTAACAAAATGATCATGAACGAGATTCCTTTCCTAGATTATCACCGCAACAAAATGATCAAATTCTATCAAACGATTGACAGTTCCGTCAATCGACCAGATTATTAACCTTCAGGGCCCAGTTGTTTGAAGGGTGGACGGCTCTGTCCACTGGATAAATCACTATCCACTGGATAACTCAATTGGTTTTGCTAGTGCTTATCCGCTGGATTGAGATTTACCCGGTGGATACGATAGCGTTATTCATCTCTTGAACTGAGACCTGGAAGTTTATTCACGAAATCAATATGCTACCACTTATATTCGAAATAGTCTGAAAGGAGACGGCCTCGCCAAAGACAATATATTAAGGTGATGTTCTCTCGATTATTATACTGGCTACCTCGTTGACCTGCATGCAGATGCAATTTTCCGCTCCCTCGTCGGAAAAGTCGCTTTTGCGTTATGCCAATGAGTATTCTGTGACGTCATATTTCAGACAGGGCGCTGGTTGGCTAGCAAGAACTAGTCGAGCTACACGTATATTTATAAATAAAAGAATATTTACAAGGACAAAAGAATAAAGTGAGATTAAATTAGACCATTTTGCATTAATAAATAATGTATGATGCTTTCCGATAAGACGAGAGAAGGGTATGTAACACAGAAAATGCAAACATATCAAGCTGAGATCTCATATTTTTGCAATTAGATTGGGCAAATAAAAATAGTCATTATCTCTTGAAAATCTCAGGGCTTTCCGCGCGGTAGTCCGGGATTTGTACAAAAAGAGTGCCCCTCCCAGACGGCTCTGGATTAAGACCCAAAATATTAAACCAGTCGTCCGGCTATTTATACTGGATTCTTTCAATTGACATAAACAATGAATACGGGCAGTTTAATTCGTTGTAGCCGTATTATCAGGGCCGGTAATTATGTATTGAAGGGGGGGAGTCAGTACAAATAGAGGAAGGGCTAGTGATTTCTATGCAGGGGAAGAGGGGAGGAATTTGGTCTCTTATAATAGTCAGTAGAAGTGCGAACTTTGAGGGGGAGGCTCAGGAAAATTTGAACGTGGCTTCATTCCATTTGCACCCTGATTTGCACCAGCAATCTGCTGCTATCAATATGACCAGTCTCTAATATTGAATTGTTAAAATCTAGCACTCGTTTTGCAGAAACAGGAGAGACCATTGAAAATGGGCTATTGTTTATTACGTTGCGTGTCTTCGCTTCAAGGCAAATGTGTGGAATATTTTGAATATTAATGACTGTAACAAATGTCCGTCGTGAATTGCCTCACGTTGACTGTGCACGTTGGTGTTTTCGTGGCTGCTGCGGTCAATATTCACTAATGAATAACCGATATATTTTTCTACTGTTTTAGAAATCCTCGGCAAGTGCAGAATTATCAATCGGTTACAGTACATGCTAAAAATTATGCATATGCGCAAGAGAGGGCGGAAAGCATTTGACACAGTGGGGCCTGGTAGGGGAAGGACCATTTCAGCTGGGGTAGGGAGTGGGCAGTTGTCAAAACAATTCTGCACACGAGATTTGCGGGTGGAAAGTAAAGTCGAGTCGGAGAACGAGGAAGATATGCGCCCGACAGTGAAGCCCACGTTGAGGGCCGCCAAAAACGTTCTGGCACAGAGTAATCGTCCAACATGCGATACCCCACCTCCTCCCCCTAAAAGCTAAATCGTTCGATTTGTACGCAACAACTTGTTTTGCTCTTACGAAATCATGGCTTTTAGGTTTGCAGTCCGCCCATCTATGGTCTTTCAGAGTGTCTACAAGTATAAAAATCGTTTTGAATTTTGGAAGCAGATTCCCGTGTGTTCAGTGCACACACAAGCCGCGGAAGATATACAAGTGAAATCGTTCGACGAAATCCCTGGTCCCAAAGGTTTACCAGTTCTTGGAACACTTCTTGACTATTCCCGCGACCTTGGTGACGGTGTTAGAGGATACCAACGAATGCACGAACTGCAGAAGCAGCGAGTGCAGCAATATGGTGATATCTATCGAGAAAAAATCTTTGATCGTCAAACGGTGACAATTTCCAATCCCGACGATGTGGAGTTCTTGTTTCGCAACGAAGGCAAATGGCCCAGGCGGGAACCCCCTTTCCCACTTTGGGAAATGTACAAAAAAGAGAGAGGCCGTGTGGAGGGAGTTAGCACCTTGTAAGTGTAGTTGTGTATCTGTCGCCGAGGGGACTTCGTATAGAACAACGTCTACAAACGATTTGCGATAACGCCTGATGTTCCCAAGTTGGACACCATTTGGTGGGGGGGGGGGGGGGGGGGGNNGGGGTAGGCTGAGTGCTTATCTCAGGGTAGCCTAACCTGTACCGGTTTAGAAGGGACAAATTAATGTACAAAAATTTTCCCAAGTTTGCCCCAAGAGCTTAATGGCTCATCAAGCCTGGGGGCTTTAATGTTTCAAATATATTTTACTATTAATTAATAGATTTAACGGGTGTAAAGAGACTACAATATACAATCATAAATGATCAGAAGAGAAAAGAAGTATTGAAAGGTGGTATGCATTACTCAGTTTAAAGAAAAACACTTGGAATGAAAAATTGCTTAAAGATACTTCAGTTGTATCAGACATGGACAACCACCTTTCATAATGTAGCTAAAAGTAATACATTTGTCATCCTTGGACAGCCAACATTATTTTATGCCACTTGTAGCCATATCATTTTTCATTAATGTATAGGAATGGTGAGGAGTGGTACAGGATTCGTCGCATCTTGAACATGAAAATGTTGAAACCGAAAGTGACTGAAGGATATGCAGAGCCACTCAATGACGTTGCATCTGATCTACTTTCTCAAATGAAAGCTGTTCGAGGTGCTGATGGCATCATTCCAAGCTTACAAGATGAACTTTTTAAATGGTCTTTGGAGTGTAAGTTGGTTAAGTTCTTTTACAGTCTTTTATTTTTAACTTTACAGAAACGTGTAATGAAGAAAACAAAATTATCATTGTTATTTAGCGTCCCAACTAACCAAAGGCCAATGGCCAATTTACAGGCACAGTGTGGCTGAGGAGCTGAACCATGTGCTATCGAATGTAGAATAATTAAATTCAATATACTAGCCAGAGTTAGATTTAAACCTAGTTTTATGCTTGTAAGGCTACTTAAGCAGCTAACTCACTTATGCAAATACTCAATTTAAAGTAGCTCACTTCCATAATACTCATTTTGTGCCTGACGGGTGGATTCTCATTATGGGGAAGTTCCAGATGTACTCTGGAACTCTACACCTCGTGTATTGTGGCTAAGACTCAGAGTATTTCTCACATTCTCTTGGACTAAAGCCTGGTTCCCACTTCTGTACAATTACAAGCATATGAGCATAGAAAAAAATGCATGGGAACAGGTGTAAAATAAGCACAAACATAATCACAAGAAAAGAAATGTTTTCCATCTTTGTGCTTATCTCTCCGTGACAATGGGCAAGAAATAGGAATAAGCCCAAGCATCAAAATTGATAGCTTGTTTTCATTCAAATTCTTGAAGTAGTAGTTCCAGATCTCCTCCAATATTGCTGCACTTGTGTAAGCTCTATTTTCTTGCGCTTGTTTCTTGTGTGAGAATGTTATGGGCTTATGCTTCATGTGCCTATCACACAAATAGGAACCAGGCTTAAGGGATGTTTGTTTTGATGTTGTAGCAATTGGAACAGTTCTCTTTGAAACGAGATTTGGTTCCTTCAGCAAGTCTCCATCACTTGAAGCTGCTAAGTTCATAGAGTCTGCTCACAAGTTATTCAGCTTCATATTAAAGGTTTTCCTTATTCCTGCCTGGATTGACAAGTTCTACAGATTGAAGTCAGTTCAGGTGTTCTATGATCTCATGGATGTCCTCTACAATTTTGGCAACATGTGCATTGAGAAAAAGATGAGTGAAATACAAGGGAGACTTGATAAAGGAGACATTCAGGACGAAGATGCTGCTGAATTCCTGACCTTTCTAATCAGCAGAGAGGACATCAGTTTTAATGAAATAACATCAAATTTGATTGAATTATTATTCCCGGCAATTGAAACGGTATGTGCTAGTTAATTCTAACTCTGAATAATGTGATGGTACTCAGGGACACTGGATTAGTGGATGGAGGCAAATCTAATGAAAATAGAACATGTCATTGGCTGGGCCAACAAGTTTCTCATCTTCTGATTGGTCAGATCACACATACGCATTCACAATGAATGTCAAACAAACAAATCAAAAATTTTGTCCAGTGGCAAAAGTTTGCTTCACAGAATTGAGATTACTTACTCCTTAGTTGAGTGGCAAGCATTAAAACGTTTAAGGTGTGGTTCATAGATTCTTGTAGATTATATCTTGGATGCTCATGGATTGTTCTACAAACTGAGACAAAGCCATCATCCAGGCACACTTTGTACAGTAACAGTTGGGTCACATGAGTGCATACCACCCCCCCCCCCCACTCCCTTCCCCTTTGAAAGAGGGGGGTAGGGAAGGTGGTTCGTGTGAAAGCATTGCGTACGTATTTGTGATTTGTGGTGAACGAAAAGTGTCTCAACAGTTTCCCCTTATTGTAGCTGAAATCGTAGGTGTCAGTTTTCGGACTTGAATTGCCATCTATTGTATTTATATTACAATACATTTATTGTGTTTTACAGACCTCTTTTACCACCTTGTGGACTTTGTACTCGCTTGCAAGAAACCCTAATGTACAAAAACAACTTCATGATGAAGTCAGCTCAGTTTTGAAGCCAGGGGAGTGTGCAACGCCACCCACATTACAGAAGATGCCATTTTTGCGAGCATGTGTCAAGGAAACTCTAAGGTACTAATGGCCTGTGACCTGAAGACCTGGAAAGTTTCTCACTTATCACAACAGCTAGCAAGTGTCATTTCCTCTGATTGTTCCTGGGACATCTTGATTATCTTCCTATGGGCGAGAAGGGAGGGGAGATTGGTTTCCAATACCGACTGCGCTGCTGCAAATTGAAAGAGAAATGTCAGAGACTTTGCTTGTCAATTTATTGTGCCTGACCTTAAGTTCTTGTTTTTCGGCAAACTTCCCCCCAAGAGAAACGCGTTTATTGCTGAATGTGTAATCTTAAAGGTTCTCTTTTCTGTAGGATGTATCCAGTCGCTTGGGAAAACGCTCGCTTTCTCCCAGAAGAAATCGTTATCCAAGGGTATCGCATACCACCGAATGTAAGTCGATGGGACTGTACTGATGAGCTGACAAGACGTGGTGTTATGGCTTGCAGTATTCGTTCTTTCACATTGTCTTGCCTCAAACGTCGTATAGCAGATTATGTCCTTTGGCAACCGTGTTCGTCATTTTCTGATGCCGTCTTGCATATTACCCGATTTTGTTTTTACATAAATTGGCCAGTTCGAGCACTCGCTCGTCTGCAGGGCGAAAGTGTTCTGTGCTGTCGGCCCCTTCATGTTTTTTGCGACGGTGACTGGCGACTATAAGCGTACTATCCTAATTATTTTATAATGCATCATTGTAGAGGGTGGTAAAGGGAATTTTTGTGACTCGTGATCGGCTCTCTTTTGTTTTACGTAAAATATAAATTGGCTATTTTTTTCTTCGTGAATCGTGATTTCCATAGCAGCCGTGAGGTGTAATTTTGCAAAATTATTTTCCGTGAAACGAGAAATACATGTTTAATTCGCCGCGAAATGCGATTTTCATTGTCTTCGTTTTCGTGAATTGTGAACTGAGGACTGTTTTATTTTCCGAGAAACGTGATATAGACCCCCCTCCCCCTTTACCACCCACATTATTTCATGTGATTCAAGATGCAAGTGTGTGCTAGCTATCCAAGAATGAAACTGGTGTGAACAGCGTTTAAAAATTTGGACTTGGATTGGAAAAAATCGTCGCCGTGTGGTGTTTAAGAGAGGCTCTGCCTGGAGGGTGTCTCCTCCCTAAACGGTTTTATTTTGGCATTTAGCAGCCTGCGGCAAAGAAAGTGTAACTTTCTCCTAAGTATAAAGTTGTTTTTTGGCGTTCTCGTTGCCATAATCTGATTGTGAGTTGGTACAAAGCAAGTCGTGTCTTTCTAAACACCTTCATTGTCTTTACCTTTTGACCGCTCATTGACAGACAATGGTTCGTATGCCGCTCTATGCGATGGGCCGTAATCCAGAGCTGTTCGATGAGCCGCTGGAGTACAAACCTGAACGGTGGCTGAGGGACAATACACATAAGTCCGGATATCACGCCTTTGCCTCCCTCCCTTTTGGATTTGGTACGCGAATGTGCATCGGTAGGTGAATGCATGTACATGCCGTGCCGGGTAGCAACAACTAACAAGAGTCAGTGCGGTTACAATATACGGCCATTGTTCCGTTTGTGCAAACTGTAAGCCCATGGGGAAGCAATTTCTTTATCGTAAACGATGTTGCCTGTGGGAAATTTCCATGGATACGTTAAAAAGAACAAAGGAATTGCACAAGGCAGTCATAAGTGTAACTCCTATGGTTTATCAAACCCCAAAGCGGCCCAAACAATCACATGATGTAGCATTTTTTACGAAAACAGCTGATCAAAGTTTGCCTATTTCTTGCTGTGCATGCCGGGAGTACTCAAAACTCTAAGCAATCCTGCCTGTCGGGGCCCGTTTCTCACACGTCCCGAAAACTTTCGGACCTAAAAAGCCAATTGTAAAACTATACCATCCGCTCATGATTCTATAAGGCTGATCCTTTAACATGTTTTCAAGGTAGGGAAAAGAAAAAAGGAACGCTAAGGTTTCATGCTTGGAATTGTCGCACCCGAAATAGGCCCGAAAAGTTTTTTTGAGAAACGCACGCCAGGCCGAGCTAATCGATTTGTTCAAAGGAACCTTTGAGCAAAGAGTCTAGACTGAAATGTTCTCACACACGTCAGCTTTTCTCGGTAGTGGGACATGCGCATTCCTCAGTTCAACATATAATACTTTTCTTTTCATTTTGTCCAACAGGGCGTCGAGTGGCTGAATTAGAAATGCATCTCTTGCTGTCGCAGGTAGGATAGGGTTCATTACCAAGTAGTTTTACAATTGTTGAAAAATAGAGTAGTGGTAGTCAGGAACTAACATTGTATGATAATGGTTTGACACTGACTAGTTTGTTTGATGTTTCATTCAAGACGTTTCGGCTGGTGCTTAAGCCTTCATCAGTTTAAATATAACGTTAGTACGCGTGAGTCAAAAACAACACGTCGAGCGCGTGCTGAGGAAAAGGAGATCACTGAAAACTCGGATTACAGAACACAAAAGAGCTGTTTCTATGTTCGACCATGACTCCAAGATCTCTTGCCATGTCCACGAAAACAACCACATCATGGATTTTGAACGTGTTAGAGTTCTTGGACATGAGGCTAATTTTCACGAGCGACTCTTTTTGGAGGCCTGGTTTTCAATAAAGGATCCACAATCTGGAAATGACCACATCGCCATCCCCGAAGTTAACAAGTCTCTGGCACGCGCATAAGTCGTGCGTTACGTTTTCAAGAAACTTCACGCGGATTTTCCTCAGCACGCGCTCGACGTGTTGTTTTTGACTCACGCGTACTAACGTTATATTTAAACTGATGAAGACTTAAGCACCAGCCGAAACGTCTTGAATGAAACATCAAACAAACTAGTCAGTGTCAAACCATTATCATACATAGTTTTACAATTGTCTTCGGCAGAATGCCATCCAGTTTATTATGTTGAGATTTCTTGGTCAGAGCAAGAATTGGAACCCGGGACCCCGGTGCCTTAACTACTCGGCCACGCCAGCCACTCGGCATGTCTAATCTCCTCTTATCCTATTTCCTGGTTAACGGTTGAGGATAGATAATCCGAGAGCAGGGAAATGCGTTCGACCGAGATGTTTGGAAACTGCTTAGCGATAAAGGGGCTACGTCACCGTATTTTGAAGTAATTCGGAGAAATCTTTAGTTAACTACGGTCTAAGACTCGAAAATGCCAAAATGAAACTCGTTTACTTGTATCCTCATTATTTCATGACAAACAAGAGCAAAAATGACCATTATCCTGGCGAATCGTATGAAACATGAAAGAAGTCGGCTTGATTTTTTTCAAGATTCCCTAAATGCAATGCGTTTTAATCTTGTCCTTTCTGCTCATCCATGCACTTCTTTGCCTTTGCTGTAATTCTCTTATTTTGTTCTGCAGTTGTAAGTGGTTATTTTGATGTCTTATTTTATTTTATTTTATGACCAGCTTCTGGGTCATGAAGTTGTCTAAAATTGCTTGACATACCCCCTTTAAGGCGTGTTTACACTAGAAGTACAAACTTAGACGCAGACGGTAACGCAAGCGCAAGCACATTCACACCAGGGACGTGAGTAAAGCGAGCAACGCAAATCAAAGGAGGGTGCGAATGTGTGACTGTCTGTTTTGGTTTGGGGTTTAGGTTTTGAGTCAGTGCTATGCACAATTGAATATTTCTGAAAAAGAGCAAATGCAAGCGCAAGGTGCGCCCCAGGATAAGGGCACGCATAGGATCTTCGATAATATTTGTATGAAACCCTTTGTTTTGCCAAGCTAAATTACGTTTCTGTTTTCACATAGGTATCTCAGAACTTCTGGATGGAGTCCTTGAATGAAGTCCAACCAATGATTACCTCACTTTTAGTGCCAGACAAGACAGTCGAGTTACGATTTGTAGATCGATGAGCTATCAAATATGTCTATAACTTGGAGCCGTTTTCACTTCAGTGTCGAAATAATCACGTAACTGCTTTGCTTTTGGTTTGCTCTATGACTTGGCGAACTTTGCAACTAATCAGATGCGAAGGAGAAACCTTTAGCAACAAAGCAACTTTCGTTTTCCCGCGCTTGGCATTGACTGCGCCCACTTCAGTGCTTTGCGTTCTGATTGGCTGACAAAACCAAGTCGTAGATTACTACGTTTTTTGGTTGGCTGAAGGTTGTTTTTCCCTCTGAACTTCATTGGCTCTGTAATTACGGCACTCGATTGAAAATCGCTCTACTAGAAGTAGCAGTACTTGTTATCAGCTCATTTCTTAACTGGACAATCATTTGTTTTGTTGAAAGCCTTTGTAAGCACACAGGACACGAGGAATATTTTATTGTAAAGTTAGCTGTCCCCGAAGTCTGTCGAAGTCACTTCTCCATTCAACGTTTCGTTGCCGACGCGGAAGTCAAAGCAACTCTTCTGCGCGCCTTCCAAACCACTTTATGTCTTGACTGAATTTTTAATTCAGTGTACTTTGCATGCACAGGCTCAAACATGGCTCTCGAGGTGTAAGGATAAATGGAAATGAAAAAGATACAAACTTCGCAGCTTACGTGTCACATATTTTGACCGCCGGTTCCGTTGCCTCTGAAGTGCATTTTTCCGCGATTCGGATTCCTCGATTGACTTCACCGTAAAAAAAAAATGTGGCTACTGGTATGTTTCCAAAGTAAATTGGCTCGTGTTGAAAGAGAGCCGAGATGTCGCAATCATAATAGTAAAATCGTACAGTTATATTAAAGGCAGTTCACATTATTAAAGAAGTAAGAGAGGATCTTCCTTCAGGATCCCCCGTAGTGAGCGACCACTACAATACAGGATTTTCCTACGAAAAGCAAAAGAAACCATGAAAGAATCTTGTTTGCGGGAAGGGAATTTCTTGACGCGACCATACACTGGAAGACTAGTGAAGGGTTATGCATTAAAAGGAAATATTTCGAAAGAACTAAATGAGACTTGTAACAAAATGAACATGAACGAGATTCCTTTCCTAGATTATCACCGCAACAACATGATCAAATTCTATCAAACGATTGAAAGTACCGTCAATCGACCAGATTTTTAACCTTCAGGGCCCAGTTGTTTGAAGGGTGGACGGCGCTATCCACTGAATAAATCACTATCCACTGGATAACTCAATTGGTTTTGCTAGTGCTTATCCGCTGGATTGAGATTTACCCGGTGGATACGATAGCGTTATTCATCTCTTAAACCGAGACCTGGAAGTTGATTCACGAAATCAACGTGCTCCCACTTCGAAATAGTCTGAAAGGAGACGGCCTCGCCAAAGACAATATATTAAAGTGATGTTCTCTCGATTACTATACTGGCTACCTCGTTGACCTGCATGCAGATGCAATTTTCCGCTCCCTCGTCGGAAAAGTCGCTTTTGCGTTATGCCAATGAGTATTCTGTGACGTCATATTTCTCCATGTTTTGGAGACAGGGCGCTGATTGGCTGTTGAGCCAGCGGGATTCAGTTTTCAATATTTGTTTTTATCAAAATAGAAATATGCACTGCCGCAGTTAGCAAGAACTAGTCGAGCTACACGTATATTTATAAATAAAAGAATATTTACAAGGACAAAAGAATAAAGTTAGATTAAATTAGACCATTACATTAACAAATAATGTATGATGCTTTCCGATAAGACGAGAGAAGGGTATGTAACACAGAAAATGCAAACATATCAAGCTGAGATCTCATATTTTTGCAATTAGATTGGGCAAATAAAAATAGTCATTATCTCTTGAAAATCTCAGGGCTTTCCGCGCGGTAGTCCGGAATATTTTGAATATCGGTCAGTATAAAACGTTGACTGCGGACTGCGGACCCGGACTGCGGACCGGGTATAAAACGCGGACTGCGGACCTGGTATAAAACGTGGACCAGGTATAAAACGCGGACTGCGGATTAGGTACTGGCCCAGACACGGATTTAAAAAACAAGGCCTTGGGTCCTCTTACTCCGTGTCAAAATATTGCATTTTTGGCATAAACTTCAACTCTTCGTATATATGAAAGTCCTCCGACTGTTGATGTCGTAGTTCGAGCCAGGATGGCCGCATGGATTCAACACAATGAAGAGTGTTTTCGCTCGTCACGCAATCTTTACTCCCAATTGAGAGTATGCTTGGGAGGCGAGAGATGAAGTCGGTAATGTGTACGCGTAAATCAGGACATGTACTATAACAGTTGTTCTCTTGATCGAATGCTGTTTCTAGACAGACCCGCGCGACACTGAGATGAATAAAAAGTTTTATCAATCGCAACAACATTTATTTGCGAATAAGTAAATAGACCCCTGTCTAAATAGCATATCCCACTAAAGTGTTTCAAATGTCTAGATTTCTAAACATAAAGCCGGTGTCCGGCGAAGGATTCCATAAATTCCTTTCGTTTATTACCTCTGGCCCCAGTTGTTCAAACGATGGATAACGCTATCCGCCGGATAAATCATAGCGATAGCAAATTGCGCTCTCCAATGGATAGTGATTTATCCGGTTGATTGCGTCACATCCACCTTTTGAACAACTGAGGCCTTACAAATAAAATATAGAAACGTTTTGCAATTTCAAGTAAAACTTTGCGCTATTGATCGTCATTTTAAGCAGCCTAAGAAAATCGGCGTCTTATAGCATCACAATTCTAATGCTATGGTGATAACTCAATCGGGGGGTCTAAAACACAGGTCACATTCCACAGGTCACTCGTTGCAGGTCATTATTTTGCATTAGGAAAGAACGTAAACAACATTGGGGTTTCATATTAAGAACTCAAAATGAACAAAATCTCGCTTCTTGTAAACCAAGAGTTCCTCTCTATTTGTTCTCTGAGCCAAATTGAACGGTAGAAGCAGAATAATGTGACGAGATCTCACTCCCCTCACCTTCAAACTCCATTACTCCGGCCATGCTGGAATAGACGTCAGCTAACACCTCCCACGTCACAATTATGCACGTGGCAATTATGGCGGGACATTCCCATGTCGAACTTCAATTCATGTCGTCAGCCTATCGCTATTTCGTTGCGCTATTCTTTTTTTCACAGTGTTTTGTATTCAGTCCGCATTTTATACCTGGTCCGCGTTTTATACCCGGTCCGCAGTCCGCGTTTTATACCTAGTCCACGTTTTATACCCGGTCCGCAGTCCGGGTCCGCAGTCCGGGTCCGCAGTCCGCAGTCCGCAGTCC
>BLFK01000759.1:564564-582092 GCA_014634185.1 Astreopora myriophthalma
ATTTCTCACATTCTCTTGGACTAAAGCCTGGTTCCCACTTCTGTACAATTACAAGCATATGAGCATAGAAAAAAACGCATGGGAACAGGTGTAAAATAAGCACAAACATAATCACAAGAAAAGAAATGTTTTCCATCTTTGTGCTTATCTCTCCGTGACAATGGGCAAGAAATAGGAATAAGCCCAAGCATCAAAATTGATAGCTTGTTTTCATTCAAATTCTTGAAGTAGTAGTTCCAGATCTCCTCCAATATTGCTGCACTTGTGTAAGCTCTATTTTCTTGCGCTTGTTTCTTGTGTGAGAATGTTATGGGCTTATGCTTCATGTGCCTATCACACAAGTAGGAACCAGGCTTAAGGGATGTTTGTTTTGATGTTGTAGCAATTGGAACAGTTCTCTTTGAAACAAGATTTGGTTCCTTCAGCAAGTCTCCATCACTTGAAGCTGCTAAGTTCATAGAGTCTGCTCACAAGTTATTCAGCTTCATATTAAAGGTTTTCCTTATTCCTGCCTGGATTGACAAGTTCTACAGATTGAAGTCAGTTCAGGTGTTCTATGATCTCATGGATGTCCTCTATAATTTTGGCGACATGTGCATTGAGAAAAAGATGAGTGAAATACGAGGGAGACTTGATAAAGGAGACATTCAGGACGAAGATGCTGCCGAATTCCTGACCTTTCTAATCAGCAGAGAGGACATCAGTTTTGCTGAAATAACATCAAATTTGATTGAATTATTATTCCCGGCAATTGAAACGGTATGTGCTAGTTAATTCTAACTCTGAATAATGTGATGGTACTCAGGGACACTGGATTAGTGGATGGAGGCAAATCTAATGAAAATACAACATGTCATTGGCTGGGCCAACAAGTTTCTCATCTTCTGATTGGTCAGATCACACATACGCATTCACAATGAATGTCAAACAAACAAATCAAAAATTCTGTCCAGTGGCAAAAGTTTGCTTCACAGAATTGACATTACTTACTCCTTAGCTGAGAGGCAAGCATTAAAACGTTCAAGGTGTGGTTCATAGATGCTTGTGGATTATATCTTGGATGCTCTTGGATTGTTCTACAAACTGAGACAAAAGCCACCATCCAAGTAATTGCTTTGTACAGTAACAGTTGGGTCACATGAGTGCAAACCCTCCCCTCCCCCCTCACTCCCTTCCCCCCTCACTCCCTTCCCTTCCAGTGTTGGCCACTTTGATTGGGGAAAAAAAGGTTCGCAAGCTTTGAAAGAGGGGGTTGGGGAAGGTGGTTCGTGTGAAAGCATTGCGTACATATTTGTGATATGTGGTGAATGAAAAGTGTCTCAACAGTCTATTAATTATGGTTTCCCCTGATTGTAGCTGAAATTTCGGACCTGAATTGCCATCTATTGTATTTATATCACAATAGATTTAGAGCGGTTTTCAAATGACTGTCGAAAGTAATTATGCGATTGCGATTGCTACGCTTTCTGATTGGCTTAAAAATCTCGCGCCAGTTTATCAACCAATGAGAAGGAAAACCAAAACCAATCGCGACTTACACTCGCGATTTTTCCCGCGCTTTGAGCAAGCTGCTTGGGATTGCTACGAATTTTGATTGGCTCATTGCGCTGTTTGCTCCTGCTGTGATTGGTCGGAGTAATGACTTTGGTATTGGTTTTACGACACTCAATTGAAAACCGCTCTATTGTGTTTTACAGACCTCTTTTACCACCTTGTGGACTTTGTACTTGCTTGCAAGAAACCCTGATATACAAAAACAACTTCATGATGAAGTCAGCTCAGTTTTGAAGCCAGGGGAGCGTGCAACGCCACCCACATTACAGAAGATGCCATTTTTGCGAGCATGTGTCAAGGAAACTCTAAGGTACTTGGCCTGTGACCTGAAGACCTGGAAAGTTTCTCACTTATCAGAACAGCTAGCAAGTGTCATTTTCTCTGATTGTTCCTGGGACATCTTGATTATCTTCCTATGGGCGAGAAGGGAGGGGAGATTGGTTTCCAATACCGACTGCGCTGCTGCAAATTGAAAGATAAATGTCAGAGACTTTGCTTGTCAATTTATTGTGCCTAACCTTTTCTTGTTTTTCGGCAAACTTCCTCCCAAAAGAAACGCGTTTATTGCTGAATGTGTAATCTTAAAGGTTCTCTTTTCTGTAGGATGTATCCAGTCGCTTGGGAAAACGCCCGCTATCTCTCTGAAGAAATCGTTATCAAAGGGTATCGCATACCACCGAACGTAAGTCGATGGGACTGATGAGCTTACAAGACCTGGTGTTATGGCTTGCAGTATTCGTTCTTTCCTTTCCTGACAAATTCACATTGTCTTGCCTCAAACGTCATATAGCAGATTATGTCCTTTGGCAACAGTGTTCGTCATTTTCTGGCCGGATGCCGTCTTGCATATTACCCGATTTTGTTTTTACATAAATTGGCCAGTTCGAGCACTCGTTCGTCTGCAGGCCGAAAGTGTTCTGTGCTGTTGGCCCCTTCATGTTTTTTGCGACGGTGACTAGCGACTATAAACGAGATTTTCAACTCAAAATATCATAGTGAGAATGCATCATTGTAGAGGGTGGTAAAGGGTATTTTCTTGACTCGTCATTGGCTATTTTTTCTTCGTGAATCGTGATTTCCATAGTAGCCGTGAGGTGTAATTTTGCAAAATTATTTTCCGTGAAACGAGGAATACATGTTTAATTCGCCGCGAAATCCGATTTTCATTGTCTTCGTTTTCGTGAATTGTGAACTGAGGACTGTTTTATTTTCCGTGAAACGTGATATAGACCCCCCCCCCCCCTCTACCACCCTCATTGTAAACACGACGCGATTATTTCATGTGGTTGAAGATGCAAGTGTGTGCCAGCTGTCCAAGAATGAAAGTGGTGTGAACAGCGTTTAAAAATTTGGACTTGGAATGAAAAAACTCGTCGCCCTGTGGTTGTGTTTAAGAGAGGCTCTGCTCGTAGGGTGTCTCCTCCCTAAACCGTTTTTTTTTTTTTGGGGGGGGGGGCATTTCACCGTGTTGTTTAACAGCCTGGGGCAAAGAAACTGTAATTTTATCTCAAGTATAAAATTCTCGTTGCCATTAAGGTGCCCAAATAATCTGATTGATGGTACAAAGCTAGTCGTGTCTTTCTAAACACCTTCATTGTCTTTACCTTTTGACCGCTCATTGACAGACAATGGTTCGTATGCCGCTCTATGCGATGGGCCGTAATCCAGAGCTGTTCGACGACCCGATGCAGTACAAACCTGAACGGTGGCTGAGGGACGATGCACATAAGTCCGGATATCACGCCTTTGCCTCGCTCCCTTTTGGATTTGGCACGCGAATGTGCATCGGTAGGTGAATGCATGTACATGCCGTGGGTAGCAACAACTAACACCCCCCCCCCCCAGTCAGTGCGGTTACAATGTACGGCCATGTTTCCATTTGGGCAAACTGTAGCCCATGGGGAAGCAATTTCTTTATCGTAGACGATCTTGCCTGTGGGAAATTTCCATGGATACGTTAAAAAGAACAAAGGAATTGCACAAGGCAGTCATAAGTCTAACTCCTATTGTTTATCAACACCCCAAAGCGGCCCAAACAATCACATGATGTAGCATTTTTTACGAAAACAGCTGATCAAAGTTTGCGTATTTATTGCTGTGACCGCACGCCGGGAGTACTCAAAACTCTAAGCAATCCTGCCTGCCGGGGCCCGTTTCTCACACGTCCCGAAAACTTTCGGACCTAAAAAGCCAATTGTAAAACTATACGATCCGCTCATGATTCTATAAGGCTGGTCCTTTAACATGTTTTCAAGGTAGGAAAAAGAAAAAAAGGAACGGTAAAGTTTCATGCTTGGAATTGTCGCACCCGAAATGGGCCCGAAATGTTTCGAGTCCTTTTGAGAAACGCACGCCAGGCCGAGCTAATCGATTTGTTCAAAGGAACCTTTGAGCAAAGAGTCTAGCCTGAAATATTCTCACACACGTCAGTTTTTCTCGTTAGTGGGACATGCGCATTCCTTCAACATATAATACTTTGCTTTTCATTTTGTCCAACAGGGCGTGGAGTGGCTAGATTAGAAATGCATCTCTTGCTGTCGCAGGTAGGATAGGCTTCATTACCAATTAGTTTTACAATTGTCTTCGGCAGAATGCCATCCAGTTTATTATGTTGAGATTTCTTGGTCAGAGCAAGAATTGGAACCCGGGACCCCGGTGCCTTAACTACTCGGCCACGCCAGCCACTCGGCTTGTCTAATCTGCTCTTATCCTATTTCCTGGTTAACAGTTGAGGATAGATAATCCGAGAGCAGGGAAATGCGTTCGACCGAGATGTTTGGAAACGGAGAAATCTTTAGTTAACTACGGTCTAAGACTCGAAAATGCCAAAATGAAACTCGTTTACTTAGATCCTCATTATTTTTATGACAAACAAGATGATTCTGAGCAAAAATGACCATTATCCAGGCCAATCGTATGAAAAATGAAAAAAGACGGCTTGATTTTTTTTTCACGATTACCTAAATGCAATCCGTTTTAATCTTGTCCTTTCTGCTCATCCATGCACTTCTTTGCCTTTGCTGTAATTCTTTTATTTTGCTCTGCAGTTGTAAGTGGTTATTTTGATGCCTTATTTTATTTTATTTTATGACCAGCTTCTGGGTCATGAAGTTGTCTAAAATTGCTTGACATACCCCCTTTAAGGCGTGTTTACACAAGAAGTACAAACTTAGACGCAGACGGTAACGCAAGCCCAAGGACATTCACACCAGCTGGGACGTAAGTGAAGCGAGCAACGCAAATCAAAGGAGGGTGCGAATGCGTGACTGTCTGTTTTGGTTTGGGGTTTAGGTTTTGAGTCAGTGCTATGCACAATTGAATATTTCTGAAAAAGAGCAAATGCAAGCGCAAGGTGCGCCCCAGGATAAGGGCACGCATAGGATCTTCGATAATATTTGTATGAAACCCTTTGTTTTGCCAAGCTAAATTACGTTTCTGTTTTCACATAGGTATCTCAGAACTTCTGGGTGGAGTCCTTGAATGAAGTCCAACCAATGATTACCTCACTTTTGGTGCCAGACAAGACAGTCGAGTTACGATTTGTAGATCGATGAGCTATCAAATATGTCTATAACTTGGAGCCGTTTTCACTTCAGTGTCGAAATAATCACGTAACTGCTTTGCTTTTGGTTTACTCTATGACTTGGCGAACTTTGCAACCAATCAGATGCGAAGGAGAAACCTTTAGCAACAAAGCAAGTTTTGTTTTCCCGCGCTTGGCATTGACTGCGCCCACTTCAGTGCTTTGCGTTCTGATTGACTGACAAAACCAAGTCGTAGATTACTACGTTTTTTGGTTGGCTGAAGGTTGTTTTTCCCTCTGAACTTCGTTGGCTCTGTAATTACGGCACTCGATTGAAAATCGCTCTACTAGAAGTAGCAGTACTTGTTATCAGCTCATTTCTTAACTGGACTATCATTTGTTTTGTTGAAAGCCTTTGTAAGCACACAGGACACGAGGAATATTTTATTGTAAAGTTAGCTGTCCCCGAAGTCTGTCGAAGTCACTTCTCCATTCAACGTTTCGTTGCCGACGCGGAAGTCAAAGCAACTCTTCTGCGCGCCTTCCAAACCACTTTATGTCTTGACTGAATTTTTAATTTAGTGTACTTTGCATGCACAGGCTCAAACATGTCTCTCGAGGTGTAAGGATTTGTAGGCAGGTTGGCCTAAATGGAAATGGAAAAGATGCAAACTTCGCAGCTTACGTGTCACATATTTTGACCGCCGGTTCCCGGTTGCCTCTGAAGTGCATTTTTCCGCGATTCGGATTCCTCGATTGACTTCACCGTAAAACAAAAATGTGGCTACTGGTATGTTTCCAAAGTAAATTGGCTCGTGTTGAAAGAGAGCCGAGATGTCGCAATCATAATAGCAAAATCGTACAGTTATATTAAAGGCAGTTCACATTATTAAAGAAGTAAGAGAGGATCTTCCTTCAGGATCCCCCGTAGTGAGCGACCGCTTCTGCTAAGCGTTTATATAAAGACAAGGTGCAATGATAAATACAGGATAACTCATCAGTTTCACTCGTCGGAAGTGTGAACGATAAAAATGTGAAAACCTTATAGCAAGCCAAGGAAAGTTACAACAGTTTATTATGCAAATAAAAGAACTCAATCAGAAAAAAGCCACTGCAGTGGACTGACTTGATATCTGAAACTTAATCTGTTTTAAAAACGTATCCCGAATGTTGTCACCCATTTAAGTGGTACGTATTGGAGCACGATGCACAAAGCAAATACCATAGAGAGCAAGTGGAAAAATAGAACCGGCAGCGGTACCTCTAGACATTCAAACCAGAGCTTTGTACCAGTACAATAGAGAAAATAAGATTCGCGTTTAAAGCAAACGGCAAACGTCTGAAATTTCACCACGTTTGCCATAAATCAATCAAACTTATTTGATTTAAGCTTATTTCTTGCCTGTCAGCCACAGCTACCGAGCAAGTACTAAAAAGAGAAAAATTATCTCAAAAGAATTTTCATGGTATTATGACTGCAAACACGAATCTTACTTCTCTCGAATATAACCTCTGATATTTCGGCCCAGGTATAGCGCTGTCCGCATTATGCCGGCATAATTTTGAGCATAATAGTGAGCCATGAGCACTGAGCATTATGCCAGCATAATAGTAAGAAAAACTCCCTATGGAGAAATAGACTAGGGACTAACAGTGAGCTGAATAATTTAACATAATTATTATATAAAGCTCAGTGGCAGAGTTAGTACATGTAAATGAATCCCCACTCTGTCAGTGGGGACTCGCCAATCGCCATGCATTAGCAAGCGATTGTATTTTATTTTAGGTAAAAAATGAGTGATCCGGAGAAAATTTGAGCATAACAGTGTGACTTTCTTAGCATAATAGTAAGATTTTTTGAGCATAAAGAATTAGCATAATAGTGAAAATTGTGAGCATAATGTGGACAGCCCTACCCGGCGATCACTTATACCAGTCCCGATTTAGGTTCCTCGTATCATTTCATTTACAGGAATGCCAACATTGTCTTTCTTTGGGAAATCCTTTCATGGATAATTGCATCTAACTTTTCTCGAATGTAGGCCGAAGATGTCATTTCAAGAATATCTTCTTCTACCGTACCTCGGGAAAAGGGAATTCGTGACCAAAATATTTGAGTTAGTGCTTCGGATTATGCTTCATCGGAATTAGTGTTGGCTTAGTACTAATCGAAGACAAAGTACAAAGTTTGGGGTGAATTGAGAAGAAGACAATTTCTGGCTGTCAAAGATTTTTGAGTTTTCATTTTGGTATGGAAAATACTGCATCCTACGTCAGAGGTTTTGAAAAACGAATAGAGTTTTGTCATTCACGAATATAGAGTTTTATTCGTCATTGAAACTGTACGAAAGTAGCAAATACTGTAAGGCTTTGGAATCTTCTAGCACCTCAAAATTTTTTAGACCCCCCCCCCCCCGCCCCCTTCCCGCTTGTTCCCCCAGACCTTTCAATTTCACCGTTCGGCAAATGACCCATGGATAGTTTTTGGTTCCTTTTTGTTTTGTTTTGTTGTTGTTGTTGTTGTTGCTGTTTTCCCATGCAGCTTCCGCAACATTTTTCTCTTCTTCATTTGCACTTCTGTATGAAATAAAACCACTGTTTCCTTGATTACTTTCGTCTGCTCTATCGTCGTTGCCCTACTAACTCCCCCTACCTCTCCTTCTCCCTGCCTGCGCCCCACCCCCCACCCCCCCTCCCCCGCACCAAATCCTGTCGTTCTTTAATGGTATTACCTTATCCCTGGTTGCCATATACAGGCGCGCGCGTAATGTCATGTTTTCCGCCCTCTCTTTGAGGATAACGCATATCTATGTTATTGTTGTTTTAGAATCTTTCGTCAGGACCTTAAACGTGTGCCATTTAGATCTGCTCCCCGATTTTCATTTTAAATTGCACTTGATGTCGTTTAAGACTACGATAACAACTAAGAAAACATTGGCTTGTGCAAACCGCATCAAATGAAGCGAGAAGTGTAAACATATGACGGTCAAATCGATGGTGAAATCGATGCAAGGGCTGTCACCAGGGAATCAGCTCTTATATTTTTTATAGGCAGGAATAAGAAGACTATACCTCCCTTTGAAGGTGGCATGCAAGGACGAAGGACTGACTCTTCTGACAACCTTATGATTTAAAACAGAGTGAAAACGTCCATGCAAGAAGCCAGGTACTAAAATATTTGGCGATCACGCTATTATTCGTTGCGAACTCAGGGTTATCTCGTACGGAAGTTAATTCGCTATTCTTAGCTAAATTAATGACTCGACAGGAACATTAGATACCTCGCTTCCCGGCAGCCAATCACAGGCTAGTTTAAAGTGGTATTTACTTAATGGGCGTTCACATAAAAGGGCAACTCGGCGAAAAAACGCTGCCTTTGAACGCCATCTCGGCAGAGCGTGTGCTATACTTCACAGTGTAATATCAAGAAAGCAAGCCTGCGTCCTAAATCTTCTGAACGTTGAGTGGAAAGTCCGAACCGAGAAAGCGAAAGTCGGCTGCAAAAGTTAAGTTTGGATTAAGTTGTTATTCAGAAATAAGAGCACGAAACTGCAAGATACGAAAAATGTTATCTTCATCGTCAATGTCATGCGAGAGGAACGATCGATCCTACCTTCGTAAAGTGGCGAAACAACCGAGGCAGCGGTTCACCCCTTGGCTGGAGGATCAGATCAATAAAGCGGACATTGACGGCTTGGAGTGGATCAAAAAGGACGAAGGCATCTTCAAAGTTCCTTGGGTGCGAGTAGACAAACCAGAATTCGAACCGGCCCACGCAGAGTTGTTCAAACGCTGGGCTCGCCACACGGGTAAATACCGCCCTGGAGATCAACCAGACCCTTCGACATGGAAAACCAGATTTCGCTGCGCTTTGCGAAAGATGCAGGAAATTAAGGAAATTCGAGAGCTAGGACGACTTGAAGGAAGCAAACCATACAGAGCTTTCAAATTTGAGCCGAAACCGAAAGGTAAGCAGCAATATTAAGGAGAGATACATTTGCAAAACCCTGGCCTTGGAAGTTTCTTTCGTGTTTCGCCTGTCTCAAGGTTACAGGTTTGTTTGACTTAGTTGCTCAAGTGTTGCAGCTAATGGCCCTTTTTGTATACTAATGTACCTGCAGACCTCAACTGCCATGTGTTTCTTAAACAAGGTGTTTAAAGTTCCGCTCGCGACGGCAGGTTTTTAAGGGGAACGTTTTGGTGTCCCACACCGAAAATACAAGGCTTAATTTCATCAAAACTGAGGATGTTAGTCTAAGATACGAAACGACGACGTTTCAAATTCGTACAGTAAGTACAAGACGCGCTTGAATACTAAAAAAAAAGGAGATACTTTGATTTCAGCTGAAATGAGGGCGCATTCAGTACAATCTAGAAAAACAAGATCTTGCACCACAGGCTACAATGAAAATAAAATACTTATACATGGCCAAGTAGAATTGTTTAGCTGCAAATTGCAAGTCGGGTGTTGGTTAGGGTTAGCATGTGGCATGTGGTAGGAAAAGAACAAAAACAGAGTCTTAATTCCACACGGAAATGATGGTTGGTCCCAAAATGGGCTGTTTAGATTTGAAACAATTTGAGAGAACAAATGCAAAGATCATTCTCTCTTCTTGTTTATAAAAATTGCCTGACTTGTTAGACAAGTTTGCTGAGAATCAGCAATGTCTGTACGCTGCGTCCGTTTCTTGAACACAGAATTCTTACCCAAATTTACCCTCTATGGGTTGGGCTACTGAGACATGAACGCACAGTAAAAACTCAACAAGACAGTGTTTTTCAAAAGCGCTTGAGCCGGTGACCGGGCATTAGTGGGGCTTAATATATCTCGTTAAACTGTGTTTTAACGAGAAACAGTATCAAAGAAACCGACATTTATCTTTCAAAATTCAAAACACGAGTTTTAATGGACGTTAGACGAGCAAAGAATCGGGCACGTGGGAGGAGCTGCTAACAGTTTTACGTTGCTGTCCGGAAGTTATAATAACAGAGTGCGAGAGAAACTAATTTTCATATGTTTTCCACAATGGCAAAGAACTTTCTCAGTTATCTTGAAAACTTGCGCGGATTGTCCTTCATTGAGTGGTCGAGATCAGATTGGATCACTTTTTCAATCGTTTAATATCTCCTCAGCGTTCCTTAATAGAAAGGAACGCGCTTTGCATTTGTGATGCACTCAACGGAGGCAGCGCTATTACCTTACGCAGTAATTTAAAGGAATGAACAAAAGTGTACGCAATTAGACGTAATCCTATTTTCACCTCTCCACCATGCACGTCCATATTTCAACGCCTAGTCGTGATATCCTTTTAACAGTAATTAGTATTAAGCCAAAAAGATTTGATATCGCCGCTTATCACGCGACCACCTAAACGCTGGTATTCAGATTTGGTGTTAATAAGTTTTAAAGATGCTGCGCTGACTGCTTTGGTGTGCTATTTCGTCGACCACCCTCCAACAAAAGCCCGTCCTTTGTTTAACGTTGTAGCATTAATTCTGACGAATAATCTTCTTTTACTCTGAATGGTCACAGGAAGTCTACAAGATGAAAAAATAGCAAGTACTTGATTTAAATTGTTGTTCTATAGGATTCTGTCAACGACATATATTCCTTCTTTTATCTCGTAACACGTGTTTGTCGGGGACTTTCTTTGTCCTTGGAATGCCTTTATCAAACGGAATGTTTTGTTATTCCTTTAACCTGACTGGATTGTTCATTTTTCGCGATCGCCCCAAAGATCTAACGTCACCGCGCTCAGTCAGCAATGCTAAACGTCGAAGTGCTTTCTCCACACACCATTGCTTAGGCAACAGAACAGATTTGGAGGAAAGCATTAGGGCTTAACTGCAAAAATACTCGCGCTTTTGTGGCCCTGGGGTGAAAGAAAACAACATTCTTGCGTAATATCTTACATACGTTTGAACAATCTTGAGACAAAGCCATGCTGGTACTCTATAGAAACGAAACAAAAACTTCTATTGTATCATGTGCTTTTCGAATTGAGTTGGCTTCTTCCCGGCGGCTGGCAATTCGCCAAAGTGAACAGGAACATAGAATTCTTTGAACAGTAGACACAATGCGGTGTCCCATTTGAAATAAAGAAAACTTCAGTTATTTAAAGATGGATTTGAAAACCCTGTACCAAATATTTAACATTGCTCCTGTCGAAATTTTCAGTCCAGATTTGTTTCCTACCATATGACAATTGTCACATTCTTGAGCGCAAACTGAAAAACAGGTTAAAACCGGCACATGAATTAAATCAACTCGAGGGCAACGGAAGCCCGGTTGAATTTGGGTTGACGATATCAAGAATGGTAAGATATAAATGCGGCAACTAGCCCCCAAATAGAGGAATGAGTAAGTACAAAGTCAGCTCAGGGCCTTGTAACACCTAAGTCGTTTTCGGACAACGGCATTAATTGAGTAAGCGAATTTCGGGGGTTTTCGGGTTCCTCTTATGGTAATGCCGTGACAAGACCCAAGCGAACCCTTAAAATTTATATTACACTTTCAGCTGTGCTTTCGTCGCAAATAAAACGGTCACAGCCAGCAGACAATCAAGTCCGAACTTCCTGATCATCACACAAAATTAAACTTCACAAAAAACTGAAAATGGTCCCGGATGAGGAACTTCAATTGTGACGGTTGAGTTTGGGGTGCGAGCCAACAACACTTGAAACAGGGCCGCACCAGTTTTACGAGAACGCAAATCGATACGCCTTGGCTTGTATGTCAGAGAACCCTCCCCTTATGGCTTACGAATCAGAACATATATATTTTCAGTCGCGAAGCACTAATATTCCACAAACTGATCTCTTTTAAATTAAATTTCAACTAGCTTGTACGGCAGAACATGCACAGGAAGCTCACAGTTCAATCGACCAGTCTCAGTTTTAAGAAGGAGTCGTGATAATAAAATTGGTTACTATGCATTTTAACATAACATTGGCCTATTCATGATAAGAAATGCCATCAATCAGGCCCCACGTTTAGAGGAATAGTGGATCGAAACAAAAGCGTTGTCTCTGTGAGAGGACTGAAAACAAGCGTTTGTTAGACCTCTGATTTAGAAAAAGCTTTGGTTTAAAATTTTGGGTAAAAATTCAACCCACTGAATTGAATCAGTAGCGCGCACTCATCTCGAATCAAAAAATCCTCGCTGTTTCGAGGATCTAAACATTTCAGAATGAATTTGCAGCTTATCGCGAACTAGCTAAAACTAGCTGTTGATAAGTTCTTAATTTATCTTTGTGAGTGGCCTTCTCGCTATGATCCGATCATAGCAAGAGGGCCACTTGCTCTTTTTGGCTGTTGGCCAATGATTTATTTCAAGTTTACACTTCAATAATTAACTTTGAAGGTGAAGAACTAAAAAACTATGAATAAAATAACCAGCCTGACAATGATCAAGTGGACGACCGCGGACTGAACCTAATACTTGGTAGTTTTTTCAACTGATGTCGATATCGACTGTACACATAAATTCGTGCAAAGCCTTTGGCCACTTCTGGCATGTTTCTCACCAAAACTAAATGATCGCACGTAAAATAGATAAATATGCTGAAATATATTTACAAGTTTACTGCACCAATTATTCTTCTGAAGGAACTTTGACGCTGCCATGACGATATGTCTACTGAATATGTGGTGTTATAACCCGCCGTGGATACCGGAAGAAAAGTTATCGGAAAGGTTGTCGACCAGCTAGTCGATATCACATGTGTCATATATTGAAGTTTTGCCTTCAGGCAGCGTTGCTGTGACTGAAAAAAGTAATTGACATGTGTTGCACGGGCTCATGGCCAAACGAATTCCACCTGTAACCGATTAATATGTGCCAAGGCTATTTTCTTTTGTTCTGTTAGCATGCTCAACCTAATTACGTTCGCACAGAATTAAGTCGTAAACACCAATAGTGCCAATTGCGATGGCTCAATTTACTCCTTACTAACAAACTAATTTTTTCAGTTTACAACTTTGCACGTGATTCAGACTCTTTGGAAGAGTTATATAATAATATTCACACTTGTTGCCGCATTGACTTTCCGCCTTCACCTCGAATCCATCTATCATTTTGATGTTAGTGCAGCTCTTTGTAAAAGGCGTTTTGCTGAGCTACAAAACATTACACTGAATGATGGAGAACTGCCTGACCCCACCTAACAGTGACCATCGGGCAATTTTAATCAATAAAGTCTGTTAAATCAGCCATTTCAAAGTGTATATCTGTTGTTATAAATAGCTTTTTCTTTATTTGGCGAGAATGCAAGTCATTTTGGAAACAGATAGTAGCAATAAAAGTCCAGTGAACGTAAGGTTCGGCAACTTCGGTTTACATGGTGTCGATATAAGTACTTTAATAAAAACGCATTTTCAAGTAGTCAACGCTAAGTTATAACTGTCTATTACATTTGTTTGCACCGACCTCAGTCAGTATGCTGAAAGTCACAGTCTACGCAGAATAAAGAGGAATTTTAAGAGCTATTCCCAGATATTTCACTCTCCTTAATTAACAATGGCGCACGGATACCACCCACGGCATCACACATGCCGGTCTGTCTGTGAAGCGGAGAAAGATGTTGGAATTCGAAAATGACCGGAGGGAACTTTCATGAACTCGGACTGGAAAGGTCATTGGAATTAATCTTTTAATTAGTTATCTATCATGCTTCTATGTCACAGGCAGCCCTTTAACCCGTCTTAAAACTAGCCACCAGTCCAGGAACAGAGATACTGAGGAAATCCTTAGAGCCGGCCGCAGTGATCTAATTTTAGAGAAATGTCGTGTTTCTTTGCATTCGATGCTGTTTTAAGTAAATCTTTGTGAGTATTTGGAATTGTCTCAATTGAACCATTTTACAGTACCTTGAATAACGGAAAAGCTTCCGCTTAGTTTCTATCAGCTTGCCTGCGACAGTTGCACCGGAAGTTGCTTGGCTCACTCCCCACCCCTCCCCCACCCCTATCTGCCACCGCTGAAACTGGGTTATAATAATAATAATAGTTTATTAAACGCCACTCTTGCAGAATAGAACTCCTGAATTACAGTGGTGGGTCGTATATACCCTACTGGAAACGTACAGTTACAAAATTATTAAATCAAGGGTGTCCTGTGAACCCGCGGCCGGATTTTACAAATCAATTTATTTTTCTCTACGTGAAGGTTATTTCCTTTAGAATCATGATAATTCACGATTAAAATCCTCGTGTCTTGACTTCCTCGGAGGTTTCGAAATTGACGCCACTTCGCTTTCACCATTGTTAATCCTTGCATGATATTTTCCTTAATACATGACCCAAAACAAATTCGAACTATCACTTTTCAACAAGGTTTTGTTAGTTCCGGCACCAAAATGATTTAATCAGTGTCAATAATCGAGGCTTATCTCCAAAACGGTATACAAACGAGGTTAGCTCGAGTAGTGGCCACATGCGGCATCGGATCTCGGCAATAAATTGTCTTTATCTTTTTTGCGGTAAACTTTCGAACCTCCTCACTCAACTAGAATTTTTGTTATAAAACCCGAAAAATGCTTATTTGATGCACCGTGCGTCATTGAAGTAATAGTATACTTTTTCACTTTCCAGACGGAATTTCGAATTCCTCCTCAAAGTCTGTGCGGCGCTCAGTTGGGAAATTACTATCTAGACGAAGGTGTTCCTCTTCGTCAGATTCCACGAGCTCCACCGAGACGAGTGGTACTGGTGAATCACTCAGTCAAGCGTACGCGAATCAGGTGATTAATATTGAACGTTTTCTCTTTAACACCTAGACTACACTGGAAATTTCTTTTCACTCTAAACTGTGCCTGTCGGTAAGTCATAATTGCTTTTTGGTTTTATTTCTGATTTGTTGGATTTTTTGACCAACGATCAGCAAACCTAAAACCCGCAGGCTCTTTCTTTTCCTCCCTTGTCGTCGAGAAAAAGACCCTGGCTGCAGCTGGTCACGTGACCACGTGGTTGCAACAGTATATAGCAGGAGAGCGAATAGTTCTTTCCGCACCAGCCATTGCACCACACTTAAATGAAAACCGTACTATCCCTTGCTAACTGTTTCAGTTTTTTTTTTCTAGTGAACTCTAAGGTGGCCTTCTACTGCCACTGCACGTTCGTATGGAGTGTTTTCACATGACGTCACGGCGGCCATGTTGAAGGAGTGAACTATTCTTTTGGGAATTGAATTCTATTTTTATGCAAATTATTCCTTTTGTTTCAGTATGCAAATCTCGCTGCTGATCACATGAGCGAAAACACTCTATATTAAACTACCACAAGGTGTAATCCAAGGCGCATAATTACCACATGTCACACGCTTATTGCTTCCCCTAACAAGAATTTCATTACACAAACCATATACGGGAATAGACTATGCACTTCAAACAATAGCTAACAATACTTCACAATGGTTTTTGCCCTACTGATGGTTTGCATCTGACGTCACGACCGCCATAATGGTGTACAGAACAAGACAGTAAAAGGTCTTGTGAGAATCCTACTATATCATTATGCAAAACTTGAGAGACGGTTTTCTATTGTATTTTATAAAATAATTAGGATAGTACGCGCGCTCTCATTGGTCAATGGGTGTGTTTAGATGAGAGTATGTAAACACGGTTGTGACATCACACGAATTTTGATTGGTTGTGTTGTCAAACGCGCGTTTTGATTGGCTGGTAGGAAAAACGAGCGTGTATCGAGAAAACCTGTTTCAATCAAGAAGTAAAACAAACTGCATTTTCCTTCATTTGTCGAATTATTTTTGAGAAATATTTTATAAAAGCAATAGAGGACTTTTTTCCGTGTTTACATAGCCTCATGTTGCGTCTTGGGTTTGCATAACAGTCTCGAATTCTCCCAACCCCTCGAGTGTTTACATGAGGCTATGTAAACACGGAAAAAAGTCCTCTATTGCTTGAGTACACCAACATGGCTGTCTCATCACGTGGTTGCAAACAAGCAATTACGCCGGCCAGTGTGAAGTCCTGACCGTCCCTACTCCTATTTGATCAGCACTCCATTGTGTATTTTAAAATCTCGAATTGGCCTTGTGACCTAGGCGCCCGTGGTACTTCCACGCAGAAGGCAAGTCAATGTTTCTTGGAATTCATTTAAAGTGGAAGGTCCGTTATGTCTACAGGAGGTTTATCCCTGTTATTATCCTCCACTGGAGTCGGATCTGACTGACATGATTGAGCAGATGATGATGATGCCATATTGCCCCGCAGACTGGGACATGAGTATGTACTTTCCAGGCAGAATTCAAAACCAGTTTGGCTTCTCTGCTGGGTCAAGTTATGGACAGAGAGACCAGGAGCCTAATTACCACGGTAAGTGATGAACGAGCGGGCGAACAGATGGCTGGCTCGCTGGCAAGATGGATGATAAATGCTGATAAATAAATGGATTTCTTACAAGAATTTGTTGCATCCGAGTATTTTTATGGCCATGACTGTTTGATTAAAGGTGCAATAACAACCGCATAATTTCATTTCAATCTAATGATAGATGTACAGAAGAGTACCTGGTCCAGTTATCTGGCGCAAGAAGGCTTCAGCACCCCCGTGTACAATGAGGTAAAACCCAAATCAGAAAAGTTCGTCTTAGTTGGTCAATGGATTTTAAGTGTTCTGATACGCACAGACCTCGATGGTCGTTTGTCCCCATCACAGTTTACCTACGCAATTGATGTTCGTCACAAGATATTTCTCATTCTGGTTGTTTCGTCCAGTCACGAAAATATGTTGCACCCCGCAATTAACACCCAACACTACCCTATTTATTCTAACGAAGTTATTTTAGTGCATGCTAAGTTTCAGTTTATATGCCGGCCCGCAGTGAAAATGATTTTTTTTCGCAGTAGTCAGTCGCTCTTGTTAAGGTCTGTTGCAGTCAGTCTTCCATCGTTAGCCAACATTTCGTAGCTGTAAATTCTGCAGACTACCGGGGTTTCGAAGCTAACGGTTGAGATTTATTCGATACAGTTAGTGAAAGTTATTTTGTTTTCATTGCAGGTCTCGTCTTACGCTTACTCTCAAAGCAATGAACACCTAAGTGAGCCGTACCAGCCACATGGCTATAGTTTTAATTAACCTCCGTGTTTCTATTCTGAAGTAGTGAAATGACTTAACGTGACAACTCATAAGGCAAATTCGATATTTGACAAGCTTCAAGCGCTTCGTGCCATTGACCGAAACTGAAAGCGCAGGCTCTCGGTTTGAGACTGTCACAACTTCTGAATTAACTACACAAAAGCACAAGGGACAGCCTTGTCCCCACAGCTCCCGCGTTTTTGCAAATTGCCTACGATTTCACTGCTGGCAAAACTAATCGTAGGCTCTTGGAACGAGGACGACAGCAATTGGTCAAGAAAACGTTCCAAACACCTGCGATGTTTTTGGTTAGCGGTAGAGCCACAGGCAACACTTGCTCGATGCTTGCCATCTT
>BLFK01000759.1:583727-598247 GCA_014634185.1 Astreopora myriophthalma
CGTTAGAAGGAGCGCCACAAAGGTGAGACGAATAAACAGCTGCCGTCTTCTCCGTAAAAGCACAATTAATTTTTGCATTGCAGATCGTCTTCTTCGAGAATTTTGGATCATTTTCAGCAGAAAGAGTTGTTTTCGGGAAGAAACTTTACGCGCCATTTTTCAAGTTTTCTTGAAAAGCCGCTGACTAAACAAGACCGGTTTTGCTATTTATTTTCGCGGGGACTGTGGTCAGTTATAAGTTCGGCTGAATTAAGTTCGACGTTTGACTCAACAGGCGAACTTAACTAGTTTGGGTCGACCTAAAATGTAATTAGGTTCGGCTCATGTGAAGTACGGCGTTTAACCCGGGCCTAAGCCTATTCTTTTGTAGCGTCGTCGTTGCCGTCGGCGTCGTCGTTTCGTAAGCTCCCTAACAATGACAACAGACCGAGGTAACGATGAACATCGCTGTAGCTGTATTTATCTTGGAAGACACATAATTCGTCTGACACCAAGAATACGTCTCACACGAATGACAGTATTTATCTTGGAAGGAGTATAATTCGTCTCAGGGGCATTTTATTCGTATGACACGCCTTATTCGTCAAGGTAAATGCGGAAATTAAGCATCAAACGCATCATTCCTCCGAGACGAATTATTGATCTGTGTTGGGCGTCGTTTAGACAAATAAAAACAAATGCATTATTGGACGAGGTAAGGGTCTGAAGCTTAATCCCGTATTTAGCTAAAGGAATAATGCCTCCCAAACGATTTATTCGTCTTCCAAGGTAAATACGGCCGATGTCAACGGCCGCTGGCTCATTGTGAAAACTTGTGCGGCGTCTCCCAATGTCGACCCAATGGCGTGTTTGATTTGAAGCCGTCACGGTCGACGCTCCTATTGGTGTCTCAAACTGAAATCCTCTGGGTGTTGAGGTCTCTTTTCATGCAAACAACCGTTCATGGTAATTTCATACACATGCAAAATCGAGCAGATTTGCGGACTACACCTACGAGATCCAGAATTCCCCGATAGCAACAACATGGAAATGCAAACCTGCTAGCTGTCGAGCATCCCGCACAAGACACTTTCTGGCGTTTACACAACGTAATATTCCCCACCGTTATGGAACTGACGAAACCGTAAGAAGAATCCTTGGCATCAAATACGGAATCGAATTGAAAGGACACACCTTTAGTTCAGCGTGGAACAGTGTTTGCGGGTTTTAGCGCTGATGAGAAGTATTGTAGGTCTAATTTTGATCTCAGCACTGGTTTGAAAACGGTTGGCTCTCAGGTACTGTGATAATTACTTCATGTAAATGGTAATAGGAGCTGTTAGCTAATGCTGACCGTTTTGTTTTCACACAGGACAGGCCTATATATACAGAGCGTTTTCACTCAAGTTATCTGCGGCCACATTGGTTTACTGCAACAAAAGGACCAATTTAGTACACTAACACGGCCGCCATTTGAACATCCTAAGATAACATTGACAACCAGAACCAGATTTTCTGAGCCCGCAAGAAAGAGCAGCCCCTACAAACCCATGTTTTCACGAAAACCGCTGGTCACTGCATCTGGTTCTGGTCGTTACCCAAGGCAGCGTTTACATGGACCCGGTTTCAAATCGACAGGGTTTCACAGGTTCTCCGTTTACACTACAGGTGAAACCGTATCGTTTCCAACACGTTTCACTTTTGTGAGCGTTTTCAAAACGACCCAGTTTTGCTAACGGTCTCTCTTGGCGTCGTGTAAAGGGAAGGCGAAAACGCGTCGAAAATAATGCGGTTACAACTGAAACCGTGTCCGAGTAAACGAAGGCTAAGCTATTCCCCATCGTTTCTTTGTTTTGGAACACCAATATGGCCGACGTGACGCCATGTGAAAACGCTCCGCATACAGGCCTCGTCCCTGATCGAGTAAGTCCCCTGCTGTTTGGTCATTAGATTTCCCAAAATGAACAAATACAAACTATCGATAGACTTCCCAAAACCGCAGCTTGGACCTGGAAAATTACTTGCAATACAGCTTTGTCTCGACAAGGATGGGTGAGTAAGTTGAACCTACATCCATACATTCATCTTAAACTGCGGCTGAGGGAGAGCAGGTTTCCAAGAATTGTTGTCTAAACACCTGTTGACTTTAAGAGGTTTGGATCTGAACATGTTCTCTGTGAAAGCTTTATTTGGCTGTTTTCAAACGAACTGGCTTCCACTGATAAAGGAGTGCTTATCAACAACCTACAATCAGGCAAAAGATTTGTAAGGTTACCAGTAGGCCATTTTAGACCTAGTTTTCAACGGGACATGAGCATAAGCGGGTGAGAATACAAGCAACATAAGCATAAGGATAAACGCACGCAGAGACAGCCATTTGTTGAGATAACAGTCGATACCAGCTTTAGCCCCGGTTGCACGTTATAACATCGCTACACAACATTTATTCGTGCAACCACGTTAGATGACGCCGTTTCTTTCTGTAAATCTTTATTTTACACAAAATGGACCATTAAGCATTCAAATATTCATTTCAAAAAATATGATTGTTCTTCATGCACAGTGCTGACTTTTAAGAAACGCATGCCTTTAGGTACAGGTGAAAGTTATGTTTAAGGTGTGCTTCCTTCACAAAATACACGGGTGATTTTTCTGGAGATTAATAAATGATGTTACAAATATGAAGTGTAAAGGGTAAATTCAGTTTAGAAATGCTCCTTTTAAAGGTCATTATCAGTTCTGGGTTACAAAAAAAGTTACGTGTCTTTAAGCTGTTCATATAGTGTATGTGTACAAGGGTCTTTCCTGCCAATTTGACTCCAGACTGGAGCCCAATATTCTGCGAAAACTGCTTCGAAGAACAGTGGCTTCAAGAGCCTGGCAGTCTGAAGGACGATCACGGTAAATCATCGAACCTTGAAAACTAAGAATTACAACAACGGTTATTTGTTTCATTAGTTGATATTTTGTGATCAAATTATCATGTCATTTGTAAGGTTTTTCATTAATCACGTTAAGTTGTTTGTTAATTGCGCTATTTGTCCTTGTTTTCTTTATATTTATCAATTTAGTTTCCCTCGATTAACGACGCATGCTTTAACTCCTAATATTAAATTGTTTTTAGTACAAAGCACAGTTTGTTATTATCATTTATTTGATTATTTATTTATTTATTTATTCATTTATTCATTTCTTCTTTTATTTTTTAATTCTTCTTTATGCATTTGTTGGTTGTTTTCTCGTTTGACAATACTTTAATGGTCACGCGCTAACATTTAAGACCATTGAACAAAATTCTTCCTTTTGCCTGTTAAGCAATGTTCCTTGCAGACAAAATCTGCACCGTAACATAGGCTCCAAAAGGTGGTACCCCATATTTAAGCCCAAGGGCATTGTGTGTCGAGTAAGAACTGTTGTTTGACTTACCCTGCAGAAGCGTGACTTTGCGGGAAATTTGGTACTTGGCCTCGTTCCTTTTTTCCCTTCTTTTTCATCAGGAAGCGCCCTATGGATGACTGTTGAGTAATACTTTAACGTCAAGATTACAGAGAGAATGTTGAGTCAGGTTTAAATGTGTCAATATTGTTGTAAATATTTGGTAGTTTCTACCCTTGTAAATACCATCGTATTTCTCTCTGATTTTATTTTTGTGATTCTATATAATTTTAATTTGTAAAGGTCCACATCAGCTATCAGCTATTATCACCGGTCGCTCGCTCGGTTGGTGGGTGTTACGACAAGATCTGGACCACAACCGATGGCAGTTCGCAATCATATATTAAACGCCATGACTTGAAAACCCAATAAAAGTTGGAAGGGAGAGGTAAGAAGCAGCAGAGTGCGATAGGAGCACAGCTTGTGGGGGGAGGGAAGTACAGCGGTGGGGAGAGTGGGAGAAAAACAGGAGGGAGGGGCAGAGAAAGGAAAATGATTGAAACAAGGGAGAGGGAGTGGGCAGAGCGCATCACAGAGGAAAAAAGCGACAGATCAGTGGAGGAAAGAAATGTGGGGGCCGGTGGGGTGGGGTGGAGAGAGAAACAATGATCATGCAAATTGTGTAGCTTTTTCTAATGCGTGATCATCACGTGGGAATCAAATATCACCAAGCAAACACTTGAAAAAGATACCCAACACTGGAAATAACTTGTTCCAGAACATTGTTGACTAAACATATGGGTAAAATGCGATTAAATCTTAGCTGATGAGTCAGTCGCCACTGTGTGTGAAAATAAAAGTACAGTGGCGTCGAACGATAACGAACATCTTGCATGCGGGGCAGATGTCGCATAACAACCTAAAATATCCTCAGCTCAATCCATGCAGTGCTATCTAAACGTCATGGTGTATTAAGTGGAGATGGTTTCCGGGTATATTCCACAATATCTTTAAGGTACACAATTTGCAAGTATTACTGAATAATTCGTCATATCTCATCTTGTAAAAAAACTATTACAAATTAACACGGCAGGCAAAATGGGCATATCACGACTTTTGACACCGTAGATCGATTGGGAGCTGGACTTAAAAGGTGAAGCAGCTTGAATTACACGCCGCTGCAAGAGACACCTCATGTAAAGCATATTAAAACTACTAGGACGTTTGAGCCAAAACAAATATCTTTATGAAGCCTGGTAGAGTTTAATTCGTGTCAACACCAAAACACAAATCTGATTGGGAACTCCACATTACAAGTACGGAGCGCTCTGACGACTTAGGCATCGCAGCCCACTCGCTACCAATACTGTATGATTCATTTATTTTAGCGTGCTATGACTTGAAGCCAATCCAACAAGAACACCCCCTGTTTCAGTTGTCGCCCAAAATCGTGCTATCAATCTTAGATAGATTGAAGAACTCGTGCGACCCTGCGTAAAACTGTATTTGGCCAGGCGGATTTTCACAAGTTCAGGCACCAAGGGCCAAGGTAAGAAAGGCCTATATACCAATATGAAATTCTTAAAGTTCCTGATTTCGATATCAAGTCATCAGAAACCTATCGCAATGCTTGAGGTCTGAGAGTCTCTGTCAAGGCCGGCACGAATTAAATTTTGAGACCAATACTGATACGACCTCGGTTTTCCACAAATTAACATCTGGGAAATAAGCTCTCTTTACACAGAGAGCAGGTATACCGAAGGCGTCCGTCTTTCAGACTGAGCTTGAATGAAATTGAGTTGAAATTTCAGAACTCGGCAGTTCTAGCCACTGGTGTTCTTCCGTCAATTCTTCGAGGACCATCTAATCATCCTTGGGCTGGGAGAGTCTGTCCCTGTGGGTGCGGAAATGGCTTGTGAGGCCAATCCGCGCTCGGAAGGTTCTGGTGCAGTGTGGACAGGGGATGGTGGCTGCCACAAAGCAGCTTCAAAGCTACTACAAAGTGGAGGACCTCCATGCATGGGCATTGCAATCGATAGGCTTGTAAGAACTCTGTCAAATCTTACAGAACCGTCTACAAGTATACACATATCAAGCTTCAGGCAGCCACCCAACACTGACGACAGACAGCAAGAGAAATTATGGTTATGATCATTGTTAGGAGATGATTTCGACTTAACCCTTACAAAAAATGACCTAAGGTAATGAACTGTTGTGTCTGAAAAATTCATCGATGGATACATTGATACCTCATGGCGACTGATGTATCTATGGTAAACGACACCCACATAGCCAATCACACTGAAAGATTTTCAATACTCGATCAATAAGCAGTGAATAATGTATTTTTGAGAGACCTCGAGGAGGTCGATTCGCAGAGACCAAGCTATCACATATACATCATCACACACTTTCAGTTACTGAACGCCGTTACATTGTTTTCTCAAATACCTACTTATTGTCCCTGTTGTTTAGAAAAAAGGTTTTCTACAAACACCAACTTAATAGGCTTTTCCAAAAACCAATATCCACAGTTAAATTATACATGAAGAGCTTAATGCTTTAGGAAGGTGAAAAGGCGTTAGCCACGCTGATAACTGGGGCAAAACAAATTGACGTCAATTTGAAATATTCACAACTCGAAAGTTCCTTTTATAAACACAAGTAGAAGTTGGCAGTCTTTCAGTAATGTAAGGTGTATAACAATTATTTAATTCCTCCCTGGGCCAGATTGAACTTCATGCTAATGGCATTCGTGCTATCAATTTTCAAAGAAATTAGTCGAAGCCTGTTCACGAAAACCATCCGCAAACAATGATCGTTGCGAGCGAACTGTAGATAAATACGTTTTACCAAAGCGTAATATCACTATTCACAAGTATTGTTAAATATATCAGCAAACACAGAATAATCTAAATCAAACACATTTCCGTAAAATATCCCCGGAAAACTTAGCCATTCCATATTGTTATCTTTAGTAGTGTTTCGAATAAAGATCAAATTTGGTATGTCTGCAAAGGCTTGACGTAAGAGGAAAATTGCATGCCAAATTGTGCCGCTTGGTTCAACACGATGTTCACGTATTAAGAATATTGGCCCGAGGCGGGTCTGAAGTGAACAGGAAAGAATCACAATACTTCTCAACTGAGCTACAAGTGTTGTTGACGGCTTCGAAGTTATCCTCGTTGTATGTTGAGATCAAAACAACCTGGCGAAGAGCAGGACTTTCTTACACTTGAGACGGTAAGAGTATTAAAGTACAGCTAGCAGAAAGATTTCTGGAGGAAATTTGTACAAATTGCTTCCCCTGATAAATCGGAAGACATAACAGGATTATATGAAAGTCATCAACCGCAGCAAGTTTCCACAACCTCGTAGCATTCTGTGCTTTCTTTGAGGTATGTACAAGTAAAACGCGAAACTTGAGGAAAAAGTTGTCAGAAATACGCTCTTCTACAGCTAGACCTGGGTACAATTTACCTTGAAACATTTTCAGTAACTCGGTTATTTTCGCCGTTACCTTAAGTATTTCATTTTTATCTAAAATCGAACGTTCTAAAGACCAGGAATTTTCCACAACCTAAGACATCGTTCGCATTGGGAAAAATGCCCTCTAAAACGAACTTTTCGCAAAAACCAACACACTGCAACCGTTTACAATGACTGACACAATTGTCTGCAAACATTCAAAACATCTTGAGGCTGATTTAACCGCAAAACACTTAAAACGCTCTTTACAAAAGATTCGAAAAAAAAGAGAAACAAAATTAATGAGCAGGTACGATCTTGAGACAGATAATGAATATTGCCCTACAATGAGCTCTTTGCTTTCATCAGTGAACCAAGACTTGAAAATTTGCTCGTTCTTTATTTTGCTTTCAAATGATATCCAGTCGTCAAAATATCGTAATACTGAAACATGACCTCGGTGGTTACAAAATACGGCATAACCATCACGAACAGTCTTTGAAAAATATTGCCTGGATAAATTGAAGGTATTTGAACAAACGCATCACAGTGCAATAGCTCATTTTGTCTATTCTAGGTTTTCGAATATAGATACATTCACTTTTTGTCCTCTCGAAGCCCGGCACTAATCCTTCGCCAGCGAGACGAAATGATGTCGGAAATTGTGAAAGTGGTTGAATAAGGGTGTATCCTTTTTAGCAAAAAAACACGTTTATACTTGTGTCGATGGAAACAACGGTGTAACACCAAAACCAACGTCCACACCCCTGCCAATCAAATTAGAAGCAGACAATCCAACGAATTAATCAGAACATGAAGCAAGTGCACGAATATGGCCATCACTTGACAGTAGCGCAATTTTTTTTTTCTTTTTAGTCTTTTTGGCCAATCAAAAAGCGTAACATAAGTCAAAAACCACAAAACAGTAAACCGCTATACTTGAAAAATTGCTAATGAAACAAACCTTAACAACTCTGGCTATCCTTGCGTTGCTCGAACGGAATCACGTTTGAACAAAGACATTTTGTCACACTGGTGCCGTTTACACCCAAATACAGTCGCCAGCTCGAGTCCCAGAAATTCTCCACAATCGATTGTGTTAAAAAAGGTTTAAAGTAAAAGGTAGAAATATATGCAGAAGGTTTGAGGGAATGACGCAACCTGTTAAATCGACTTCCCGAGGCCACCCTTTACCATGCTACATAATACTAAAAAAGAAAAAGATCTACCTTGACTAATCTTGCATACACCGTACTCATAAATGACGGACAATAAATTATTCTTTTGTTCTTATGCAAATTAGCCTACCAAACCTCGTTGACATGCGCTAAATTGAAAACAATTTTTTGCTCTAAAATGAGGCTTGGAGGTGTAATTTACATGAAGACAAAAGAATACTAAACTTTTTCTTCTTTCTCTAAAATAAACCATTTTATAATGAAGTCTATTGGCCGGAATAATATGTAATATATGAGAAAGCTTTCCATCTCCACAAGATTGGATTTTCGAGGAAGCAAACAGTTTCCTCAGTTGTTTCCAGTGTTTTGTTTGTTTGTTTGTTTGTTTGTATGTTTGTTTGTTTTTTTTTTAACAGGGTCACAGGAAGTGAATCAAAGGTGGCGAGTGGGTTACAGTGACTCCAAACGTTCGAGTCTGTGGATCAAAAGTGGATCAGTCCGAGGGCAACCGAGCCACGAAATGACGAGCCCCGAACTCGTGACGGACCTCAGCTCAAGCCTCGGGATCACATCATGATAACAATTAATAAATATTAATAACATTTCGACCAAACATAGAATAAAGCGGAAATTCCATGGCAAAGTAAACACCCCAGAACTTAGACACGGGGATAGAATTAAGAGTTTCCCAGAACTGATGAATACCCTCCCTGAAAACTTTCTGACTTTTGCAGCCCTGTGTTTGCATTTGCTCTCTGCTTCTTCCCACCTGTTTGCTATTTTCCTCCTATTTTGTCGTGTCATGAAAGCCGGGAACTTTGCCAGGTACTGTGAATTGCCAGGCAAAACAAGAGAAAACAACCTTAGAACCAGCCTTACCGATCTCGATCTGTTTTTATCATCGGAGACATCATTTTTGGAACCCTTCTCACTGTTACTATATTGACTCGCTAGCACGACACTTGGAGTTAAACTTGCGGAGCCAAATTTACTATAAAGTGATCCATAACCAGAAGAATCCGTCGAATCTGTAAATGAAGCAACAGAACAAACAAAGCAAATCAAATATTTATATAAAAGCACCGCATTGCAAGCAAAACAACAGATCCGAAAAACGAAACTCTGAAAACAATGGCTTTCGCCACGCCCACATGGATTCACTTAGAAATCAATAGCACAGTGCCTTCTTGAATGAAAGGTAAGTAGTGCATAATTTCAATATTGTGGAATACAGTTAAAACAGGTGAAAAAATTGGATGCTTCTATAAACTTTACGTACGTGAGAACTATTGGAAAATCCGCCACTTTCGACATATTCAGTACAATTCCGCTCGCCGAGTAACGTCGACGCTTGGGAAAACTGGAAACCAACTGAACCTATTTCTCTAGCCTTCGACGTCAAGCTGAATTTGAATATATCGAAAGTAGCTCGTTGACCTTTGAACTTCTCTTCTGCGTCACTAAGCAACACCACTGTCACAGTCTATTTCAAGCGTATCGCGACAAAAATGAAGAAACAATGGGGCGTTTTCGAGCAACCTTGACCAGCAAGAGCTATAGTATAGCCAGGGGCCCACAGTGATAAAGAAACCACGATTTGAAACTTTGGGATGGTATACGCGTGTCCTGTCTACATAAAATCTCCACCTCTCCTAGAAATTTCACAGTAATAACACTTTGCTTTGCTGTGCCGTGTCTGCAGTGACGAATGAAACCACTGCCAGCTGTACAGTATCTTCATTTTATCGTTTCTCTTTTCTCCGGCCTATATTTGAAGACGGATCGCAGAAACAGTTGACAGAGTTAGATTTCGCTAAGTAAAGCTCAGGAAATGATAACGGAAAGACAATACATCCTCGGACCATGCAGGAACTGAAAGACTTCAGGTTGTTTGATTACAGCGAAGTCGAAAGTTTGTCTTTCACGTGGTTCGGACACCTATAGGCTTTGGTGTAACGCATATATAATTGACGACCTACCAGAGTTCAATCAGTGAATTGCATAAAATGAAAGTTCTGCTGTTTTGTCCTGTCACAGCTTGACAGGCCTGCTAGAGAAGCCGGCCAGACCGCTCATCCTGTTTGAGGTTGTCAGACACATACACCTCTTTCCGTGCGTGGTCAAAAGCACTGTGTTGTATTGCTTGTTTTTCATTGAGTGTTTGCTTCTATTTATGGGAAACTACGCGAAAATTTTGAAAGAGAAAGTTGTGACGATTCTGGCCAAATACTCTCAAGCGCACGAAGAATAGTCATTTTAAATCTTTTTATCTTTTACCGGCTAATGCCTTCGATTTCCACTGAGATTTAACAGGCGTAGGCTTGTATTGGGACATTCGCATCTGTCGTTAAACCGTGTCCCTTCTTCGTGTAAAAGAAGTTATTGCTTACAAAACCTATCGTTGGATGTTTGGCTTTTTCTTTGTTTGTTTGTTTGTTCTTGTGTTAAGTTGCAATCAATTAAGTGGTTGATTTGTCAAGTAGCACCAGGACAGATGACCCGTGGATTCTAGCTTCACGCATATAGCATCTCATGTCTACAACACTGTCAAGGGCTTTGGGTATTGTGTTTTACAGCAACATAGGATGTTGCTACCACGTCTTTCTCAGAAGCGTTGTTGTTTGGGTGTAACGCCTACATTTCAAAGGTTTGTAACTACTACTTCAGATTCTTCACAAAATTTCGCCTTTGTTACCATAAGTTCTAGTTTCTTATAAAATTCATTCTCGCTTGAACCTTCAACGGTTTCATTTTGTTCTTTGGGAAGCCCTCGCATGGACTACGCTGTGTAATTTTGCATGGACTATCCTTTTTAAGTAAGTTACGTTTTCTTTGTAACTGAAAAAAAAGGGATTAATCTCCGCCATTTCACCAACATGAAATTTTCCCTCCCCGCTAAACTACAGCCGGAGAATTAAGTAAAAGTGGGACTCGTGTGAAAACCGGAAGATGACATAGGAAATTGCAGGAGCAGAAAGACAAATAACTCAATACAACGAATCGTGGAATGAAACACTGCAAGACCCTGTCAATATTGAGCAATAAAATCATCAGACTGGTATACGCACGTCTCGACTACTTACTGAGTCCAAGGATTTACAGCTGTTTAAGATCTAATCCTCCTTACAGCAAAATTTTTAACACTATTTGTATCATACATTTATATTTCGATTCACGGCACCCTTAAAATTGTGATTTGAATCAAGACGAATACTTCAAAGTTCCGATCGATTTCGCCACAAATCGTTAAGATCCCATGCAAGTTTGCAAAGATTACAAAACGATGAACGTATCTTCAGGGTCCCTTTTCTCGTCAATAAGACAGTTGTAAACGACATTTCAAATGTCATTCGAGTTTGTTACTTTTTATCCTTCTTGCCGCGCAGACTCAATCGAAGCAACCCACTCCTGAGAAAACCGCTGTTTCTTCTGGTTGGGCTCACGGGCTCGTCTACATTCCATGGTAACGAGAACAAAACATCTAAGCACCTTGTAACGTCTGATCACATTTATGAATTCTGCCATGAGGCATAAGCTTGTTGCAGCCAGGATTTACCAGCCAATTTTTCTGAGAAACACGCCTAAAACAGTGCCAGCTATTTTCATCGTCACGCAACAGCCCTATGCAGTGTTTCGTTAAGCGCGACAAAAGGCTGCGTCACACAGCCAACGTTAACTCCCAAAGCAGTAAAATTCGGTTTTTTGCGAGGAAAATCCTCGTGAAGCATGATAAAATGAGATGTTGATAAGTCTCGCAAATCTTAGGAACCAAAGAAAAAAAGTCACGCAAAGATTATAGTCATGATTACGGCAACATAATAATTCCCACCTACATCTTCTTCTCCGTCCACAACAAACGGTCCACACCTTCCAAAGAAATAAAACACACAGTGTGACACTTCTTTATCTGGTAATTACCTGAATGTGACCGGAAATGTTCCAACAAAGCTGCAAAAGAGACAAGACAAGGATGGACATAAAAATACTGAAAGAAAAGTTCAGCAATAAAAAGGACGGAACAGACAGTGAAAACTGAAGGGTTGATAAAGAGCGTCACTTTGTTACTCATGCTGTAAGACCACGAGTTGACAATCTTGTACTGGGACTGACCGAGAACTTACAGGTTCTCAACGGCACAAGTTGAAGGCTCCCTTCTAGCTCTTACCTTGTGCTTCTATCGTCAGACCCTCTCTGGCCACTTGTCTGGGCTTTTTCCCACTGTAATCGCGGCTGTTTATGTCAGCATCTACATTGAACAAGAATAAATAGACGAAATAGGAAATAGAGGATATTACATGGCCGCGCGGAGATACCAAATTTCTCTTCGAGTGTTGAAAAATATTTCACGAGTGAAATATTTTTCGGCATGAGAAGGGAATTTTCGTATCTCCAAGCGACCATGTAATTTTCTTTTTATTATATAAAATCCTCACAATACAACAAAAGATGCTTTACATGTATTCTTTATTTCAAAAACTAAGGTTTTTGAAATAAAAATGATATCACACATGTGTGGATAGCGTTTTTATCGATTTGATACCACTCGGTATACCACTCAATTTTATATAATAAAATGGGAAAAGAAATTGTACACAATAGAGGTTCACGTGTGCTACACGTACACAAGAGACTTCTGTTCAGTAACCGTTGAGTTTGTGGATACATTCCCACCGCGCAACCATCTAAATTGAACGCACTAAGAGGTACTAGTACTCATCCGTCGGCCACTAATTTTTATTGCGTTTGAATAACTATCTAAAATACATGGATGTCCGACACACGTAGATTACAGAAAACAGGTCCGGACTGTAGCCAATCAAAACAAGCATAGAAAATCACTTGAACCGCAAAAAAAAGAACGCGCACCTGTGAATGATACCTGCTCTTTGTGCGGGAAAACGCTAACGAGGAAGGCATACTCGGATTCTCTTTTGCTTAAGTTGAATGTGAAACTAACTCAGGCGGGAGATTTTGGCCAATCTCCACCCGACCAACAAAAACCAAAGAAGTTGCGAAATTACTATAGATATTTCGGAATTATTTTCTCACGGTGACAATGAAATACCTCTACGCAATGCACTCACCATATTCTGATACCAGCATTTTAATTACATCATCATGTCCCTGCATGGCTGCAAGATGAAGTGGCGTGTAACCCTAACAGCAACGAGAGTCAGAGGGTACAGAATTAACGATGGGTAAATTGATTTTTGGTGTTTGTATAAAGGGAAGCAAAATGAACTGACGTTAGTGTCAAATGTGTTTTTGCATTGATAAGCCTTAGCATGAAATAACTAGCAATGATTATCATGAACTTACCCCCTGGAAAACAAGACAACAAAATGATTCCAAGAATACGGCAACAATAAAAGAAAAGAAATCGTCAGTAATTCCATGTTAAAACGACACAAAACGAACTCAAAGAAAAGAAAGCAGTGGCGTCTTAGGTTATTTAAAATACTTACATTCTGTTGATTGATCATGAAGTAACGATCGGCGTGCAGAAAGGAAATTTAAAAAAAATACTACTCAGTCACATAGACAATTAAACAAATGAGTATCTTAAAAAGGCATTACATGTGACCATACTCTAATAATAATAATAACAATAAATAATAAGGAAAGCTACATGCGATCAATTGCTAGAGTCTTCCTTTCGAGCAACGATGCGCATCATCACTAAAATGGTTTCTTGACCGTAGTTGACATTCAGTCAAAAAGAGTGCACATTCCTCTTTTTAAGATAGACTTATTGTAGCCGTGTTTAAATCTGAAATGCTCCTTTCCGTAGTTTTTGTTCAAAAGAGTATTTCTTTGCAGGCAAAAATAGTTCTCTCAGTCACTTGACTCAAAACTGAGTTCTTTTAAGAACTCTCAAAAGTTTCACGTTGCGAGCAAACTGGAGGATTTGGATACTTTTCTCTTCGAAATAATTGAGTGAAAAATGTTATCATGACTTTTATGATGAACTTTATTATTGTTCTCATTGTCTTTGCCTTTAGTAAAATAATCTTTACAGTCCCTCCGGACAATAATCAATCACAATATGTACAGTAAGTATCTCACCGTTCTTCCATTGACATCAATTCCATGAGTACCCGCCAACAGTTTAACAATATCTGCTCTTCCATGTTTCGATGCCCAATGAAGTGCACTCTGTAACAGAATAATAACATAAAACTTCTTCACAACAGCAAACCAGTTAAACACAGCATACACCCGACAACTAATACATGTAATTCTGCAACTTTGGATATTACCTCAGACCTTAATCAATTCTTGGAAAACTCAGTCTTTCAAGGATTTCTTTTTTTTTTTCTTGTTCTACAAATGTATGCATGGTATTCTGTGCACTGTTCTACATGTATGTCCAGGGACCCTGGAGCAAGGTGAAAAGTGGGAGGGCTGACAATTGAAAATGATTTTTTCATATTGAAAATCGAAAAATTATTTTAATTATTTTTCTTTTTAGCGCAAAAAAGGGGGCCGGGGGCGCAAAAAAGTGGTGGGGCCGCGGCCC
>BLFK01000759.1:598257-611238 GCA_014634185.1 Astreopora myriophthalma
ACCAGCCCCTCCCCCCCTCCGCGGTCCCTGATGTCTGGTATTATGTGCATGCACAGGATCTGAACTCTTGGCAATCTTTATTACTCTCTGTTTCACACAGTCATTGTAAAAAAAACATTAAAATTCACCTTGTTTACATATTTGTTTGTTTGTTTGTTTGCCTGTTTGTTTCTTTGTTTGTTTTTGCCCTTTCTTTTACCCAACATAAAGCATTAGCAAAACAAAGTGCAAAATAACATACAACAAACTTCATCATTAATACTTACATACTATAATTTGAACGGGGAGAAAGCAGCATACAGCATACCAACATATAAGGGCAAAAAAGACATCTTATTAGCAAGTTTACAAAATATCTTTTAATGCTTAAAAGATTCATTGAATTCAGTGAGTATTAGACATATTTTGTTGCAAATAAGACAATATATTATGCTTACCCCCTGCATATGAATGTCAACAGGCAAATATTGGTAGAAATAAAGCAAAATAAAGAAGAAACATAAGTAATTGATACAGTTGTGTTAATACTGAACAATACAAGCACAATTCATGCAGACGGAAGAGGGACTGATAAGAAATTACTTCCACATTATCAAAGTATCACACAATTGACAATGTTAAACATTCTATATACAACAGGAAGCCACATTACCTACATGCACCACCAACATACTTACCAACATAAAGTCCTGAAAAAATTTCATGAAAAAAAGAACAAAAACATGAGATTAGAAATGACCGATGATCCTGTAGCTGTCAATTATTTTAAAACCTTCCCTTATTTCTGATCAAACTTATCCACATAAATACCTTTTACTGATCAATAATGGTAAATCGTGAAAAGTATGAGCCCCATGAATTTATTTATAATTGTTATTATTACACGACTCAGGCAGTCAGAGGGCCAATAACTAAAATCAACCAATCAAAATGCTCTATTGCCGGTCCAATATTCTCTAAGTATTGAACCGGGCATTGTCCCGAATGTCCCGAGTGAGCTTTGAAAACCTTCAAAGCTTTCTTCAGTCGTATAATAAATCTCTTATTAACCAAGCTTGCTCGGGACTGTGCTGCGAGAATATCGACCCTCAGTCTTTTTTGTACGGACCGAGCGCTCGGTCCGTACTGTCAAGACCTCGGGCCGATATTCTCCCAGTACGGCCCTCGCGCTTGGTTAATAAGATATACGAATTACAAACCACTTGAAAAGCTGCTGACCCTTTTTGTGGCTAAATTACGATCCTGCTCCAGAAGACACATGATCTGAGCACGGTTTCCTTTTGCAGCTGTTATGAACCACTCTTTTTCCAATGGCTCAAGCTATAAAAACATAAAAACCACGAGATAATTATTATGGAGGCAGTCACAAGTTCAAGCAACAACTTAAATATACATTCAGGCTCCCACAATGCTGAGCCCACATGTAGGCAGACATAACAGCAAATCAAAACCTACATGTAGATATAGCTCCAATGGTTTTGTCAGTCTGTAATGCAAGCTACAGTTAGCACTATCCTTGCCAAGATCTCACAGTTCACTTGTGATTTTTACGTCAAAAGAACTTACATGTGGTAATCACTTTTTAAAAAGACACAGCACTTTTTAGTTTGAAATATACATGTTTCAATATTCCTTTGTCACCTTCAGTTGCATTCACTTGAGTTTGAATTTGAAAAAAGATTGTGTTACAAAACAACTTAGAATTACGAATAAAATTATGGTTAAAAATTATGTCATACAATTACACCGATTCTAGTAAGAGTGGAATCAATCAAAAGAATGACAGAAGAAAACTAAAAAACACAAAATAAGAAAAATGTAAACATAAACTGAAAATTCAAAACTTACATGTGCCGATGGTCCTCCCATCAGGTCATCCCCTGAAACGATTAAAAGAATCAACTAAGAAGACTACGAAATGTGTCACACATCATGAAATGTGTCACATGTACCCCATCTGCCCTTCTCCACCAAAATTCATCCCCCACTCCACCCTAGCCTCAATATTACTGCGCTGAAAGGATGATCATTGTTGAATTCTAAACTGATAATAGCTTCAGAATTTTAGACATCATGCTGGAAGATGTCTGTGAGTGAAATTCATGCTAATTGGTGACGTTGAAGTGAAATTACTGTACCATCTACAAGCTAGTTTGTTGAAGGGTACATGAAGTACATTTTGTAGTACATTTTGTTCAATAATATCACAAAGAACACACAGCCTGCTACCATTAACATTTCTGTAACATCATTAGCACTCTGCCTCTCAAAATAGTGACCATTACAGATTATCACCAATGATGAATACACAATTTTCTGGCTCATCCTTAGCAACTGCAAAACTCACAGATGATGTAAAACTCAAGTAAGAGAAAAGAGCTAAAACAACAAACTGGAGAAAACAATAGCTAGTAAAACAAACTTTAAGATAAACCTGTCAGGTTCTTACTTGTACACCAAGATAAACACATTTTGAGTATTACCCCTTTGTCAAAGCTGAGAAGGGATAAGTCAGTTTATATGTAAAACTACAGTACACTGTACAGCATTAGTCTAACTTTGGTAGTATCACAAATTAATTGCACCAATACTGCATGCACGTTGAACGAAAACCACATGCTGTTACTGTTGGGAATATGCAAAAATGTTCCAATGCGACAATATTAAATGTTTTCTATTTTTGCACCATAGTTCAGAACAACCTCATTACAAGCAGGATATAAAAATATAGTCATATCATTTTATGCCAAAATCTTCAATTCTAAATGCAAATTAATGTAACTTAACAATAATGCACACTTCACAATCGAATTAAACAATACCAGTCATGAATTCTGATATTATGACAACAATTTTCTACACTTTGAACACTGAATTGCAGGTTCAAATTAAGAAAATCTTCATCACTTTTGCAGCTTAAAATAAAAGTAACAGTACTATGCCCACATTGAAACACAAAGTAGTCCCCCAATATTGAAATAATAAGAGATTAATAATCATTCTAAGTGCATCAAAACACTAGTAGCAGACACAGAAAGTAAAACTTTGACACAAAAGTTGAAGGATAAAGGTAAAAAGCTGGTACACACACAGATTAGTAACATACAAGAGTGAAATAATCCTTCACTTCTATATCACCAAAAAAGAAATATAAATCTACTAGATTCAGTTTGTAACTCACTTTTTTCTGCTCTTACACGTCTGATGGCCATGAACAACCATCACTAAAGAGCCCAGATAAACACCTCAGACTCAAAGTTACATTCATTTAGTTTTGAAAAAATTATCTTCTTCTTGTTGGAATACATTGTACAATTTTCACATGTACTACACTGGCAGTGGAGAAAATTAATTGTCATGAATGAATTAAAGTTTTTACAATGCCAAAGCATGTTTGTTTTGAAACCTCAACCCACTTGTAGCAGACACCAGCAGGTGACAACAGAACAAAATGTTCAATAATTTATTGAAGAAGAGCAAGCTGAAATTCACTGATGAGCAAATTAATCACATCTCCATAATTATTACTGCTTAAGAAAAAGTGATACATTGTAGCTAAACTGTAGATACATAATGATTCTCAGAACACAACAAGTTACCAACATTATTGTTTCTAGATGCATTTATAATACATTATTTCAGTCCTTTAAAGGTTTAGCAATAGATGTTGAACAAAATGAACTAGAGTATCATTCTGTCAGTATAATGTTGGTCACAGTAACTGGTAAACAGACTCAATATGCAGTGTACACAATCATCAACAATAGACAGTCATACAAACAGTCGTGTAAGTTTACACATCGAAGCAATAATCATTATGTTTGAGATCCTGGATAATGCACTAGCAAGCACAATTACAACACCCTGAAAAATAAAATTTAGGTCAACACTGACCTTCTATGTCTTCATCCACATGATCCTAGAATGAGACAAGACATCTGTTTTGTTTTTGCCATTACTGGTGTCCTACACCCTTTTAGCCAGGATTTAGGCATCCACTAATTTTAATGGAGCCAATTAGGGACCCATCCGCTACTACGGGGATGCTCTCTACTAAGGGCATCCTTTGGATGCCCGATGCCCATCTAGCTGGCTAAAACACTGGCTGTTGTGTCCTACAACACGTTTGGCGACTTTTCTTCAAGCACCAGGGCAACAACCAAATTTTCTGTCCATGAAAGAAAGACCATTTTTTTTAATCTTACAAAATTAATCAGAATTAACCTCTTTCTTTATTATTTTTTTTAATAACTACCCGACATATTTTCTTAGAAGAATTTTAAAATATTGACCTGGAAATATGATCAGACTCTACATGTACAACTTGATAAAAAATAATTTTCATTTCTTCTTCAATCAGTGTTACACCATGCAGAAGTTAAAGTTTCTCTTACTTACCAAATCATCATTACTATGTGACAATCTGTCCGAGTGTCCCACGGTGGAGGGAAGTTTGCCAGAATTTGAAAATTGTTTTTTGAGCATTTGAACAGTGGACTCTGATGTGCTTCCAACTGAACTGCTGGACTGTAACAAAAAACAAAATCATGCAATCAATTCATACTACCGGTATAAATTAAAGCAGCACCAAATGATCTAAATTCAAGAACCGTAACCTCAAATTGAAGCAATCTTGATGCTATGTTACTTCATTTTCCTCTTTTAAGATCCATAAATGTTTGACCTCAAAAAAACGTGTAGCTCCTAAGCTTCGTTCCTCTATCATTTATATGTTTACTTGCACAAGATGCAATGCTTACATGTACAATATGTCACTGAAACCAAGCAACAACTCTTAACAGGTATACTCTCATTTTTTTTCTTTTCCCTTCTTCTTCTTCTCCTTCTTCTTCTTCTCCTTCTTCTTCTTCTTCCTCTTTTTCAATATAACACACTCCCAATTTAAAATTTAGTTCTCCCTTTAAAAATTGACTATTCTGAAGCTGCACAAATTGACAACATGGGATAGTCCCATCATATCCCTTAACCAATCACAAAACATTGTTACAGGGAATTATTTTCTGGACTTACACTGCAGAGAATCCCAAGTCTTGGCAAATCAGAGAGGTAATTAATTGGCATAATCTTGCAGAATGTCAAATAAGCTAACAGACAGTTTACTTAATCAACAACCATGCACTGCCAGCACTAATTGTTCTTTGTGAACTCCAAGTGCAACAATATACAAGCAGGATGGTTATGGATAAAATAATGGCTTTCACAAAAAAATGGAAAACCATGTTTTTCCCATCATAGTATTTATCATATTTGATTTCAGTGAAAAAAATAGTTAACTCTCTTTAGAAATCACTAAACAAACTCCAAAAATACCCAATTATATAATTTTATATATTGTGATTGGCTGAAATATTTGCTTTAAATAGGACCGTGGACACTTGCAAGAAAAAAAAGGTTTCCAATACTTGCAAGAAAATCACTCAGAAAATAAACTTACGTCAGTATCAAGACCACTATCAACCGAACCATCAATTGACATAGGTCTTTCGCCTCTGAATTCCCTTCTATCTACAGGTCTGTTGTTCTCTTTGTTTGCATGACTGAGATCAGGGGATTCATCTCTTGAATGCTGTCTTGAGTGCATAACAGATGCACCAGGCATATCTTCCACTTTTGCTGCACGAAATGCTGGTGGGCCAGACAAAGGTCGATCCCTTGCATGTTTTGCTGGTCTTGGTGGCTTACGAAGCACTGCTGGGGCTTCTTTAGGTTTTTTGAGAACAAAGTATTTCTCGTCCTAAGATATAATTTGAACCAGATAACAATAATTTTTGCTTGATAAATTAATTTTTAAATTCCCCAGCTTTCAAATAAGAGTATAGTTTTTGCAAAAAGGGTGAATAGGCCAGCCCATAAGCATTTTAATTCTCTGTGAGACAATCAACTGTGCAGGAAAAACCGTCACTACAGAAATTATGGTTAAAAGCTCCTGCATCACTAAAAAGCTTGAAAAGTGCTGGCATGATACACAGATGCTTACAATGTTTAAATACATACAGAAGCCACAAAATTAATCAACCGCTTTTCTATAAATGCTGGATGCAAAGTTAAAAGAGGGTGAGATGATATGTAAATGCCGGTTACTAGTATCAATACTGATTAAAACTAAATGATAATTAGAAAACAATTCATTTGAGTTATATTTAAAGATCGTTATTTGAAAACACTGAAGTTAAGTTTATAATATTACTTCCACACAATAATTAATCCACGTGTAAGTCAGTTGCAATTATCAAACGAAAACTTATATTTCATCGCACCTATGCTTGATTAAATATTGGCAAAACTGTAGTTAAGTACGTCAAACAAACATTTGATAGGCCACGATTTAATAGGTGAAAAATGGTATGTACGCAACGAAATGTACACTGTAAGTTGTGCCTAAGGCGCTTCAGAGATTGCTCCCTGAAAGCCAAAAAGGCTTTTTTAATGAGCGAGGCAAATAACTGTTTATTCTTCGCTCCCCTGCTCCCCCCCCCCCCCCCCCCCCCCCCCCCCCCCCCTCCGAACCCAGCTAGAGAAAGCGATCCATCGACACGCAAAAATCAGCTGAAAAACCACTACACGTAATTATAACAAGAGATTAACTCACATCTATGGTTTGAACTGTCGCAACAGTATGCACAATCTCCTTGAATTCGCCTCGTACTTTGCCTGTAAGAAATATTAACCGGCTTTATTTTATGCAAAAGCATGAGATACCTGTGTAATGCAACGCATTTAAAGTTGAAAACATCAAATTAACACATATGAACTCACTCTTGTTAACTGGATCATTCAGCTGTTGCCTAAAGTGATGTACAAGGTCGATGTTCTTCACTTTGCCGTTATTTTTAACCAAAAAGTCCCTCACAGAATCGTGCGTTATTGCTTCGTTTCCAGACATGGTAAAACTGCGTTGTACTTCAGATTACTTCACAAATACCGATGAGTTCCGAAGACAACTCTCAGCTGAACTTTTGTTTTCTTGCACAACCGACGGTATGTTCTAAGGCATGCTGGGATTTCACACCTCCTCGCGTGTATTCGCGCGAATAGTAATTTCGTTCCCAAGGTCTTTCCAGCGTTGGCCCCGAAAGACCCTGGGAACGAACCCCATTTGTCACTGCACACTCGCCACATGCACAGCTTTCTTGACGACGCACACAAAAGATCAGTTTTATCCTCATGATGGTGTTAGTGTTGTATTTTACAGTTTGCGTGACAATTCGTCGTGTTTTTTTTTTTTTGACTGATGTGCCGTAAAGGTCGTTACCAGTGCTTACTTGCATAAAAGTACAGGAACTGTTCAATATTTAAGAATCTCAGGATCACTCGGACGCTTTTTTCTCATTTTTCTTGTTCTCTTGGTTCAGTTCATCAACAGAGCTGTGGGATATTCCCGGAGGCGCCCCTGCGCGGGGAATACTTCCAGAAGAATTGGGTGGTGGTGTGCGGCCCGCTTCCTGAAACCCTTACCCAATCTCAGACCAAAATCTGCGATTTTTCCTACCCTGTTTCAGACCAAAACGGCTAAAAAAACATAAAATAGCCCATATAAAAGAATACCCCACCCCCTCCCGGAGCATATTACTCTTCCGAAAAATACATTGGCAGTTTCTTTTGTTGTGAACTAATTTTCCCTGTAATTATGAGTTCCGGTTTTTAGTAGTTGGTAGCTGTCACATCGATGTTGCACAATAATGTTCAGTTACACATGAACAAATAATATTTAATCAAAGGACAAGTCTTGTGTACATCTTCCGTTCGGATCTTATTTTTCCCGCGCACCCCAGTCTCTCTCTCAACTGTCTTATACATGCGCAACGTAACGTGATAGCAGGCTAACTCACATGACAGTAGCCTCGAGCTTCCACCTTGCTTCCATCTGTCTCTCATATGTGATTTTAATCTCATATAAATTTGCAAATATTTAATTGACAGAATAACAAGCGACAGAAAGGAAAGCACATTATACCGATGATGACTGGCACTTTTCCATAGCAACAACATCGTCAAGTTACATAAGAAGGCCGAGCGAGCCTCAGCGAGAGAAAAAACTGCCTTGAGTAGTGTGCTTAACAATTCTTGGGACGTAGGCCAAATATTACTCGTACATTACACAAAAGTCATCAACGGTCCCTGTCTCCTCGTCTTCACCCCCCGTTCTCGTCTTCACCCCCCGTTCTCTCTCGTCTTCACCCCCGTTAAATGTTCTCTGATATGGTCTTGGACTTCTTCCGCAGAGGAAAACCCAAACACCCCCTATGACAGAAGGTTATCATCCAAATTCTGACCTTTAAGGCTCACTAATCAGATGTACATTTCCTGTCTATTATTTTATTGACAATATATTATCATAAACAGCACAACTTGAATCAACATCAGTTAACAATACAACTGTTTTTTAAGCCCATCTAAAACGATTTCACATTTCACTAGCGATCTCTTTTGAATATTAACTGCTCTTGTGTACTCTCATGCTCGAACCCTCAGATTCGTGAATCATTTAAAAGTCCTGTTACAAAAAGCTCTCTGACGTGAAGAAATTAAAAACCTTGCGAAAGAATGAAACTTAATATTTGAAACGCGAAACTTGCTTGTGTTTCTTTGCAATGCAAAATAGAATTACCCTTGGCAAAACAACAGTCTATACAATTGCGACCTCGAATGTTTTTAAGTGAAAGACTTTACACATAGGCGGTCCTCTGCACAGTACCCTCGGCTTATGATGCAAGAACAAAGTTCATTACTTTCGAGAAAACTGCGTCGCGGACTCTCTAGGTTGAAAATCACAGTCTGTCGATCTACTTCGACTTCCGACGAAGAGTACTTAGTAAGGGGCTTTTCCGTAGAAACATAGAACTTTGTTTCTCAGGCATTGACTGCGATCTGCGGATTTGAAACGCGTCTACAAGATCGTGGAATAGTTCGCGTACTCCCAAAGCTATTTTCGCGGATGTCATTGTCCAAGAGTAGCCCCACTCTTTCTCCGCTACGTTTCTTGTATTTATAGTCTTTCCTTCCCTTGTTGTTATATTCAACGCGTTTGCTTCCAGAACAACGTCTGCTTTGTTCGCTACAACGATAACTGGGAGATTATTGCCCCTTTGTTGAAATATTTCCTCCTGCACTTGTTCTAACCACTCGAACGAACGTGGTTTGTCTAAGGAATATACAAGTAGAATGGCGTCCGCTTTGTTGATTTCCACTCGCCTCATAGCGGGGAAAGTCTCGGTGCCACAAGTGTCTATGATATCAACTTGGTAATTCCTCTCTTTGTGAAGGATTTGCGTTGAGTAAAAGTCTTCAATGGTCGGCTCATAATTGTCGTCAAATGGCTCGCCAAGGAAAGTCTTACAGAGCGAGGTCTTTCCCACCCACGAATCCCCAAACACCACAACTGTGAACATTTTTAGATAGGCTGATGTCCGATGCTTCGGGACAGTTTTCTTTTCCGCCTTCGTGTGATTCTTCATGGTGATATCCAAAACGAACTGGCTTGAATCTGACCGAGGGCTGGAGAGCAGAGGCTTTAGACACTTCCACGCGGTAGGAACTCGTGACCTAAGACTATAGCTTCCACAAATGCTCACGAAATGGCAAGATTAATTGTGTGGTAAATCCTCTCAAGTCTTTTTCGCTGTTAACTGTTGCTTGACTTGGATCAGAACTCGATTTTGAAACTATCTGGCAACGATGCACTCTCTACTTCTTTTCCTTTGCGCGTATTTTCACGTCTACTTGTTTAGAAGGCACAGCGTCTGCTTATATAAGCGTAATCCTCAAACTTCGTTGGGTGTGAAATTCCAGCATTCCTTAACCCTCTGGGGTCAACATGTCAACTCTTCTTTGCCCAAGTGTCTAGAATATCAACACAGATTACGTAGCATATTTGCGTAACTGCGCCCTCGAGTGCCGGAGGTCTTCCCCACACGGCGGACGGAAGAACCGTGTTAGGTTTTGTTTATAGCTTTGTTGGTTTTAGATTTGCCTGGTTATCCGTTTGAAAGAAGACACCAATAACGAAGTTTAACGAACTTGTCAAAAAAAAGTAAAACCTCGGCTCTCTGGCCAACTCTGGCACGGAAACCCAGTGCCGAGGTATATGGACGGAAAATTCATAAGTTGAAGGACGTTTAAATAACTGAATCAGCTGCACGTTACTGTGTGATGTTTCTATTTCCCAATTCCTAGAAAACTTCAAGTGGCGAAATTACCGGTATAAACAACGTCTAAAAAAAATTTTCAACTATTTTGAGCGTCCGGAAAAGTACTTTAAATAGTAATCGTTGAATTTAAAGAATTTCCCTTGACGAATGAACTTACAGCTTATAAGCTCTAAAAAATACAAACTCATTAACTGGACAGTTGCAGATTCTTTGAATAAAATCAATAATGATTGTTGTACGTTAGCCATAGAAACAAAAGGAAAAAAAGCTCGGTTTTACATAAATCACCGAGTTTCCAGAATCTTCAGAAGCCGAGACATCGGAAGATCGCACGCAGGGCTCGTGAAGTCGCCGAGCGAATTAAAGATTTCGGAAACAAAGATGTTCGAAAACATCTTTGGAACTTAAAGTATTGTCGAGTTGTCGCAATCGTGAAATCCAAACCTACTTTGGGTATCACTTTTGCCTGAAGACGACTATAAGCGTAAAAATTAACGGACGGTGAACACTTCGGAAATTGCCGGGCGAGAATTCTATGTCGTCGTGTTTATCAGCTCACTATAAGGGCGTGAGCGTTTTTTTTATTTTTTTATTTATTATTATTATTTTTTTTTTTTTTGTACAACTACAAACGCTCACTAATGTAAACACTGGAATTTTTTTACCCAGAAAATAAATATTACACAACTTGGGTGGCACAAAGTTGTATCTTCGTCAGTGGTTTTAAGCTCGCATTGCAAACCGACTTCTCCCTTCGATTTCACAAAAGCCAAAAGTCACGGGTCAAATTCTCAGCCTGTCACCGTTTTTTCTTGTCATTTTGATAAATTACCTCGCTCACTTGCTTACATGACTCATCGCTTAAATCATTTACGGTTGTGTTACTCAAAAAATGTAACCGTATCACCCTGAGAAAAGGAAAAAAAACCCTGATATCAGTATCCTCTACTTTGGTAACTCTGAAATACGTCAAGCAAAAGTATTTTAGATTGTCTCTCTTTTTTAATGCGCCAGTCTCGATCAACGCGATAAAAGCACCGCACAAGTGCAGATCAATTTCTCTGTTATTCATTTCGTGTTATTAAATCAAAAGATTATATGTTGCAAGCCATCTCCAGAGCAGGGGGTTAGAAGCTTATGTCTCATAACCACAACGTCACGTCATCAGAAAAACAAACAATGCGCGAGTGGTCCGGAGACCGGAAGAGCGGTAGTTGTGTGCTTGGAGAGCGTGGCCAAATTCTTGCCCTATTTAAGGAAGGACTAAAAAAAGCAATAGTGACTGCACGAACCGTACAGACGGCAACCACTCCTCCATATAACCGAGTGGATTAAAATGCCCAAAACGCACAGTTTGGAGTCTAGTGGCAAACACGTGATAAGAAAAACGCAACCTGGTCTATGATTTCCGTCAGCAGAACGTGACCTGTTATGACAGCTTTTATCTTATCTCTGTTTGAGGTGTGTTTAGATGCTGAGACGATAGAGGCCCATGTGTCGGTAACATCGGCTTTGTCCACCACAACAGTTATATACAGCGGTCTCGTCTCTTCTCCCAAGCTCCACGTTTGTCGAGCGGGGATTGGTACGCATGAGCCGTGACTTGGAGACAAACATTGTGGCTGAGGAGCGTGTCAAGGAGTACTCAGAGACTCCAACGGAGGTTTGTGTATTGTAATGTTGCGAGGCAACTCATGTTGGTAGAATTTTACAATTTTAGCAAATACGCATGCGCCAATGTTTGGAACCGTCTACTTCCGGTCTTCTCTAATGGGTACCATATGGAGGACACAACGGGTTACAGTTTCAATATATATTGCATGAAATCCTATAACATGATAACTGGAACTGAGCCGTGAGTACGAAAGGGATTTGCCTATGAGGACGTGACACGACATGATAGAAGTCTCGCGAAATGCTGGTTCAGCAAACGGTTCACAATCCAACCTGGTCTAGGCCAATTGTATAATTGTCTTTAATTGAACTGACTTGAATTATTATTCGATCTAAAAGTAATACATAACACATTTTCAATGAAAACCTTAAGACGATCGCTACATAAACGCATGAGAAATTTTCAGCAATGAACACTTCTTTGACGATATCCAGTTAGATCGGTTTCGGTAAACACGGGTCAAACATTTCGGATAGGCCAGAAACAGGTGAGCGAAACAGGTCAGCAAAACATAACGTTACATTCAGTTTTCCGTGAATAAACTCTAAGTTTATCTAGCCTAAAAGTTATCCCATTTTGCATGTCAATCAATCCCATTTTAAATGTCAATCAAAATCAATCAACGAAATGTCAAAGCGCATTGTATTAACGAAACACATACAAGTGACCGGAAAAGTTTCAATAAAAATTCCATCGTGGTTTTTGTGGCTACCTGCCTCGAAGAGGCGTAGCCACTAATGTTATGATCTGTGTAAGTAAGTCCGTCCGTAACCCTTTTCAATACCCGTTCGTGTAGCTCTAATCTTTTGATAGTTTTCGTAGCCAATCAGAGTGCGCTGTTATGGTTTTCGTTGCGAATCAGAGTGCGTCCGTAAAAATTCCTCGGATAGTGTTCGTGGCCAATCAGAGCATCGACGGTCGGATATCAACCTCTTATTGATCCAAGTGTCTGCTTGTGCTTCAAAGCGGACTCCGATGTACGAAGGGTAAGTTAGCATTTATGTTATTTACAATGATTTCTTACTATTTTTCATTAATAACCAGGCACAGATTTCAAAGAATCTGCGAAGTGTTTGTTCGTAAGGATTTTTCCAGGTTTTTTGGCGTTCTTTGGAATTTTTATAGCGAGAAGACGAC
>BLFK01000759.1:613748-642669 GCA_014634185.1 Astreopora myriophthalma
ATTCAGTTTTCCGTGAATAAACTCTAAGTTTATCTAGCCTAAAAGTTGTCCCATTTTGCATGTCAATCAATCCCATTTTAAATGTCAATCAAAATCAATCAACGAAATTTCAAAGCGCATTGTATTAACGAAACACATACAAGTGACCGGAAAAGTTTCAATAAAAATTCCATCGTGGTTTTTGTGGCTGCCTGCCTCGAAGAGGCGTAGCCACTAATGCTATGATCTGTGTAAGTAAGTCCGTCCGTAACCCTTTTCAATACCCGTTCGTGTAGCTCTAATCTTTTGATAGTTTTCGTAGCCAATCAGAGTGCGCTGTTATGGTTTTCGCGGTTGCGAATCAGAGTGCGTCCGTAAGCGCCTAATCCTCGGATAGTGTTCGTGGCCAATCAGAGCATCGACGGTCGGATATCAACCTCTTATTGATCCAAGTGTCTGCTTGTGCTTCAAAGCGGACTCCGATGTACGAAGGGTAAGTTAGCATTTATGTTATTTACAATGATTTCTTACTATTTTTCATTAATAACCAGGCACAGATTTCAAAGAATCTGCGAAGTGTTTGTTCGTAAGGATTTTTCCAGGTTTTTTGGCGTTCTTTGGAATTTTTATAGCGAGAAGACGACCACTGAATCAAAGCGTTTGTTGGGCCGCCATGATGATCAAATGACTTGTGCAGTTCAACGCCGTCAGTGGCCTTATGTAAATCGTTTGGCTCTCCATCTTGAAGTGTCCCTTCGAGGAACGTTGAATTTCCTTCGGGAAACACAATATGTATCTCGAGACACAAATAATTTCCTCCAAGAAATAATTGCTTTGCTTGTTCAGTTTCTACCAATATTAATTGTATAGTAGACAATTTTATTCAGTTGACATTTCAGGGCTGTTAAATATTGTTACATTTGAAGTTAATAAAGTGTCAAGACGTACAAAACTATTTTCAACTTTGTCCATTTTCGTCCCACTAAAATTACTTAGCCAATTTTCAATTATCCCTCTTATGTTTCTGTTGGAGGCACAGCAGCCTCATGGTTAGTGCCCTTGACTCTGGATCGAACAGTGTGGGTTTGAGCCCCGGCTGCTTAGTGAATTTCGGTCAATACAAAATGCAAACTGCAGATGAGCAAAGCAAATTTCTAGCACATTATTTTAAGGCCAGCCTATCAAAACGAAGAGTTTTAGTCAGTTATCTCCATCCAAGGTAGCCACATGCAGTCCTCGACTGCCTATTTTTAACATTGCGAAGATGCAACATGCTAACTCCGTGAAGTCTGCGAATTTTACCGCACATGTGTGGAAACGGCCAATGTTGGTGCAATTCCATACAAAAGTCCATAAAAGTTTCATTCAAAACACGAAGTGCATCTCGGCTCAAAGGACTTCAAACTTGGCCTTTTGCTCGATTTAAGTTTGCTGATTTTCTTTCCAGTGGAGTCGATAGCCGCACTTGTTAGGGCATCACAACAGAACAATTACAAGACTATGATTTAAGGATCGCTGATTTCCGATCTTTGATCAAGCTCAAGTTATTGCAAAAACGCAGTAAGCCTGACGAACGCGCCAGTGCCTGCCTATGTAATTAATCAGGCTGGACAAACAAGGAATAGTGGTTTTAATCAGAAAATGAGTCTTCAGGCGGCAAAGCCTGAAAGTCAATTAAAGAGGCGGTAATTGAGTTCTGCATCTATAGTTACGAGCTTAAAACTGATATTACAAAGAAACGTCAGTCGTGAATGACCACGAGTACAAAAATTAATCCATTGTTTATTTTAGCTTGCTAGTTTGTTCGTAGTTTTCGTGATAAGGTTATTAATATTAACGCCCCTTTTCACATTTTCCACACAATTTATTTAGACTCAAAGCCTGTTCATAAAAAGGATACTTTTTTGAAAACATTGAACATAGGCGCTTATGGTATTTTCAGTTGTTGCGTCTAAAAAATAACATTACCACTACTAAAACAAGCACTCACTTAGAAACATTGAACTTCAGAAACTTCAACAGCTGTTCAATGTATTTTTCTGACATCGCTAATAAGGCAAAATTTACGACATGAATATTAACATCATTTCCCGGGGGGGGTATTCCCTTATAAGGGCTTAATGGGGACGTGCGGCCAGCCAGGGTATGTTTTTCGGGATTTTTGTCTTAAACAGGGTATCGAATTTATCATTTTTTGTCTTAATCAGGGTGGCGATTTATCAATTTTTGTCATAAACTGGATATCTTTTCTCGGACGATAAACAGCAACAAGCTCTTCTTAATTAATATTGACTTCCGTTGACTTTGGCATTGATAATGTCTTAAACAGGGTATCAAAAATCGGAATTCTGTCTTAAATAGGGTTGGAAAATCAGCGATATTTGTCTTAAACAGGGTCAGGGTATGAGGGGCCGCGCTGCACCTCCCCACCCAGGGATATATCGAGTACCCCCCCCCCGGGCATCATTTACCTGTATTTTAATATCAGTCGACCACGCTTCCTTAGTATTGTGTGAAAGCCACTTGTAATGAACACTGTCCATGAACAAATTTCATTATCTGACATATGCAAATTCCTCTTTGTTTTTGGATCCTTTTTTATTTAAAACAAAGATTGCCCTTGATTCCGGCAGTTGTTCATCTCATACGGCGGGATGCGCTCGGCTTGCTTGTTACCGCATTCGCTCATTTGCGGTCAGCTAAGAATCTTAAAAGCAGTTTCTGTCACAATCAAGAAACTGCAGGGTATTCATCTGTGAAACACCCAGAGACTAAACAGCAGGAAATCTAAGTGCATAAATGCATAAATCGACAGTTTCGCCTCCAGAGGTTCGCAGTAGTTGATTTATTTGGGTTCAGATTTTACAAAAAGTACTACGACATAGAGAGACTTTTGACAGCTGTTTTAGTTGACACCCATATGATGCCAAAGGAAAATGCACAAAAAGACAAGCAACAAGATAACTATTTGCAAAAGTTTACCGTTGCTGTCTTTGGTGATTCTGGTGTCGGTAAAACATCGCTGATCAATAATCTTGTCGGGATAAACTTCAATCCTGAGCATGAACCCACCATAGAAGATTTCCACGTGAAGCATTTAGCTTTCAAGAACAAGACATGTGAGCTTCAAATCATTGATACTTCGGGAACGTATGAGTTTCCAGCCATGAGGCGGGTCAACATGGAGAAGTCTGATGCCATACTGTTAGTATATTCCATGGACAGGCCACAATCTTTCACAAAGCTTGAACGCTACATGGAAGAAATTCGTCAGAGCAATAACGCAACGAGAGACTGTAGAAAGCCTGTTATAGTGGTTTCCAACAAAACCGACCTCCCAAACTTGACTGAACCAACGTTTATGGACAAACGTGGCCTTAATATCAGTGCTGGTTTACATCTTCAAGCAAAATATGGCTGTCACTGGTTCGACGCTTCAGCGAAATTAGGCGACAACGTCTACGATACGTTTTACAAAGTTTTAGACTATCTCGTCGAAAGCTTCCCCAAAGAAAAACCAAGTCGTCCCGCGACTAGGAGATTCAGCTCACTGATACAAAGAAGAATCAAATCGTCTCGGTGAGAACCATTGGCTGTTCACTGGATGTACTTTATAGGGCAGGGAACATTCGATCATACATGACTTCTAAGTCAGTAAGTACGTGACATATTGAGACTCTGAGGCCAATACGAGTTTCCATGTCGTCAAAGTATCAAATATGACCTGTGCCTTGTCGTCAATCTTCAGATGACCATGGTATAAACAGCCGGTGATCATTTTTTAATGTTGTTCCACGATTTATTTGCAATTGCCTCGGCAGGCGAATATAAAATGTCTTGCTGACAGGTGTGGCATATACTTAAAGTATTTTCAAACACCACGGGCATGATAAATATGAAACAATAAATAATTGCGCCAATTTGTCAATGAAACACTTATTTTCTTCATTTGAAAATACAATACCCATATTTCTCTATTTGAAGATATAAAGGATGGCCATCAGTTTGTCTACTAATTTGACAATATCATGAGCGCCAGACATTACAAACAATTTATGTCACTTATAATTATATGCTAAGTCCGTTACATTTCCGAATTGAGAATTGAATATAAATTATGTTAGATGGATCAGTCGTCAAAGCATTACCAGGATTTTCTGCAGGAGTTCTGTCTGCTTACAGAATTTGATCATTTCTTCAAAAAAAATAAATATCTAAAATAATAGTTGGCTTTTAATTAACATACCAACTGGGCATGACGTCTTCGCATGCCATACTTTTGTCCTGAGGCAATTGCAGTTGAGATCTATTCTAAAAGCCCTTCCATATATAGCCCTTCCATATATAAATGGCTGTGTATGCCGACATGCCTTTGATTTTAAATTAGGCTCTACTATTTGAGCGTTTTGCGGTAGTAAGAAAACACTCGATAACGAGTGGAGTATGTTTATTGGTTAAATTTGCATCCATATATTCCACATAATAAAATATAACAAAGGTAAGAGAAGGATCACGCGCAGGTTTACAGGGTTTCCGTTAACAACTTCATGAACATACTATACATACCAACACATGCGAAATTAGGATCGTTTAGGGCGGACGTCACATCCATTGCTCAATAAACGCAATTCAAATTTAACGCACTCGAACAAGATTGTCACAAGGACAAAAATGAAAATCGTTTGAAAACAAATGACAAGGATTCTCGACGATGATCACAAGTTTGCCTTTTGAGCAAAAATAGCTAGCTAATCAGCAATTTAAGTGCAGGTATTTTCTTTAATTATTCTCTGAAAGCGGCAGCAGATCTTCTTTGAAAATTCCACCATTATTTTGTATAATTTTCTAACTGGCAATTAAAATGAGTGTACGGATATTGAACTGAACTGTGACGCCCAGGAACTCGCTAGATAATTCCTAAAATTCCAAACGAAGAGTCGTTTCGTCATGAATGGGTGGACTGCGAGCAATCTCTCTTTCGCTCTAAAAAATCTGTGATCCTCTACTAACTATGGTGCAGCGAAGGCATGAGAGCGGCGTAGCCGCGAGCCGGCGGCTCGCGGCTTCCGGCGCCGCTCGCACACTTAGCACAGACTTTTAAAGCGAAATAGAGACTGCTCGTAGTCTATTATCGGGCGGAAAACTAATCCCAAATTAAGTTAATCACTCTGCTTAAATATACCAATCAGAACTTATTAATAGGAAACACGTATCTTCGCTGCTATCTTATCTTCTCGGATAAGGACGATAAGCCGGAGGTCCCGTCTCACAGCCCTTGTTCATTAACTCTCTGGGACGTTAAAGAACCCACACACTATTCGCAAAGAGTAGAGCAAGCTGTACCCGGTGTTGTGGTCTGACCTTCTGATCTTTCCAGCATGTCTTCGGCTTGGCAGTATTAGCTTGAAGGGCTTCTGTGTGAATGAGACCACAATTGTGCATAACAGCCAGAAGTCAGGCTACTTAGCCAAGTGCTGGAACCTTACTTAAGATCTTCGCTGCCAAGCTAGCCTGCAAGCAGGCTCTTCCGTTGAAAATGGCGCGCGGTCGAAATATCCTCCTCCGTTGAAAATGGCGCGCGGTCGAAATATAAGGGCCATTTTCAACGGAAGAGGATATTTCGACCGCGCGCCATTTTCAAAGGAAGAGCCTGCTTGCAGGCTACTGCCAAGCGCTTACGAACTTCGTGTGAATCAGTAACAATGAGTTTTGGTTTGCTATTGATTGGTTAATGAAATAAATGGCGCCAAATGACTGGCCAATCGCTAAGCGTAGCAATGCGATCGCCAAATTATTTTCGACGACCAATTGAAAGGTGCTTTAAACTCAAGAATAGAAATAGTCTTGTGATATTTGATTGCTAAAATATGTAATACTTTGTGTCATTTAACATCATTGCACTTATCGTATTGCTTTAGTTCCTGAAATGTGTTAAACCCTGACATTTCTGTTTTGGTTGTTATGCATTCAACAGTGCAATGCACGCGATAACCTTGACTGTGAAGCTATTTCAAGATGTCGTGTGACTTCGAAGCGCCGCTGTTTCGGTCTCCTTTTCCGCTTTTTCCCTAAATACTTTTTCCGGCCTCCAGTCACGAAACTCTGGCGTTTTTTGCCACGTACATAAAATATCTCACTGTATGCTCATGTCAGTCAATTTGCTTTCTTGCGATCAGCAATTCAGGCAAGCAAAACGGTTATAATGAGAGATGCAAAAAACTGAAAAGCGCAACCCGTCTGCTCTTCATGAGCAAGACCGGGGGGGGGGTCATATTACATCAGGCTCGCTTGAGATCTATTTAGTGTTCTCCTTTAGACATAAAATTCCGTCATGTTTGGTTCCTCGACTGCCTGGTCTCGTTTGGGTCTTCGTTTTTTATCCAAGAAGATATCACGAAGTTCCTCGAGCATTGCATTCTGTTTCTTAAGAGATGATGTTATGTCTCTCAACCTAAGAAAATTAAATGAGATCAAAAACTAAGAAGGCGAGAAATTTCGGCGTCGCGATACTTCCTAACAGATTACCACAGACACGGGAGCCCATAACGTGTGTACTGGAACTAAAAATAGCTCGCTCTGTAAAAATGCCGTGATATAGCCCTAGTATGGGATTTGTACGCTCCGGGTTATGGGCTCCTACGGCAGATGGTTAGCCATGCCGTGGATGCTATTATCAAACAGGTCACGAGGAACCTTTCAACGAGGCGACGAATATCACTCCACCCTTCTCTCCCCGCGTAGTCAAAGGCTAACTTGCCAGCCGGATAGAGCGGTTTTCAATTGACTGTCGTAAAACCAAAAACCAAAGTTAAATGACAGGAGCCAATCACGTTCTGAAGGAAATACACCTTTCAGCCAATCACAAATTGACGTACTTCACGACATGGTTTTACTAGCCAATCAGAATGCAAAGCAAGTAGACGCAACCGCGCATGTGCTGGGAAACCAGAGCGACTATATTGCCATTGGTTTAGGTTTTGCATCTAATTGGTTGAAAAGTTCAAGCAAGTTTTTTTTTTAATTCAATCATAGAACAAACCAACCTTCGACAACAATTGAAATCTGCTCTAACAGCAGGTCAGTGCTTGATTAATTCCGGCGTATTTCCCGTGTAACTATTTTTAATGCAAGGAGAAATTTAATCTCGATATCTCGAAAGGTGACAGTGCACTTACTGTTCATCGTGTCTCTCGATTGTTTCTCGGAGATCCGCAGCTATTTCCTGCTTCTCGTCATTTTCTTGCCGAGGTGACAAAAGCTTAACGAGCATATCCACAATCTGATAACACAAAAACCAAACCAATTCCTGACGCCACCATACCTACTGCATGCCACTGAAATAATAACCCACATTTTCTACGATCCTTAGAGGAGGAATTCAAATGGATAATCTGTGAGTCAGAACTTTTTCTTTGGTGGGGAAATTTTTCATTTAATTCCGTGCTCGGAACTAACTGCCCTCGCTTTCGTAATGCGCAATGAAGATGTACCTATCCAACAATGAAGCAAATAAATTTGTCGCTCACCTTAGTTTTGAGGTTCTTCGGCTTGTTTGGATACTCAACATATTCCGTGACCTGCACGCTGTTGAGAATGAAATTTGGAATGGCTCGTTCCAGCTGAGATAAATGCTCCACCTGACAAACAGATCGGAACAGGACATTAAATGACAGGTAGCAGCACGACAGAGATGGCAAATTCATCATGTCCCATGCTTTAACATAGCATTATGCGTACGGGGAAATATAAGGAAAGAGACTTAGAGAAACATCCGCGGGTATCAGCAAAACTTGAGAATCTTCCCACTTACAGCAAGTCAGTATTATTGAATGAAAACTCTACTCTAACAAAAATTTCACGTTAAAATGTAGCAAATAAATTTTAAGTAGCAAATTCAACTTTCAAAGCTAGAAATAGCAACTAGTTGTTTAAAACAATTGCCTGATATGTAACATAGTACTTGATGGGCGTCGCCTTTTTGAATTTTTATGAATTACATGACTCCCAGAAGAATTTGACTCCAGAGGTAAAAAGTGAGCGGAAAACATTTTCATTTTCAGTTATTCCCGATTTCCAGTGTCTTCAATTCTCGATCCATCTTTAGTATAAGGGAAACCGAAAGCAACGTCTTTGTCAATAACGTTAACTAAGGAGAAGATTCTACCTGGCTCGTATACCGTTCCAATGCTGCTGTCTTGCGAATAGTATCGATATCTCCTACAGCTAAACCGATCTAACATAAGAAGACGGCTAAAAGTTAAGTTTCAATCAAATCAGATTTCATTTCATTCTCTGAGCTTGTTTAAAATGGTCCAGTACGTAGCTAAGCCAGTAATCTTGTTACATAGCAGCTGCGATTAACGAGGTTGCAAAGAGCCACGAGTAATTTCGCAAAGTGCGACACACCATGACTCTTCAGATCAGACTCTTCAGATCAATTTTCAATTGAGCGTCGAAAGTAATTACGCGATTGCTTTGGTTTTCGGTGTGTTTTACCCCGTGATTGGATCAAAAAAAACTTGCGCGGACTTTTCAACCAATCAGATGCAAAACTAAAACCATTCCATTCTGGTTTTCCCGCGCTTGGCGGCGGCTGCGTTTACTTGCTTTGCGTTCTGATTGGTTAGTAAAACCACGTCATGAAGTACCTCGATTTGTGATTGGCTGTAAGGTGCATTTCCTCCAAAATGTGATTGGCTTTGTAATTATTTTGATTCTGGGTTTACGACGCTCAATGGAATACCACTCTAACTGAGGTGGTAATTGGTTAGTAGAGCTTAACAAAATTAGTAATCTATGATCACCCCGGTGGTTACGGTACGGAAAATACTTTATTCCTGATCTACCTCGAAAACGGTCTTGGTTCAAGCCTTTTATCAGAGGGGACAGTCCTTGGGGAGGTAACTGAACCGGGGAGAACAGGGCCGTGGGGGGGAAAGAACTGACGCAACCAACTCACCAGTAAGTTAAGAAAAATGATTGGCATCATAAAGCAATAGGCAATGTAGAGAACATAGAGCACCAGTCCATTGCCCGGAGATGCGTTGTATTTCAGCAAAATATTATCATACTGCAAGTTGTCGAGCATCATGAAGAACGTGACAGCAAATGATGAAGGAATGCTTTTAAAACGAATATTTCCCGCAGCCTGAAACATCCGATTTAGAGAAATGAGAGCGAGTTAAATTTTATTTTGTAAATATAACAGGAACAAAGAATTTACATGTCAGAGGGTTTAGCTAAAGCGCTAACGTAAAATCCAGTTGGAATAGCTGCATCAAGTACCGACCTCATCTTTGGGAACAACGACATAAAGTGAAAAAGCGAACGCTGCCAGAAGAATTAGTAGGATGACCATAACCTAAAGAAATGTAAGATGTACATGCGTATCAGTCCCGTTAGATTTAAGCAATAGAGGACTTTTTTCCGTGTTTACATAGCCTCATCTAAACAGTCGGGGGTTGGGAGAATTCGAGACGCAGTCGAGGGTTTGCTTAACGTTTATAAAATATTTCTCAAAAACAATTCGACAAATGAAGGAAAATGTACTTTGTACCATGCCATTATAGGAAAAAAAGGACAGCCAAATACAGAAATACCTCTTACTAACCGAATTACTCTCGCTAAAGCTAGGAAACGTAATTTAGCAGGGGCTTAAGTAAACCAAACATTTTACTCAAAAGTGCGCCTTATGTCACAACTTGAAGGGATTGCAGAGGTTTTGCATGGACGGTACTCACAGAGGAACTCGCTCACCTTGGAAACGGTTTTAATTGTTTTGGTGATCATCACAATATATAATCCAACATAATTAAATCTGAAACGAAAAAAGAAAAAAACCTCTTCTCTGTCAAATACCAGCTCCCGCATTCGAACCCCAGTTTCAAGCTGACGCGGCTCTTTCTACCATCTTTCACTTATCGATCCTTCCCAGGCCATCCTCTCTTTGATATGGTGTTGGCACAGATAAATATGACTTTTACAGTCATCCCAAGGCTGACTTACGATTGCTTGTGTTGATCCTTTTCGCCTAAAGCATATGCTCTTTTATCCCACTCTTAAGTAACACCTATATATAAGTTAGGTTTCGCAAAGATAGGGAGTTGTCTTTGCAGGAATAGCGCTTTATACTAATGACGTCATGAAATTTTAGACCCCCCGCGTGACTCAGACAAACAAACTCCACTTCTTTGAGAGCTGCAAGGGAAATGGCGAGTAGTTCGCTTCATTCCCTTACAGTTCTGACCGAAGAGGACGGCGTTCCTGGCTCCAAACTTGAAAGAGAACCAGAAGATTACACTGTAGACCAGCTAAAACGGTGGTTAAAATGCAGGGGCTTAAAATTAAGCGGTAAACGAGAAGATCTTATACAGCGAGTGAGAGACTGTGAAGAGTGGGAATTATCACACCCTTGATCCGGCAATCGATCATGGAAAATGATTTGCTGCCAAAGTTCTTCAAGAAAATTCTGATGTAAAGACAAATTCTGGATCGATATCCATTCCGTGTATTCCGTCGACTGGCTGGCGTGTTTTTCCGTCTCAAAACATTCCTTCGCTCTTCAACTATGGGCGCGTGCATTACTACGCGCTAGAATCAATCCAAAACGTTGCCGATCATCCTGAAGACATCGAAGATGGGCTGGGGCACATGACGGATAAACCTTTGAAAAATGGAAGAAAGTAAAAAATTCACGCGAACAAGCCACTAGCCAACGCTTGCACTTTGCCATGTCTCGCGATGGTTTTGGGAAGGGAATGAATACTTTCTTCCCCGATTCCTCTAACTCTTTCAGTGATTTTGGCCATTTATCTGCATATCTTGAGTCTGTCTTACACTCACCCCAACAACAGTGTTTGGTACCAACCATGCCGCTTCCTTTTAGAACGCTAAGTCATTTTTTTACGAAATTTTCCGTCGTTTTGTTTCAATTTTACAGCTCTCGCTCATACATTTCCTTTAAGCTGGTCGCAATGTTTGTCTGAGTCTGTGCGGGGGTCTCATTGGTTATCACGTAACAAAATCTATTTTTAGTAATAGTATAAAGCGCTATTGTTGTCGCTATAGTCACCGATAATTCCAGCCTCACAGCCTTCGTGACAAGCAAAAAGCTGCCAAATCTACGTTGTAATCTAGATGCATGGTTACATTTTCATTAACCTAAATTTTGAGATTAGGCGAGACTTACTTGCTAATGTATTGCAAAAGTACAATCCATACAAGAAAAACACAAATCCCCATCTCAGGCATATCCCGAGAAAGTGGTCTAACAAGCGTCACTAGAGTCGTGACATATAAAGTCACCTCCAGCCAGTTATTCAGGGTAAGAAGGTACTTCACACCCTAAAAGCAAGAAAAATTTTTTATGATAAGACTGTATACAATCAAAAAACGGAAATTCATTAACAAATGCTTCTCAGTTTCAACCGTTTAAAAAGATTCAACCGGACCTCGAGCTTCTTGAACTTCGGCACACTCATCATTAGACCCATCTTAAATCGAAGCCTTCCTTTTTTTTCTTTTTTTTTTAATTTGAATGTGAAAGTAACTGATGATAGGCCGTGTTGCCTGGTTCAGTGCTCCAAGCACGGGTAAGACTATCCTTGGCCAGTTTGATTTTCATTGTGCAATGGGGCAGCGTATCGTGCTTCATGAATTCGGGGCATACCTCGTCAAATATCTGAAAGACTTCTTTAGCCAGATTGTATCCACACGCGATTATAAGAAAAACGGACACAGCGGCGTGAATCCAACTATCGCGGAAACATACTGCTATTAGTGGTTCACGGCCTCCATCGTCCTGAGGGAAAAAGGAAAAAAGAAAGTCTGTTATTGCCTTTGCCATCTCTATTCGGCTACTGTCACTGTCACTCTAATTGTCATTGTCATTCTGTCATTCTGTCATTCTGTCATTCTGTCATTCTGTCATTCTGTCGTTCCGTCATTCTGTCATTGTCAATGTCATACTGTTACTGGCCTTTACTGGCCGAACTTAATCACGTGTTTTGGTTACTAAAAGAGGAAACAAAGAGCTAGGCGAGCACTTACTTCAGATTCTTAATACTGAAAAGTCATTTGATTAGGGCAACCCAACTCTCAAAGGTACAAACGACAATAACCTCATGGTGTTTGGAATCCACTTGCTTCTTCATCATTATCATCAGTAGCAACACAAACAGGATGTAAACACATTGGTTCAGCAGCGCACATACGAGGCCAAACTTACGCCTGATAAAACAAGACAGCACCAGGAGACATATCATACATCATAAATCACGATCGTCTGGATGAGTGTGGCTCCGAGATGCGCTTAAGCCCTCTGCATGCACACGTGAGGAAAGAGCTGAGCAATATCCTTCGCTAGGCAGCTGGCTCAGCTGTTTCCTTTTTTGTTCGGCGAGGCTTTGGTGAAAAATTCGCTTCGCAAGGCCTTGCGAGGCGAAAATATCACCAAAACCTCACCGCACACAAGAGAGAATAGGCTAAGCTTTAGCTGCCTAGCGAGACATTTTTCTCAGTTCTTTCCTTAACGGCAGGCGGCAGGCTGCAACGGTAAAACAATGGCTATGGAGGTGCCATCTGGAGCTTGGTACATGAAATTCGCGTTTTCTGCCAATCTGCCGCAAAGTGAAATGACCAAATCTCGAGGTCTAAGTAAAACGCGTGAAATTCTTTCTTTGTTTGAACACCGTTCTTCCCAATTCAGTTCTTGGATAGTTCGGATATAGTCTGTAGAAGTCAAACAAACTGGAACAATCAGATTCCAAAAAATGTAAACTAGCAATTTTAAATGTCGTTTTCGCGAACGTCGCCGTCTTAGGTCCTAAAGTGCCCGATGACACCATGCCCGTCCCTTCAGTCTCTACACTTTATTCATTCAGTTATCAACAAATTTTAGTATATTCGTAATTAAAGCAGCCATACCACTTTATATCCATAAGCACCGAGCACAGTGTATGCTTGAGGCACTGAAGTCGCTGATATTTCACCATTGTCTACCATGAACGAACAAAAAAGCAGAAGACATAAGGCAATTCAGATGTGGTAGCGTCAAGACACAGGATGATATGGAAAATGGCTCACTTCCCATCGCCTTCCGCAGCTCAAAAATGCCCGTGCTTCCCTAATTCTGCCCCACATAAATAAGCAACTAAGCATGAATCGTAAAGAGTAACTATGCGCAAGCAGTAATGGGATTTGGCCAGATTTGTGACAAATGCTGCCATGAAACGACGGAAATTTGGGCCGGATTAGGTTCATATATGAATATAACTTACATGAAGGGCGCTGAGTGACTCCTTCGCATTCTTCTCTTTTCTTTTCTCGTCAGGCATTCCTTGTATGAAGCGAAGGTCGTACGAAACCTAAACGAAACAAATATACAACAACAAGACAAAAAAAAAGATTCCTTGAAATTCCACAAATTTGCCAATAGCTGAAGGCTGATAGAGGCCTCGTCCCGTCCCGTCCCATCCCATCCTGTCCCCATTCTTTCTGTGTGAAAATGAACGGCCAACTATGCCATGGACGGGCGGCCTTGCTTCCCCAATACGAAGAGAGAGATCGGAGGTGAAATCTGGAAAACCCTTGAGGCAAGGCGTAAAACCGAAAGAAATACGAAAGCCATGGATCTGTCCAAACAGAGGAGTAAGAGGTCAGTGTTTTGTACTGTGCCAGAAGTCTTGATCTGGAATGGAATGCGGCCCATCAGTTTACGGTATTATCTCTATTTTTAGAACAGATGCTGCTAGATTTGTGCCATGATTTGCATTGAGCATGAGCAATCCCTCGTGCGGCCCTTGGTTGCGGACTAATGAAAAGCCCTGTGGTTATCAGGCCCTGATCTGATTGGCCATTATTTGGCGGGACCTGTATTCTAAATTTAGATAATACCGTAAATTGATGGGCCAAGGCCAAATGAGACAGATCGAGACTTTTGGGTTATGGACTTCTGACTGTGCGTCTATTGCCCAATCTATGCCTCTCCAATTGTAAACCAGTAGCAGGGGAGCAGGGTTGGCGAAGTGGTGAGAGCGCTCGCCTTCCACCAATGTGGCCCGGGTTCGATTCCCGGTCTCGGCGTCATATGTGGGCTGAGTTTGTTGGTTTCTCTACTCTGATTCGAGAGGTTTTTCTCCGGGTTCTCCGGTTTTCCCCCCAATTAGTAGAGCACTCGTGCTTGGCTAGATAACCTGAGACTTAAATAAAGTGATTATTATTAGCCCATGACCCGAAGCTTATGGGCTCCTGTGCAAACGCATTTTTCACCTTAGCCTGAGCATCGGGCTTTTCAGCCCCAATCCCCCTTCCCTTCACCGGAAGGCCTGATACTCACACATCAACCATAAGCCATAAGCCTGGTTGTCAAAATGCAGATTTACGAAAAATCAAACGACGATCATGATTAAGACAAATTTACCCTGTAGTTTTCATCTTCTGGATCACCCTCCTCAACAATGCAGCGATCAAGGAATTTCTGTAAATAAATGAAGCTGACTGACGTATTTTTTTCGTTGGATCTATGATCAGGAACCATTGGAGGATAACCTCGATCATGTTAAATGGACTTGGATTAGTAAATTGAGCTGAGTACCTTTGCCACTTCAGGCATATGTTGCACCAAAAGCTGGATTTGGGTGTGAGAACCATGGGTAGTGCTTCGAAGAACCTCTTTCCATCTGCGGTTGAAACAATTATACTTTTAGTTGAATTTAAGCTCGACTGTGGCCCACTCTCTTACTTCCTATTGTTCTTAGGTACACATCATGAGGTACCTTTCCTGTTTAAATTATATAAATAAATGCATACATTTATTATATGGCAGCATCCGCGAGCGGGCAAGATGAAGCGAATTCTATGTTCCGATTGGCTCCCCGAGCGGGCATGTAGACTGAACTGCCGAAGATGCTTTACTGCAAGCTTGGCGAGTTCACAAGTGAAGTTGTCTCTCTGGCCCTTCTGTGGATGGCTTCCAGGACCTACCAAGGCTATGTGGCCAAGTTTTGACTGGTAAAAATTTCAATCGATGCGATATTTTGCTGATAGGACTGGGTTGCCCGACACTAATTCTTTGAAATGGAAATGGTAAGAGTTCCCTTTTCGAGTTATGGCGGAATTACCCGGAATTCTTTTCGGGCATGAACAAGGCAACGGTTGTGTTCGCGACACTGGCTTTCATCAAATGGAAGGACAAGGACCGGCGGATAGAGTGAGAAGGAATTTTCCAGCCAAACACCAAGATCTGGCCCTGAGGTGTGTTGTTAACGCAAACTTTTGATTTTTTGAGCAAGTTTTTATCTTAAAAGATTGACACTTTTTTGGTGTTGCTCTTAGAGCAAAATGCTGGATTTTTGGGATTTGTTGCCATACGAACGGTTCACTGCAATAGAAATCGGGAATCATTGTGGGCGTTTTAGGCTGTCACATCAACCAGCCGGCACAATGCATGTACACGCTTACATAAAGTTGTCTCTTAAGTTCAACAAGAAACAAAAATCAAAAGTAATAACGGTATTTTCCACGCATATATGCGTGGTTGGGCATCAAAGGGTTAAAAAAAAAAACTTGGCCAATATCCAGCCATCTTGACCTCACGCTTATAGTCAATAACACATAATTTTGCCTACACTACCCAGAGAAACACACACACAACAATGTAGATACAGGGGCCTATAGGTCAGCGAGGACCTCAAACATGGGCCTATAGGTCAGCGAGGACCTCAACCGGTTTATTGCACAACCACCGTCAACGTATCAGTATACGCTTAATTGTAATACTCGCCGTCGGAAAAGATCAAACTACGCAAAAAACCTAAATACGGCACCGCCGGATACGAAAACCCAAAACCACTTTGTGGGAAAAGGGAACGTATACCCCCACCTGCTGAACTCAGCTGCGGTGCCGCCAACTCTGGGGGCTGAGGTATGCAAAAATAACAAACACAAAATATCTAGAAAACAAATAACTCAAAACTAACAAAATAAAATTACGGAGCTCTAGTAAGTGCTGACCTAGACTGATTCAAAATCGTAACGAAAGACATACATATCTCACAAAGCTACCCATAATCCCTCTCACGCGGACCCAGGCCCCGGTCCGTGCCGGCAAAATAGCTATTTCTACCTATTCCGCGAAGCTACATTGTCAGAAATATCATTACATACATATACATATACGCTTTGTAAGTAGCCAACTGGTCATATATATATATATATACATGACATATATCCTTGATGAAGGCAGAAGCCGAAACGCGTTGGGTCTGAATAAAGTTTTTATTTGTTGGAAGACGATTCTCTTTTGTGCAAATTATATATATATATATATATATATATATATATATATATATATATATACATATATATATATATATATAATACCACATGTGTGAGATCATTCGGGGCGGCTACCTAGTCTTGTCTCCATCCTAGCATCAGCACTGCACTGACGAGGCCCAGAAGGCCGAAACAGTACTGTCTGCAGTCATATAATATATATTCATATATTAATATAATTTAAATTCTCAACCTCGAATAATGCAATTCTAGCTTTCTCATTGGCTCACTGGATCTCGGTTATCAGCCATTATACCTGCGTTTGACCATATATGGAAATGAATGCAGCAAATGTCGCTCAGCATAAAATTGTTCGCGGGAAGCCAAGTTTCGTCGAGAAATGAGAAATTACCAATGAGAAAGCTAGAATTGCATTATCCGAAGGTTGAGAATTTAATAAAACAATTATTCCATTCGCGCTTGTTGGATATGAGACTGCTTATAGCCAGCTCCGCGCTACGCGCGTCGTTGGCTATTTATCATCTCATATCCAAGGCGCGCTCATGGAATAATTGCTAAATATACTGACCAGTTGGCTACTCACAAGCGTAGCCGAGGAGTTCAACCACGGACCACCGAGAAAATTCCAGTTAGTGGTTAGAGCGAGAACGTAACACACACAATTGGTCAACAAACGTCCAACACACAGTGACACTTCCCGAAACATTAATTCTCCGTTCGCAAAACGTTTTCATACCTCTTATGTTCCACAATCCCCATAGCAACCGCTTCCTGCCTCGCCTCAATGGCAATATCCAAGATGTTCTGGTTCCTCTCGTTTACAGAAACCAGTTGTTCCGGTTTAGAAAGCAGGTATTTCAGAATTTCAGCGTGACCTCCTTTGGCCCCCATATGTAGTGCCGTATTCTATACAAAGTATCAAGTATCAAGTGAGAGGCTAATTTATAAAATGCAATGAAAATAACCATTTAATTCAACCACGTATTTCCTGGTCCTCTAAAATGTACAAAACTGACGTTTCGCCCTTTGCCTTCAGTCAACAAGTGATTATAAAGGAGTTTTGCAGTTTCTCCCTCACATTTTATATTTTTATTTCCCCATCTTCGTGAAACGTCTTGTTTCTGATATCATTTGTATGTCCTCGATTGCTTGCTGACCTTGCTCGCTTGCTCGCTTGACTGATTGATTGATCGATCGATCCCTATACGCCTTCATTCTGCAACAGCTGAATAGCTGTTGTACTAACTCTAGCTGCTACAGCTTGGTGTATTTAAAACTTATTAGGAGGAAACTTAGGGTCCTTCTCCCTTCAGACATACCTGATTTTTATCAGTAACATTTAGGCTTTCCGGTTTGCTGGCCAAAATTAGTTCAGCCGATTTTCTTGATCCTTGCAAAGCAGCATAATGTAAAGGAGTTTGGCCATGAACATCACTAGAAAATAATAAATGCCAATAGAAAAAGAGGAATTTAGATAACTTCCCTTTGTATTTGAAAAATAAATGGTCTTATGATTAAACGTAAATAGTTTGTTCATCTATAAAACGCGGTACACTAAAGGTTCATCGCGACTTCATCTCAAGTTTAGTTATTTAAAAGAAAACTAAAAAAAAATATCTAAAAAGAAAACAAATGGGCTCTGACCTGTCTATTTTTGCCTCTTTTTTGAGGAACAAATCTACTAGTTCATCGTGTCCTTCTTGTGCTGCAAGGTGCAGCGGAGTTCTCTCGTAAACATCAATAGCATTCACGGTTCTCTTGCCACGCCCTTCCATCAATTTTTTAGCAACGGAAATACGGCCGTACCTAACACAAAGGAAGCGTTTTTGTTGTTTGTTTGTTTGTTTGTTTGTTTGCGTCACATGAGACCATATCATTTGCTTTTGTCCGAAAGTGAAGCTGAGATAGTATTTAGACTATCAAAATGAGTAATCCAAAACAGACTGATAAACGTACGTGTGCTTCAAAATAACTCGGTTTCATTGTTGCGATAACAAAAAGGGAAGTGACGACCACACGCTAAAATAACATCGCAACAAATACTATTTTTCCTTAGATCTCTGCTAACCAGAGGGTAACATCTACCTTGCCGCAATGTGTAATGGTGTTTCTTCAGCACCGTTCGTGATGGTAGCACCCGCTCTGTACTTCAGTAATATAATAGATGCGTCCTAAATGATAAGAGATGTAATTTTACGATCTCACAATTCGGGGTTGACATCATGTTCTTTCAATTTCTGAAAGCAGTGATAGTGCTTTGTTTACCTTAACACAGCCTTTGCAAGATGCATAATGAAGTGGAGTGTTACCAAGGCGATCCTTGGCGCGAATAAGAGACGTGGCTTTCACATCCTAAAAGTCGTAAATGATGTACATTTTAAAAAGTGACATTAGCAGTGGATGTATCACCTCGGTAAATTGTGATGTTTTCTTTGTAATGACACGTACGGAAAAAGCAGCGATTGAAGTATGAGGCCCCGTTCTGAAACGATCATCGTATTCACCGAACTGAGCCCGTTCCTGCGTTGGTGAAGTGTACCGCTAATACCGCAAAATTAATTCCCCCTACACCTGAGTCCAATAAAACGTTTGCTGAAATATAGGTTCACCATATACTACATTTTAAAGTCACGACAAACTCTTACCTTCAATATTTCTCTAACAATGTCAGCACTTCCAATGGCGTAGTGCAAAACGGTTTTGTTTTCCGAGTCTCTAACATCAACATTGGCCCCATGCTCCAAGAGAACTTTAGCAGTGTCGTAACAATTAAACTGAGCAGCTAGCATTATAGACGTGCGACCCTCGTAGTCAGTTGCATTAATTTGATCAACGTCCTACAATGCACGCAAAATCGTTAATTAAAAGTGTTGCCCATTATTTTTCGATTAACACCATTGATCGTTGTGATTTTAGTTTGTTTATCTCTTTTAGTGTCTTTTTTGTCCCCATATGAACTGCTTGCATAAATACCTCTCAAAAACTCATTCAAACAGCCAACACATCTTACGTGCAGTTTTTCAGATAGGGAGGGGCCTTTATTTGTATGACATTTCATATATTTTGTATCATTGATTCACTGATGTTTCTAAATTTATTATAGTCGGTGGACGAGGAACCTCAAGAAGATTTAATGGGTTTTTGTGATATAACGTTTGTGTTTCTTCGGAATGACACATTGATCATGATAATAATAACTTCACAAAGCTCTGGAACTTATAGCTTGGTGATAAAATTCTGAAATTAATTCATCAATCAATGGACCGAACACGTCGTCATTTGCTCTCAATAGAAAGCGTTCCCTTAACATGCGCATACTGAGCCGTGTAGCAGCAGGTACTATGTACAACACTCACGACAACTCAATTCAAGTCAAAATTGGGAAAACACCTGATCAAGACACTTACCTGTCTAAGAAGGTATGAAATCACTTCAACGTGATTTGATTGAGCAGCCCTGTTGAACAAGGATAAGTTGCATACAGATTTCAGAATCTTCTTTATAGTCAGACTTGTCATTGAAATGAAGAAATGACCCAGTAGAGGATCAACATCTGTAATATGAAAATAACAGCTTCAAGCGCGTAGGGAGGAGTGCGATGGGGCCAACGCACCCCTGCCCACCCATTCAAATTTCTGGCTATTAGCCTGTAATGAAACACAGTAACACGGAGCTCCCAATGCTTAAACAAACTCAAATTTGCATCTCGGATCTGTCATGTTACACTACAGGCCCGGGTTGCTCGAAGCATGGTTGGCGCTAACCAGGGTTAAATACCATGGAAACCTATCGGTTTTGACACCTCTTAACCAATGGTTAGCGCTAACCGCGCTTCGAGCAACCGGCCCGAGAGCGTGATGAGCATGTGCGAAAGTAGTTTTACGGACCTCGTGGTCAACTTGTAGAGAACTAATGCACACATAAGGCTCTGTGCAAACGGACGCAACATTGTTGGGTGCTGCATGTTGCGTCCGTTTCCACACCCTCTTGCATGCTGTTGCGTGTTGTTCGGAGTTGTTGTGCGAAGATTGAAACCGGTCAAACTTTTGAGAAAACAACTCCCAACATGTCTATTGTTCCGTGATCGCCGAAGCGTAGCCCAGCAATGTTGGATCCGTTTGAACTGTTCTCCCAACAATGTTGGGCCAACGCACGCGCATTACACATGGTCTCCATGGAGACAGTAACACATCAACTATGCATCATACTACCAACAATGTTGGGAGTTGTTGCATCCGTTTGCACACCACTGCCAACACGATCCAGCATTCTTGGGCCAACATTGTTGGGAGTTGCTGCATCTGTTTGCACACCACTGCCAACACGATCCAGCATTCTTGGGCCAACATTGTCGGTAATTGTTGCGCTCGTTGGCACACAGCCTAAGTCTCCGATAGGGTTAAATGTTTGTTCCTGTTCAAGGGAGTCTGTGTGTAACATCGACGTGACAGGGTCCACATTCAAAGTGGAAACTCCTTCACGTGGATGCGTTATTTGCTGTTAAAAACGTAGAACACACAGAATGTCACTCATACTTATGAATCGGCAACATTCCATCTTGATCCGGAGGGGGGTCCACAATGAAGGCTACGGCCTGCATCAAAATATCCAGAATGTCCATATACCCGTATGAGGAAGCAAGATGAATGGGGGTGCTGCCGTCGGATGACTAGAGAAAACATAGGGAAGATATAAATCCCTGACAAAAAGAAACTCTGAATTTTGTAGTTATATAACCAGCCACTCACATAAGGGAATTTTTTCCACGACACACTTCTCAACTTCTCAACGCATGAGCCCAACAAATTGACCCGCTCTTAACTGTGTGGCTTCATAGCTCAATTGGTAAAAGCACTGCACCGGCATCGCAGCGGTCGTGGGTTCGAATCCCGTTGAAGTCACTTGAATTTTTGAAGTACATATATGAGACAATTGCTTAAATTGTCCAGGAAGTGTGAGGATCATTCCTTCAATTCACACTTCTCAACTCTTCGTATCCGCAGATTGGAAAATACGATTTACTCATATAAGTACCTTTTCTGTCGACTGAAGTACGGTCTCAATTTGAACGTGAAATCCAGATACGTGGGATCTTACAAACATTTCAAGGGTCTCATTGTCTTTTGAACGTTCAATTTGGTAAATTTACATTTTGTTGCATGATTTGATAAGGACGGCTATTCATAGAGTTATTTTTGTGGAGTTACTTTTATAGAGTTAGAGTTAAGCCTCCAAAATCCTGAATTCATGATTTTGGAAGGGTTAACTTAAAGTTTAGTGATTAGGTCCAAACCATAATTTAAGAGTCAAGTCGGTTCATTTAATTTTGGCTTTCCAGAATGTTGAATTCAGGATTTTGGCAGTCCAAAATCTTGAATTCAGGATTTTGGCAGTCGTTAACTCTAACTCTAAGTCATAACTCTACTGAAATAACTCTATTGCTAGTTGATCTCTGATTTGATGGTTAACACTGCTAAATTCGGTCGGAATCACTTGAATCGAAACTAACCTTGACGGTGTTCGGCGCTGCTCCTTCACTCAAACATAGTTCCACGACCTATGTCAAGAAGGTGTAATACACACTTATCATTTATTGTTGACCTATTTTCAACGCAGAAATTAAATGTTATTTGATTTGGCCCTTGACTGAGCTACTCCAGCGACAGAGGACTTGAAATTGCTAAACATAAAGCTTATCCTTATGTTTCCAATTCCACAAGTGATGTCCAATTAGGTTAGCAATAACGGAACTTGAAAGCATACGATTGGGGGTATGTTTATAGACTAAAGCGACATCCAATCTTTGACCTTTCACGGAAGAAATGACGTTACGTTGTTGTTAAAATTGCTCCGCAGGATGTTGCAAATATGGTGCAAGTTAGAATTGAAGGCGAAGTGCGCGTTCTGAAATTCTCGTTCTCGTTTCTGTTCGGCGTAAACGGCGGATATGACTGCCAGATACTTGTCAATTTTTGCCTTTCTATCCCGACATTAAAAGCCTACATATTGGATGTTTAGTTACTCCTTTGTACCTTTGCCACACCACTTTCCACAGCAAGATGAAGCAGGGTACTGTCCGTGTTGTCTACATGAAGAAGGATGTCATCTCGCGGGATTCCTTGTCCTTTAGCTGCAATTCAACAGGTTTTTTTTTTTTTTTTTTTTTTTCACCAATATATCTCACTGACTTCTTCAACTCCCACAGGGTGTTTTATTGTCACGTTAATGGCTCAAAGATGGCTTCGCATCTCTAGCAGCAAAAACTATTTTAATTTATGTGTTCCCGAGACTATCTTACTGCAATGAAACTCTAAGGCTCTGTTTACAAGCAGGAAGGGGAACTCTAGTGCTATGGTCAGATGATAGCCAGGCTTTACCAGCAAAATTTCATAGGTGGTACTATGTGAGCTTGGTAATCGCTCTAGAAGCACTTACAGTGATGAAACAGGCAAACCATGACGTCATAGCAGCCGTGCAAGGCAGCATGGGCGATAGGGGTCATATTTTTATGATCACGTGCTAGTAACTTGGCATTGTGCTGAAGCTATTGGAAAAGAAAGCACAAAATAACAATCATAATCATCTGTCTCAACAGTGACGTGTCTCAAAATCTCGACAAAGAAGATGCAGTTGTACCAGGAGATTACAGATGGAAACATTATTTGCATGATCCAAATAAGCAGCGATGTGGAGTGCTGTGCAGCCTGAATTACCAATGGCGTTGGGATTGGCGTGACCGTCACGCAATAAAGCCTGCAATGTCAAAGGAAACACTTCAATGAGTTAAATATTTAAGCCGGGTGCAGATACCCTTGAATGGATCACTGACCAGAACAATTTCAAGGTTTCCAGTCCTTGTGGCAGTGTGAAGTGGTGTGTCATCGCGGTCATCATGTGCATCAACGTCAGGTTTATAGCGCAGAAGACATTGTACAATGTCCAGCTTCTGTGCTCCAACAGCACAGTGCAGGGGGGTTTTACCGTACTCGTCATGTGCGTCTATGTCTGCAAGGAAGGTAGACCAAACATGGCGGCTTACGCAACAGTCAACTGCCTGTCGATTGATTCATTACATGAGATTTTCGTTAACTGACTGACTGACCGACCAACCGACTGACCGACTGAGTGAAGGGCATACACGGGGCTGATCGACCAAGTGAATGCCCGACTGTAAACCTGGCTGAAAAACGTAGTTATAAACAACTGACCACCTGATTGAAACAGTAGTGCTATTATTTGCTTACCTTTTCCGGCAGATATAAGATTTTCGACGTCAGATTCACTACCATTGAGAACTACTTTGTGAAGTCCTCCATGATGATCTCTGTTGATGAATCGCAAGTTGATTCTTCCCTATAAAATGTAATTTGAAAAAATACGAGTTGATGTGTTAAAACATTCTGAGAAATAGGCTGTTTTCTGCGCCGTATTTTGGGGGGAAAAACTGTCATGCAGAAAACATACAGTTTCTCGTCTTTGCGCGCCAACACGTGCCGATGCTGGTTGTTTCAAATACCTATTATGAAATGTCTGATAATTAGTCAGTTAGGCTAGGAGTTCTAGTATCTTTCGTAGTCCTTGATGGATTACGAAACAGACTAGATGAAAAATTAAATATATAAGTGTATACATTTTAAGTAGTTTTTCTAGGTAACCTCCCTATATCACTTGCTTGAAAACTTTCATTGCGCTTGCCATCGCCTAACGTATTAGAATCAAAAGGCCTTCGCCATTCTATATTGCTGACACTTCCGCACGCCTTTAATTTTGAAAACAAGGGAATTGGCTGTAATAATGGTTCTTCCGTGATGTTTAAATTAGATAATTAACTGACGGAACAACATCGTAATCTTAATATTACGTGTAGCAGAGTGTTTATTACAAAAAGAAAAACAAAAAAACCATTGTCCATTAGCGCATTGTGCGATAACGCATTTCATTATAAAATTTACACCAGCAACAAACATTCAAACCAACGCACAAGCAAATATTTAAGAATATGTCCGTTTTTTAGCGAAAAGCAAAGAATACGTGCTGGTAAAATAAATTCAGTATTGACTTTTTTTTCTCTTTGTTGATTATGGGAAAATCTATTTTACTTTATAACAGAAGCATTTTCAAAAGGAAATGAATGCAAAGTAAGGCAATAATGCCATTTTTCTGGTAAAAGGCTTAACTATTCCATTCAGAATATCCTTAACAGTATCCTCAACAGTATATGTGCATTTTTTTTTAATTTAAGTTAGTCGCCTAAATTCGTCCAAAACTTTTTCTTTTCCTATAATATTCAGCGAGGATTGACTGTCGCCGTGATTTAAAACAATCTGTTTACTTACGTTTTACTGATGCAGTTGCTCTACTAAGTAACAAATGTTTGCCAAAAAAAGAAAAATTTAATTTTTGTTTCAATTGTTGTTCTCGTTGAAAAAATAACGCTTTGGAAAGGCAAATAAAGCGAACCGAAAGGTCAAAAACGAAAAAGAACGCTACTGTAATTCAGCACTGATTATAGCTCGTCGTGTCCTGTCCAGTTGAGGGCAGAAACGGATTATTCCCGTCTCTCGCGGCAAAAAGTTAACCCACAGTGGTTTTGATTGAAAACATGAACGAGAAACTCGAAACACCCTGTCGAACACGTTAAATGTCATTTGAAACGATCTTTCAAGATGAGGCATACGAATCTTGAGTAAACAAAGGAAGGAAAAAAAAAAGCAGGCCGTAGTGAGGTACCCCTTAATAGCTTTCTTTCGCTGCGTTTACGTAAAATCAGTCAATAGAACAATCATCGCACAAGATTAAGAGGAAAAATACCCGAAAGTGGACAAAGTGTGCCAGTGTTTGCCAGTTGTCATCCTTCTGTTCCTCGTCCTTCAACCCACGCTTATTTCTTGCCGCCGCGTTTCCGAAGCCCGGCATTCTTATTCTGATTGCAATTTAAAACTGAATCCGAACTATAAACTTATTAAGTAGTGTCGTTAACATTGTGACCACCAAACTCTCAAAAATGTGCTGAAATGTTTTGCGTTTCGAGTTATCCGGTCACCAAATGAAATTTACAAGAAACGTTCATGTTTTGCTCGTGGAAATTAATGGGAGGTCATTTTTTATCTATTTGACCAATAGAGGGCGCGAAACGACGATGTTTACTTTTGACAAGTCAAATAAGCATCTCTTCAAAGCTTTAGTTTAACTAAATTAGCATATCAAATTTAACTTTTAATATGTTTGGGACATTGTACCTCCTGTATTGGGCTGAAATTCAAATTTCAATAACTGCGCGTTTTGTATCCTCACTTAAACGAATTTCATTAATTGCGAAGAAAGTTTTTATTGTAATCGTACTTGCAGAATATCATGGCTTGATAACCAATCTGAAGTATTCAATATCGAAACGTCATAGAGAAACAATCAGAGAATGATGACAAGAGGACGATTTAAGTTTTTTTATTCGATTACTCATAAGTCATGAAGTTTTTTGTTAATTTACACTGTATGATTTGATACCTATTTGTAACTACAGTGTAAAAAAAAATCAGTATTTAGTTCTTGACATTACAACAACGATTCATAAAGTTGCAGTTTTATGAACAACGATTTATAAAGTTGCCGACAGTAATTTCCCGACTCCAGGGTACATCTCTTGACTTAGAAGTTTGACGTTGACCCATCTCAGTTCTCAGGATTAAAGAATGAATATTTGCAATAAATCAATGCAACATTCAAGTAACCTGGCAGAAAACTCGGGTTTTTCATCCGCGCCTTCTAAAGGCCTAAAATAGACTTCTTACATTAAGGCCCGGTAAAACAAACGCAACATCCCACGCAACATTCTTGCGCATTGACCTTTTCACGGTCAGTTAATGACGCCGTATTGGCCGGGGAGCAAACAAAGCTAAAACTGCAGTGATTGTGTGGAGGTTCGGCAGCTTTTGGAGCCCTGTAACCACAGCGTTACGGAAGCAGTATTTTGTCAGTGAAAATGTCTTTTAAAAGGCATTTGTACTGACATTATTTTCATGAAGTATAAAGAACTGATTGAGGTTGCCAATATCGTGACCGTATTTTTCCTACAAAATAACAATTCTGCAAATTGCCGCAAAATTAGAAGCGATATGACAAGGTGCGATTTTTGAAAAATCAAGGCCTGGGCACGATGCTTGCCCAGATTCTTTTCAACTTTGTACGTCAAATGGTAATGCCGCCGATAGTGCTCATGCGTTCATGCATCAACTGAAAACCAAAAGTCTGTTTCAAGTTTATTGCAGTTGGAGCGAATTATGACAAGTGAAGCAAAAATAGTCACATCATCTTCCAACAATTGTAACAAGACACCAGCGTGGACTTAACAGTATAAAAATGGATATAAATATGTAAAATAAACATTTAAAAGCAAGAGAGGAAATAACTGCGTAGTATCCGAAGGCAGATGATAGGTAAAAAGAATTGTTTCTGTGTCACTAAATGTCCAGTATTTTTGGCTGTTGTTGTTTTTGTTTGTTTATTTTTGAAATTCCCAGCCCGAAATTGAAATTCCGGGGCACGTTTACCACCCTATTGCTTTTGATGGTAAACAAGCGAGCGCCGTGAAGATATTAGAACGCGGAATAAATAAATATATTATTGTAACAATTATGTAACTACCGCAGACGGATTCAAGTTCCAGTGATTGTTGGCAAATATTTTAAAAAATGCGGCCATGTAAAAACGATTTATTATCGGTTTGCTTGCTTTTGAACGTAGTCAGCAGATTCGATCTAGTCTGCGTTCATCATTGTTACAGTTGTTAGGAAATGCTACGATACCTATCAAGTAAACAGGAACGATTGTGCTTTAGAAGGCCATTAATGCACAATGAAAGTCATTTGAAAAGTGGTCTTAGAAAGAGAACAAGCTCTATCATTGGTCGTTCTTTTTCTAACTGGATATTTTTCCCTTCGAGTAGAATGGCGATCATTTTTCTTCCGTTTGGCGGCCTTTGGAATAAAACATTCTTATTTTACAATAATGTAATTTATTTAAACACAACAAACCCCTGTACATATCAATGACGAAACAAGGAAGACCAGCTTTCATCTCGAAATGGTTTGCGTGTAACGAGCCTCTGAGCCACTGAATCAGTTTGTCCTTTCAAGTCATTCCGTTTTGTTCTCAAAAAGGCGACAAAATTCGCGGCAGGGAGCCACAAAGCAGCGCCTACAGGACGGGGGAATGACCAAGTATCGTCCCAGCTGTTTTAAAACAAAGCGGTAGCTTACTTTTGGGGAGAAATGAAACAAATAAAAAGTTGATTGGATTGTTAAAGTCAAAGCTATATGAAAATGAATCAGTTTGCCATTTTGCCAGAGAACAGTGAAATTCAAAAAGAGCGGGGTGCAACAGCACAGGAAAATAAAATGTAATCGTTTTTCAATAAAAATAAAAATCAGCGGACAGGTAATTGTTGTCGTTTGTATCTGGAATTATACGAAAGAAGGATTCCGGAAAAAATATTACTGAATATTCAATTTTGCTTTTAGCCGAAATGAAACTGGCAAGAAAACACTACAAAAACCTTACTTGGGTACATGACGAGGTTTTTCTTCAACATTTGTGTAGAATGTTGCAGAAAGAGAGCTGGCTTGTGAAAGATGCACGTCTTTGACTAGAGATCTTCGTGAGCTGTAATGGTAGACGTGTAAAAAAAATGAAAACAAACAAAAAAAAGCATGCTTCATTCGCTCTCTTTGTGCGATCTTGAGCCCCTTTAAATACTAGATGCTCAAATTTAACAGGTGCTTCACTGAAAATATAGACAAATGCGAAGTACTTCATCGCTTTTCTTTAAAACCTGATTACGAAAATGTGCACTTGGAAAATGTACTATGTTAAACCCGGGATAATAATTTCTTCTCGAGGTGGTATTTTGAACTGTGTCTTCGCCCTGATTAGCAGGGGACTAGAAATGTTATTCCCCCTGTTTCGTTAGGTAAAAACCTACCTTAATGACCGCAATGTTGAAAGCATGACGGATCATCTCAGGTGTCGATAGGCGCTGCGCATCCTCGCCGTTCGATTTTCGCCGACGATGTGCGGCTGTAAAAGCGCCTGAATCACTATCTGTATCGGTTTCATTTTCTGGTGGAGGACTGACGAACAATTCAGCTTTCAATCTGCTCCGCTCTATATCCAGAAAATCCAAGCGTGTTGATTGCATTTTAAGGCCACTGTGACTAAGGTCTGTTTGGTGCGAAATGTTTACAGCCGCTCGCCAGTTTAGTGAATAATCCGTGTTTTTTCTTCTATTTTTTTCTATATTTTTCTCCATGTAAATGACACGAGTGAATTTTTATAGTACCTTATTTCCAAAAGTACATCAAGCCACAAAAATTGTCCTTGCTCCGTCAATTTAGGATCCTATATAAATTATGCATAATATCCTGTGTGAATTTTGATGTCATGGTTTCCACATTTTCTCACACTGTGTGACTCTAATATGCACGTCAAATTTGAAACAAAGCTGAGCAAAGCCATAACAACAAAAGGAAATGTGAATAGAATGACTTTTCTGTGTTTGTCGCGTTGAGAGTGTTGCTAAACACTTTTTGTCGCACTGGAAGTGGATTGAAAAACAAACTAATGTTTCATTCATGTGTTTTTAGTTTTGGAT
>BLFK01000759.1:651224-665140 GCA_014634185.1 Astreopora myriophthalma
CAATTATCAGGACGTGAACAATCGATGAAACCGATGATCGGAAAATCAATCGATGACAATCGATGCCTTGTTAGTTAATTGGCATCGATTGGCATCGGCCAATCGATGACCAATCGATAATCACACAAAAGTGGTCGCAACTCATCGATTGTCATCGATTAGCGTTAAAAAAATCTCGGTATCCCACACGTTTCAGCATGTACGTATACGCACTCGCAGTATGCGCAAATGTTTGAGATTTGAATTCGTTCACCGGATTGTTTGTATGCAGTTGCATGGTTTCAAAAATCAATAACAGAAACACACTTTGAAACAGTGCTTTGAAGAAACACAAGTCAACAACACACCTTTTCGCTTAGCTGTTCCTTTCGCTGTCCTTTATACTGTTGATATCTGGTTGATATGAATTTTCAGGAAATTTATATTTTCACTATTTTCTATTTTTCCAACAGGTCCTGTCGAAACGCCGTGCAAGATGAAATTATTATTATCTGATTTATCCGCGTAAAATGTTTGAGAATAATTGAGTGTAATGTTAAGTGTTAAAGATATCCAGACGGACTGCGAGAATGTTGACCTCTTCCCCAGCCGTCTCTTAGTCTGGCGATGGAGAGATGACTGGAGACGAGTCAGCTCTGAATGGTGGGTGATGTAATTATACTGAATTGTTTTCATAATTAAAATGCATAAACAGACCGTGTTTTTGGAAACCTTGACTGAAAATAAAACGCATCAAAAATGAAAACCAATCGATGACAATCGATGTCAAATAACTGATCGATTGGCATTGATAATCGATAAAAATTGATAATCGATGAAATCGATAATCACAAAAAACCTGAGCATCGATTGTTCATCGATTATCGATATCAATCGATTAATTGGCATCGATTGTCATCGATTGATCGATTGATTTTCCGATCATCGGTTTCATCGATTGTTCACGTCCTTAATTGCCTGTCCTCTTGGAATTGGGTTCAAACTTTCCCGTTTCTTCATGAGACTCGGCTAAGAATGCGAAAAAAAGGAACAAAGACCGACTTACTCTTAGCACTAGCAGCAACAATTTTCGATATTCCGTAATATGTTATCGCAAAACCAGCAAGCAGAAACCGCATATCGTACAGGTATGGCCCAGTTCGAAGAGCATAGCTTTTAACTCTTGTGTATATTGCCATCATCTTGACACGCTGCAAAGGAACTCTTGATTAAACGATCAAACACCGTATTGTATCGTTGTACTGCAGAATTGGAATACTGGGGAAATGAGGTGGCGGGTTAAGATGGCGTCGTAGACTCCGTAATCAATAAAATTCCTGCGCAGTGTGAAGAGGCGCTGACCAGAATGCACGAGTGCTCGTGACTTCTCAACATGGCGTCTGCATTGCAAGGTTCCGATTCCACCGTGTGGATGTTGATAAAACAAGGCGCCGAAGCTCGTATTTTCAAGACACAGTTTTACAACAAGAACACTATAGTAAAAGAAAGGTTTTCAAAGTCTTACAGGCATCCTTCCCTCGATGAGAAGCTAACACATCGAAGAACAAACCAAGAAGTTCGTTCCATGCTTCGCTGTCGAAAGGCAGGTATCTTCACGCCTGCCGTTTATTTTGTTGATTATACCTCTCATCGCATCTACATGGAGGAAATACCAGACAGTGTAACAGCCAGAGATCGCATTAAGGATCTCCTGGAACTGTCAGATGAAGAATCTGAGAAAAGTTTGCAATTTTTGGCCCAGAAGATTGGAAGCACATTGGCGGAAATGCACAACGTGGACTGCATTCATGGGGATTTGACTTCTTCAAACATTTTGTTAAAGTCGGGTTTTGAAAAGATCATTCTAATCGACTTTGGATTGAGTTTTATATCAGCTTTAACAGAAGATAAAGGTGTTGATCTTTATGTTTTGGAAAGGGCATTTCTGAGCACACATCCTGATACAGAACTTATCTTCCAGATTGTTTTGGAAAGCTACAGAAAGAAGGCTAACAAGGCTGACGAAATCATCAAGAAACTAGATGAGGTGAGGCTACGAGGACGAAAGAGAACAATGGTTGGCTAAAAGCAATGGAACGTTTGCGTTATGGGAGGAAAGGAAATGGATAAAAACTCTAATTACAAATTCATCGTATCCGCGATTTATCATATTCAATCTGGCCCAAGTATTGTTGTAGTTTTACTAATATATACTGGGTTAGATAAAGACAAAAAAAAAAGACTGGTTTTAATATCAAAAGTGAAAAAGAATGTTATCTGCTTTGTTTATTGTATTCTCTTTACAGTCTTGACTGCTTTCCTCCACTTATGATAAGAGTTTCTCCTGTTATGTATGATGCTTGATCAGATGAAAGGAAGGACACTGCTCCACTTATTTCATCTGATAAGCCGATCCTGAAATTTAACAGAGAGAGCAATGAGCATCGTTTTGTTATATTAAGGTTTGCATGTGAACTCTTTTCCTTTGATTGTATTAAAGAGAGCTTCAGATCTTTCTTCAAAATGTCATTGGGTATGGAAGACATACATGAAAATAATAATGTCAATGAATCATGAGGATTTTGAGTTTATTATTATTATCATTATTATTATTATTATCATTATTATTATTATCATTATTATTATTATTATTATTATTACATGTTACTGGTACTATTCTTACAGATAAAGGATATTTGGGCTTAGACCCAAAGGAACTTCCTTGGTCAATCACTGCAGATTAAGACAAATTTATCAGAACCTCAAAGAAATACTTTTAGCTTGTACTTAGAATGGGAAATGCCTGTAAGCAAGTCTCAGTTGGATGTGGCTTTGTTTCTTTTTGGTTGAGATTGAGGGAGATTTTTTTGGCCATTCTCTAAGCATGATAAAGCAGAAAACTACTTTCAAATAAAAACCTCCTGAAGTAGCTACCTGCACTCATTATGATTCAGTATCTTAAAAAATGTTGTTTTAGCAGAACTTTGTTTTTGTTTTTGTTTTCGAATGCTATTTTGTCAAAGACATAAGGTGATTAGTTGTATGCAATCAAGCGTAAATGCTTTCCTAGTTTCCTGCAACACAAAATTATGCAATGCATTTTGGGCGAATGTGGCCTTTAAAAGAAGCCAGTACCCTCTTTGTTACTTCATTTCATTGTAAAATTCGTTTTTAAATTATTAATACACCATTTTACAGTTGTGGCTGAGTTATCTGGCCTACAAATGGAAGTGAGGGTACCGGTGATCTTGTTTTGATAAAAACGTCTTTGCTTTTCTCATGTAAATGAAGACTAGTTTGCATTACAACAACACGTTTTGCATGATAAAAACAGTGCGGTCTGTATCAATACAAGGTCAACGGTAGCCTCGCAGCCATTCACAGGCCGGGTCGCTGAGCAAACAACTGTAAAAGGGGCTATTGCAAGGGTAGGATAAACTGTTGTCGTGTATTTGGTGCAAATCTGATGGTCATACCTTCCAAGTGGAAAAGCTTTAAGTGCATCTTTCAAGAATGCTTCATTTTTCCACAGCTGAAACCAATGAACCGAGTTAGCACGATTTTGGTTACCTTATGCTACACATTTACCATCTTTTCATAACAGCTACAATCTCTTTGGCTACAAAGCGATTTTGTTGGATGACCAAACTGCCATTATTGTTTGCCTATTTTGTTATTGTTGTTGTTTTTTGATTTCAAGTAAAGGCCTCCCTGCATTTTGTAATACCCATATTTAGAAATTTGGCTTATAAAGGGGACAAGTGGTGGAGATGCATCCCACCCAGTTGAACTTTTCTCCATATTTACTTGGAAAACTGAGTCCTAGTACTTACCAGTTCACTGAATTTAGTCTTAATGAGCCCTGGAGCAACACAGTTGACTCTCACACCCATCGGACCACATTCCTGGGCTAAAACCTTTGTAAGACCCAGAAGAGCTGTTTTGCTTATACTATAAGCAGCAATATACTGCAAACAAAAAAACAATAGAACTACCTCAGGGCACACTTGTCAAAAGCTTGATTAAGCTTATCCAGAGTTGGTGAGAACTTTTATTCTAATTTATTTACCAAAGATCTTTGCCCTTTGATATTAACTTGCAGATTACAGTACCTAATCATTTGGTTAACTGGCATCATTGTCAAGGTCAACCCTGTCAACACGAATGCAAGGGGTTCTCCTTTCATCTATTAATTAACATGTGCTGTTTAACAGAGCAAATACTACCAAAACAGGTAAACTGTTTTTTCCACGACGCGTGTAACAGTTGATTTTGCCCCCAGCCATCAACGATATAAATCACGTGCTCTGCTTTTCAAACCCAATAAGGTGAACGCACATGCTCACATTCCTGAGCGTGAGAACTAGCAGCAAACGTGAATATTTTGGGTCACATGGCTACAAGCCTTTGGATATTCTGTCGCTTGTGTAGTTTCTTGTTGGGAACATGATATAGCTGAAGGTTTTCTATAACATTTCTTCCCCTGAAGGAGATAGGTGTGAAACTGTAAGGACGAAGACGTGACCCAAAATATTCACGTTTGTCACTAGTTCTCACGCTCAGGAATGTGAGCACGTGCGTTCACCATATTGGGTTTGAAAAGCAGAGCACGTGATTTATATCGTTGATGTCTGGGGGCAAAATCAACTGTTACAGGCGTCATGGAAAAAACAGTCTACCTGTTTTGGTAGTATCCATCAACCACTCAGCCTTACAAAAAATTCCCTGGAGTGGATTCAGAGCCACCTTAAATTTTCAAAAATCTGCTCCAGATATTTTTTGAACTTTGCGGAGACTCTCTTCTTAACATGATGATTACTTTCCAGCAATAAAATATGGGGGTCACCTTGTTTTTTCTAGAGATATGAGCAACTAAAGCCAAAACATAGGGTGACATTGCTGTTATGTGATACAATGTTGCAAAGTCAATCCGTCTAATTAGAAAGTCTCTTGAAGGTGTTGAGATTGGTTCTAGCCACTTTAAATAAAGTTTATTATCATTTATTAGTGATCCATTCTATTAAGAGGTAAAAGAACTATAAGGAGGGCTAGGTTAAAATAATTATCAACACTAACGTTTCAAGGGAACAGCAAAATTTGAGCAGCAATAACAATCGGTTATGTTTCATTTGCTGCACATAAGAGATTTGTTGATAACTAACTTTAATTGTGAGTTAGGATATAGAGCATCTGCTTCTTCTATGTACTCCACACATTCACTGAACTACAATATACTGGTATACTTAGCAGTTTCAAAACAGTTACTGGCATTGGGTCAAATGCTGCTATTGATGAAATGAAAATTACAGATCCACCCCTAAAAAAAAAATAAATAAATAAATTACATTGCTCAAGATACTGTAATTACATAGTCCTATAAGCTCAGGAAATACTCCAACCAAACTTGCATATGCATTTCTATGAATTAATGTTTTGGTAGCACAGATTAAGATTCAAGATCATTTTTTCTTAAGATGACTTCTCAAGCTGTTGAAATGTCAATGTCATCAACATTCTTTCTCAGGACTACACACACATGCTCAATCATACAATCTCAATTTATGACGTTACAAATAAATGTCAAGGTTTGTTTGCGATAAGAGTAATTATTGATTGTGGAAAAACAAGACAAATTAAGGCCAGTGGTTAATGCTTTGCAAATCATTTTAAAGGATTCGTATGCGAGGTAGACAATCATGCCAAAAATGTTTTAACATACCCTCAAAAACTGTAAAGTAGTCTATTAATCAAATGTAATATTTTGTATTTTACAATACATGTACCAACCCTCTTTTCTCCATCAACGGAATAATGTCTTTTGCAAGTAGGAATGCTGATTTTAAATTGACATCAAATATCTGCCAATTCAGAAGAAAAACATTTTCTTATTCAATAAAGACAAAAAACAAAAAAACAAAAAACAAAACAAGTATGTGTTTCAGTATTAAAGATAAAAGAGAACCAAAATAAATAATAGCAATTAACAATTCTCTTTCAAGGCCTTAAAGTCTGTAGTTCTTTTCCTGATGCTATCATGAGTTCTGATCAGTTCTGAGTCTCCGCTTACTAGTAAGAGAAAAATGCTGACTTTTTGACGGACAAATACAACAAATTTCTTTTTAATATCCATATTTTTGCTTCTATCTCTGGTCCCTGTCACTGGCTCCGCTTAAAAGCCATGCAGTTTCTATTGCCAGTCACCTCCAAGGCAAAAGTATCATTTTTAAGTTTTTCGTCACTATTTCTGTTTGGATATTTTTCTCTCTGTGTCTTTAATAGTATGTGATTTATTGACAATTCATGACAAAATTGAATGAAAAATGAAACAAACTAAAACAAACTGACAAATTAAAGGGTTCTCTAAAGTTCTGCTCTGTTTCATGCAGCAGATACCAATATCACCCATCTATACCCCCCAAAAAACATCACCCACCTACCCATCCATCTTTGAACAGATGAGGGAAATGATAGTTATTAATAATATTATTTTTACCTTGTCCCACACATCCTCAGGTGTCTGAAATTTAAAATAATAATGGCAGTTATTCCCACTTGATTGTACAGTAATCACTGCTTTGATCAATAATAATTAGGGTGTAATGATAATTCTACCTGCAGAAGTGATCCAACTGCTGGATTTGCTGCCGCATTTGACACAAAGATGTCAATCCCACCAAAGTGATGTAAAGTCTGTGAATTAATTACAGCAAATTTAAAATGCTACTAGTACTTTGAATACAAATTAACTCAGCATTCAGGAGGTGAATCAATGGTACAATCAATAATAATTATTATTGTCATCAACAGACTAAGAGGGTGCCAATGGAGTATAGCTAATTAAAAGTAAAACTACTCTTCTTAACGGTTCACATCCTCCCTTACCTGCTCAATTAGATTTTTACGATGTTCAGGTTTTGCAACATGACACACAACACCTTTGACAGAACAACCTTGCTCTTCCTTTTCCAACTGTGAAACAGCTTCAGTGACTTTTTCTTGCCCTCTGCTACTAATCATAACCTTTGCACCATCTCTTGCAAGCTGCTTGGCAATTGCAAAGCCTATCCTGAAAAAAATTTCAAATTTCCAATGAAATGAGCTGCTCAAGTGTTATTTCTTAATTATCAATTCTTGAGGTGACATGCTTTTTTATCTGCACAGTACATTCAGCACAAAGTGGACTAAGCAGATCATTATCACATTTCACCCTGAGATAAAGTTGGGGTAAATTGGTTACAGGGATATAATGATTGACATTGCTATGGCAATGCTAAAAGCAACTTGGAGGGTGCCAAAACAGAATTGTACTAATTATCCTGAAAATTACACGCTCAATACATTTTTATTGATTTCAATATGTCCTTTGACTTCACTTTCTATTTGAGCACCAACTCTAACAAAAATTCGGTCAGATAATTTAGTGAAAAAAACCCCTTTATTTAGAATTTGTTATATCTTTGTTTCTGTTATAAAAGAAATATTAAAATACAGTTTGGAGACAAGTGAAGCTATGATACTCGCAGTTATATTAAAGTACAGTCTGGATACAATTAAACATTGTCAAAATATACGCAAAATGAAAAATTTTTTAAAAAATCACAACCAAAATGGGTTATGTGTTCCTCCAAAAACAGTCAGTTTCCCTTTTTGGAATTAATTTCTCTTTTCGATTCTTGAAATTCAAAAAGATATTCCTGCTAGTTTCTGATTTGTTCAGAAAGCCAGGCTGGAGTTACAGCCTGGGCTGAAATTTGCCATGTAATTGGCTTCTTAGAAATAATATGACTACAAGAAGACAAATTCAGATGTTATGCTGAACAAAGAAACACAAACATTCAATTTCTAATTACTATTATTGCTACTATTATTATTATTATTATTATTATTATTATTATTATTATCATCATTATTATTATGGTACCAATTCCACAAGTGAGATGACCCTTGGTAAAGTTACAAATCCTGAAGGCAAGCTGTAGCCCACAGCCTTAGGCTTCGAGCACCTTCCTTAGCAGTCTTCCTGTTCCAAGTAATGCTGCCTTCCATAACAATCCAATTATTATTATTGTTACTAGGTACTACTATTACTATAATTATTATTTGCTTATTTTTTGGTGTTATTTTTTGGTGAACAAAAATCGAACAAAACTTACCATATGGGCAGTGATGGTTGTCCTCCATGTGAGCATTAAGGACAACCTTCTCTGGCCATATGGTAAGTTTCGTCGAGTTTTATTCATTTTCTTACAAATTTCTCAACTTGAACTTCACCCCATATGCTCCCTTTATTTTCGGATATAAAACCTGCATTTGACACAAATAGATAGCCTGGGTTACCTGTGGTGGGAGCAAATAGCTGCAGCTCCAGGAAATAGGAAAACTTCGCATTTAATAAATTTAATATATTAACAAAAGTCGGTTCTACTGGTGACTATCAGCCGGAATGGATCGAACTGAAAGTGCTAACTAACTTGTTATTACCGATGTTTACACGTTATAACACGTCCAAACCTGCTCACCAAATCGGGCTACGGGAAGTTTAGGATTAATTATATTCCTGTATAACTGTGCACAATAAAAGTTACATATATACTGACAGATATATATGGCTTAAACTGCTACCTGTACCCACCCCGCAGTTGATGCCGTCACAACTGCAACTTTTCCTTCCAGTCTGCGATTTGTAGCGGCAGTAGAGCTCATTCTAATAGATCTGGAAGCCAAGAAACTTGCACACCATCGTTTCATGTTACAGGCGTTCTGTTTATTTTTCCCAATACTTTGTCGGGGACTAGGCAAGTGCACGAGCATAAATTAGCCGATGATGGCTCGTCTGTCCACAGCTAGCCGAGACTCACAATCTAGGAAGCAGCCCAGAACGCCTCAAAAGACTTAAGGACACAAGGTACAGCAAAAGTACGTTTATTTTATTTGTTTTCTTGGTTATGAGCTAGGATTAGGCGGTGGTGTTCGCTTCCCACAATAACCCTGCGGTACCCATAATTCTGTGTCTGGGCTGCCAGTGGGACCTCTGTCCTAGGGCCTCTCCCCTCCCCCCACCCCGATGAGAGAGGAAGAGAGGGACTGGGAACGACAGTGTCGTGAATTATAACTTTCCGAGAATTCATTTCACCCAATAAGCAACAGATGCATTACTCTGCGAGCAGAGGCCCTTCGATCTTCCAAGATAAGTCGGGAAGAGGAAGGAACCTCTGCCAACCGCCTCGACTTTCTTTGATTTGCCGCTCATCCAAGTATCTGAATGAGTCAGACCAGTTTGGAGTAGTCAAACCGGTTTTTCGTTGTTTGCGCATGATCACTCGCGCGTGATCAGTATTTTTACATCGGCATGGCAGTTGTGACCTTTGCTCTTGTGATTATTGTGAGTTCACGTGGGTATTTCCTCCGTCACCGCGAAAGCAGAAAGCTACGAAATTTTGTTTTATACATAAACATACGGCATTTGAAAGGTGTAAACTATCTTGAACGTGTGAGGAAATATATATATTTTTTTTCAGTTACGGCGTGTCTTTCAGAGAGATTTTCGCAAAAATGTCGAATGTTTATTTCAGTTTGGCGGATACTGGTCACGCTTGACTGACGCTCGGTTACCTTTGAATTTAACGCATGCTCAACAGGAAAAGTCGAGGCGGTTGGCAGAGGTTCCTTCCTCTTCCCGACTTATCTAGGGAGATCGAATCGAAGGGCCTCTGCTCGCAGAGTACAGAGGCATGCGAAGGGGACACGGAAATTGATGGTTGAATTCCGCGCGAAGGTAACTCCTTTGCGTCAAAACTAGCTCATGCACGCCCGGCGTGCCGCTATTTCTGGAACAAACGCCCGTCACATGCATCGTGGTTTTCAAACAGAACACGGTCTCCAAGCAATTTATTTGTTTCTATCCCTCGCTGCTTTAATTCGAACATATACAGGAGATTAACAACAATGGATTACTCCCTTCGGTACACGCCACAATGCATTCACTATAGTTTGCTGTTGTTATCCTCCCAGGGAGGATAACAACCCAAAGCCAGAAACTCGATGCCTGGTAACATTTTTAAAAGAAATAGAAAACATTTTCCCTGTTTCTATCGAGTTTTATATAATAAGATAATTTGGTTTTATCAACTAAGTTGATAATGTGAATTAGCCACCGTAAAGAGATTCGTAAGCTGACGTTTCGAGCGCTAGCCCTTCGTCGGAGCAAATCCATTTGCTCCGACGAAGGGCTAGCGCTCGAAACGTCAGCTTACGAATCTCTTTTATATAATAACCTAAGTTATTCTCGCATTTTGATTGGTTCTTGCCTATGATCTATTAGAGGACAGATGCACGATTGACGTCATCATTACAAAGTTTTTCGCTTTTACGCGTGCGAAGTTTAATTCTTTATTATATAAAACAAATAGATTCCATGTTGCCGTGCGTCTGTTCAGTAATAGACCACAGAAGACGTCAAAATGTGGTAAGTACATCAGTGACACACTCGGCTATCCCCTCGTGCGCCACTTTTTTTTTTTACCACATTTTGACGTCTTCTGTGATCTATTACTGAACAGACGCACGGCAACATGGAATCTATTTGTTAAATAGATAGCGAGAAGCGGTTTTCAACAAAATGGCGGCCACTTCGCGTTTTCGAAGTGTTTGGAAGTGTCTGCGATGAGGATATAGATAATTTACTTGTTTAGTTTTGAACGACTAGTAGATTTAAACTAAAACAATTAGATTATTCGCTCTCGATTTCTATGCGTGATAGTTGACTCGGGCTGCGCCCTCGAGAGAGAACCCTCGAGCTCATAATCTAATTGTTTAATAGAAACACGATTATTAACCAATCAGCGCGCGTACTTTCCTTCAGCTGTTTTCTAACAGCAGACACTACTCATCGTTCTGCAACAAGTTTCGAAGCTGGTTGAAAAAGCTGGTCGACCAAAGCAACCAAAAACGGTTTCTCCCAACAGAAAACAAAAAAAAAACAAAAACAAAACAAAAAAACGCAACCAACCCAACCCACCGTAAACGGTTGATCGCAATAGAACACGACCTTTTATCAAGAAGCGATTTTCCCTAGAAGATAAAATATATCTGAAAGAAGTACATAAATTCATTTTCATACAATAGCATTCGTCACATAAACACAGCATGACATAGACTGAGGCCCGAAGTTGGCCTCTAAGGGGAGTCGTGTCATTTCCCGCCACAATTTCATCGTTAAACAATCAGACGACAGCTTCCAAACGAAGCCAGAGAGAAATTGCTTTTTCTGTAAGTCCGAATTCCTTCTGTTCAGAAAACAAAAAATAGTACTACGCCACACAGAATTAATGTAAGTGTGTCCACGATGCTGTTGCAGCCAGCTTCGTGCCGGCGAGTGCAAGAAATTACGAGAAATTGCAAATGACAATTCACCTGGTACACCTGACAGGTCCCAGGTAGATCCCGCGCACATTATTTCGCCCGCTGTATCTTCAAATGCAATAATTATACCCAGACCCAAATAAGGTGCGAAACACAGAAAGCGGGCACAAATGAACATTGCTATCAATCATCACAGGTGTTCATAAAAATGAAGTAGGATGTAATGAGTTCTATGGTGGCATTCTCTGTGCGTCGAACTGAATTTCAATCAGGGGCGTATCCAGCGTATACGTCACTTTACGTATGTTGAAACAAAAAACTAGTTTAAGATGAAGCCTTGATGAGCCAGGCCTCCTACAACAAGTCGTCGAAAAGATTGTTACGTCCCTGTCAATCTTCCAACTTCAGTCCGCGACACATTATTCGATCACGTGATCAAAACTTATGGGTGCCAGCCGCGATGAACCAGCCAGGAAAATAAAGAAACTCGGGCACAAGCCAAGCAATAGACGGATAGCTTATTTGGAGGACTTTCTTCACTTGGCGAATGGACAAAGGCTGAACTCCTGAAAGACACAGAGAAACGAAGGAACTGGTGTTAAAAGAAGGCAAAGCTCCTCAGCCATGAAAGACCAGTTCAATTTCAATTCTCAGAGGATTGGTTTGCTAAAGTAGGATGGCCACCAACAGCTACAGCCATGCGCACGTTTTAACAGCCAATCAGAACGCACAGCAACTAAAGGAAGCCGGCGTTGAATCTGATTGGTTGAACATTTTCTTATGTCCTTGTGGAACCAATCACAGAGCAAGTCAAAACAATAACTAAAGCAATCACGTGATTACTTTGGACAGCCAATTGAAAACTTCTCTATCTGAATTTGATTTGAATTCACCTTTGCGGCATTACAATCTTGTGGGTATAAGTATTGGTGACGGACAACGAAGGCAATAAACAAACCTCCAACATCTTTGAAGCCATATTCGCGGGCCAAGTCAGCAACGATCTGAATCCGACCACTTTTCTTCATAATGTTCGAGTCTGCATCATAAAAACAGTAGATACACCATCAAATTAATATGCGGTGGACTCAGCGGGTCGTTCCGGTTTCAGGATAGAAGGAACCTGAAGGTTAACGTCGGTGATTTAATGCAGCAAGTTGAACAATCCGGCGCTAACTGACCTACTACCATAACAAATAACTTAAAGCTTACTGACAGTCTTGCTTTATACTATAATGTAAGCATTGAAAAAAAGACCATAACGCGGGAAAGGCTTAGTGGTTTGTGCTGGACAAAAATAGCTAGATCCACCACATGACAGTAAGACTTGTTGCTACAATACGCATATGTTGCGGACCTACAACATGTTTTTTTTCTCCCATGAAAAAAAGGAAATACGCCATTTTTTTCTGTTACCGCGTGTCGTGCAACAGTCGGTAAGTTGAGGTCGTTCATGATTTGATGTGTTTCCCAGGTCATTGGGCTTTTGTACGTACCTTCGGAAAACCTGCTACCAGTACACTGGAAACCTAATTGACTTATTGAAGAAAATACGAGTTCTCGACTACGACAAGATTTGTTGTGTTTGATTTGGAACTTAGTAGGCGCGGCCTGCGTAATAAGACTGCTTCAAACTTTTGTCCTCACCGTGTATTCAGTTGCAACTAGCAACTTAAAATTTGATTAAAAACCTCGTTAATGACCCTAATATACGTTTGTTTGTTTGTCTATTTTGTTATTTAACCCGTATAACACACAATTAGCAATCAAGGCAAGAACTTGAAAACACTAGCAATTAAGTCGTCAACTGCTTTGGCCGGCCTGTTTTAGCCTTATTAAATTCTTAGGATTTAATGGAGGCGAAACCAATTGTGGAATTGCACACATTATAGGCATCCTACTGATGAACAGTTGCTGCGTTCAGACATTTCCATAAGCGACAATCAATTGCAATCTGTCATCCTTTAATTACTATCACTGTTTGAGAAAATGCCCAAAGAACAGTTAGCCAATGATGCGGGTTGAGTTCGTTGCGATGCAAAAAGAAATCGAAAAATTACGTAGGACTGTCAACTGGACACCAAAAATCAAAACGACAGACGTGACGCTACGAAACAAAGGGTTTAAACGAGAAAAAGCAATGGCTTTGCACGTGTGGTAAACCGGCATTTTAGTTCGTTTCTTTGCCATCCCATGCAAACCAAGAACGTGAAAAAGACCAAATTCGATGTTTTGTACCTTTGCTGGAAACTCCCTGAATTTTCTGTTTACTTTATGTGGAAGATATGTGCAGTTTCTAGAGAATGATATAGATTACCTGCAGCCAGGAAAGCCACTGCTTTGCCTGAGTAAGTCGGGTCTTCTGCGCCCGTGAAAATACGCGCTACCTTTTTGGACTACAAAATGCAGAAACCATGTTTCACTTTAGGAAAGATAAAGTTACAGTTAAATTACGTTTTGCAAGTTACAATCCATGAGTAATGCAGGTTTGTTCAGACAACGCACTAGTGGAGTAGAAGAGAGCTTTACACGCCTACACGAGAAAGTTGAACCAGACGCATGCCCCCCCCCCCCCC
>BLFK01000759.1:668696-682978 GCA_014634185.1 Astreopora myriophthalma
GGGGGGGGTGTATGGTTCTTTTTCACTGTACACTACTTTCTGTACACTACTGAATTTAGGCAACTGGTAAATATAAATGTAGAAAATAACTATCTTGCACATTGCTTAAATCCAAAATATATCCTGCAAAGTCATTAAAAAGCCAGGTCATAAAGGACAATGGTAAACAAACTAAAACCATGATGATGCTTAAAATTCACCACCTTCAATCTCTCATGCCTACAATATTGATTCGGACACATATTGCACTGTTTGAAAATAAAATGAGACTGGAACAAGAATTGTGGCACTGAAATGGCCATAGGAGGGCACTTACATGTAATTGAGGACAATATGCAAAAAAAAATCTCGTTAATGCATTGTTATGAACTTTTACCTGTTCATAGAATGGTTTCCCACCAGCATCAAATATTGCCTATTGATAAGTCACAAGAAAAAAATTGTTACCTAACTGGAGTATTCAATGAATGCCTGCCAAATGCCACTTGCATTTGGCTAGTTCAAGGTCACACAACCTCTCATAAGGCAAATGTTTCTCACCAAAAATGTATGAGCTTCAATGAGCTAACAACACGGAAACTATAATGCCTGGGGGGTAACAGTTTACAGTGCAAATTCATGGGTAACAGTGCCACCCTGATAAACATTCACTGCTATTACACATGCACAGACATCACTGAGAGTTGTGTGATGTTATCCAGTGAGCTAAAAATCAGTGCATTATGGAAGAACTTTGTCCACTGTGTTTGTCCGTTCAGTTTTTAAATTGCATTATACAACAGACAAACTGGTACCTTGGAAACCAGTTAATGTCGTTTCCCTTGAATCTCAATGTTTCCGAAGATGATTTGACATATTTTCCATAAACAAAAGAAAATGTCTCCTTATAATATACAAAGACTGGATATAAGTGTTAAATGTTTCATTACAAAGTAATTTTCTTGATGTTACAACAGCCAGTCATTCATAACTCTACTTTTTATCAATAAATATTGCTGAAAGCATTAATTTTGATGCCATTAGCTTACCTTCACTCCTTTATATGCATTGTTCACAAGGACGTCAAGTCTGCCATTTTGTTCTCTGCTGACTTTATCAAAAAACTTCTTCACTTCTTCATCATTTCCATGGTCACATTGCACTGGGATACACTGCCCAGCACATTTCTGGCCAATCTGGATAATCATTAAAAACAAAGCCATTGTGACAAAAAGATAAAATATTGCAATACACATTTGCCACTGCAGATTTCACCTCCTCAGCTGTTTGCCGCAATGACCCAGGCTTTCCCTCAGATGTATCAAGAGTCCTCCCTGTCATGTATTAAAAAAACCCAAAAGATAAACTGATTCAGAAATATTCAAGGTAGCAATGAAAAGGAAACTTACATAAATGGTATAAACTGACCTGTGATGTATACAGTAGCTCCTGCCTTTGCGAGAATCAAGGCTATACCCTTGCCGATGCCTCGTGAGGCTCCAGTAACGATACACACCTTCCCCTTCAGAGAAGGAAGCTCTGCTGATGCCATGTTCCTCTGTCAAATTGAAAGGAACCAAATGAAGTGATAAATTAGTATTAACTCTACACATAAATTATATACTTATATATATATATATTGAAACAAAATATAGTCAGTGGTCATTTTCAATCTTACCTTCAGAACAATTTTACCCACCAATCTAATCTTCAGAACAATTTTACCCAACAAAAGTTTGAGAGTCCTCAATTACAATAGTCAAAACTGAGCAAGGCATGACTGGTCTGTAAACTATGGACAGAGTTTATTTATTACTGTTGGATAGCACATTGTGGGTATAGAAATTAATGTGCAAGACTAAATATGAAGATAATAACACAATGTGGCCTAAATGTGAGGAATAAAAGATATGCTCACAGTGCTATTGGTTTCTGTTCTTGTCTTGATCATTTCATATATCTTCAGCCACGTAACAAAGAATATAACCCATTTTGCGCCAAAAGTCCCATCTTTTTATTCCTACTTCTGAAATCATATGCACCAAGCATGACAAACTTTGATCTCTAGTCCACATGTCTGAATCATCTTATAATCACATATTACCAGTAGCTCTTATCCTTACACCTAACTCCACATTCTACATCAGTTTCCACTCCAACATCAGCAGTACACGGTCTATTTTATCACTTTGGCCACAAGGGAGAAACTTGAATTACCAGTATTCAGCTCAGGATTGCTTCGCATAAAATGATATCGGAAAATAGCTGTCGAGACCAGCTTATCTTAGACACGATGGTTATATTTTCCACAACAGTTTCTAATATTTATAAGGTAGTAAATGGACACATTATTTTAAATGAGCAGCTGCTTTGCATAGGACTCCCAATCCAAAGTATCTGGTTTCACACAGGATTTGCAGGTGGAGGGAGAATGCACGTACATATTATACACAGAACAGGATATAACAGGCCATATGCTATTTAATAGCCCATGCAAAGAATTTGATAAGAAGCAGACACACCACATTAGATGTGCAAGTTATCGTCAGGGCCCGGTTGTTCGAATGGCGATTAAGGCTAACCCTCGATTAAAAGCTAACCAACATTTTAATACCACCCTCTGAAAATAATAATTGATTAATTATTGAAGGGCTCAGAGCAGAAACATCCTGACTCTTTTAGTGTGTTTGGTGATTTTGCAAAATTGTGGCCAAATTTCACACAATACACTGAAATCAAGTTACGGAATTACCTATTCTAAGTGATGTAAACAAAATAACAGACAAAAAGAACAAATAATTTTCTGGGCCCTGGGGAAATGGGGGCAGGGGTACAACAGCAAGAAAATATGAAAAAAAAGGTAAAAAATTTTTTGGGGAGGGGGCTGCCCTAATTTTTGGCATGTAGCATAGGGGATGCTCACCCTGTAATTTTAATGCAGTTGATTCGGTGGAAATTGGTCGTGATTTTGTGAAAGTGTAAGTCACAAGTGAAAAGTGTAAGTCACAAGTTCTTGTTGATTGGTAAATAAACTGGAATCAAAGTTCAACCTAACCTGGGGTTAGCTTAATCGGGCTTTGAACAACTGGACCCAGATCTTTGCCAAATTTGACAAATGTTTCTCTGAAAAGAGGGATCCACTGCACAGGGGCGGCGCTGGCTGTCCAAATCCAAATGGAATTTCCATGCCACATGTACCAAATTGTTATTAAGCTTACAATTATCGCAATCTGTTATAACATGCTATCTCCGCAAGTACAATAATGGTAAATAACTACTGGTTAGCGATTAGCAAGCTAAGAATAACTCACACATACATCTTATCTTACATTCCTTTCATCGCTTCAGCTATCACACACTCTCTCAAACATGCATACCAGGAACACCCAAAGCACAGTAGAATTTTATATTTATGTAACTCCAGGTTAGTTGTTTATTTGGAAAGAAGGGGATCTAATTCCAGAAAAAGGTGGAGCCCCCATTATTGAAGCATAGCCAATTCACAGCTACCTTACGTAACCGATATGATAAATAGCTGTACCTTGGACGGCCTGAGTCAAGCCGAAGAAACGGAATACACGACACAGCACGTAAGGCCTTACATACAATTTCCCTCATGTAAGGTCTTATATACAAAGGCAAAATACATATAAGAGGAACGAATCCTTACCGTAGTTGTTTTCCAAACTGCGTGTCCAAGTATTTTCAAGGACGATGCAAGATACGATTGCCCCACCAAGTCACGCGCGAAAATGCATGACAAGGTTGTCATTTCCTCGCTTTATCCGTGGTTCCCAGTCCTTTGAGAAACAACCCCACAGTGGTCGCTAGTTTGGAGGATTTGAGACTATGGGGAGGGGATTCAGATAACGTTCCGCTAATAGGCCTCCCAGGGCTCCGGTGCCGGTGTACAGGCAACAGGTGGGGATTTATAGATGACTTGGATTATTTGCCACTTGCAGTACTAGGCCATCTCAAGAATCAGCGAAACTGCGTGGAGGGGCGAAAAACGAGGTGGGTTTAAAATAATTGATAGTATACCAATTTTTGTTGGTGCTCATTTAGCTCACTGTAACTAGTTCTGCTGTATTAGAGTCTCGTCCGACATTTATGAATACGGTTTATGTCGAGCCAGATCCTTTGACCCATGTCATGCAAGCAAACCTCGAGGATTTTTACACCACTCACGTTAACGGCAAACACTGGATCCTTATTGCACAAGAAATTAAGGCTATCACCCCCCCCCCCCCCNNNCCACCGCGCCGACCCCGAGGACGGCTCATTCACGTACTTTGGGCCTATGGTCATCTTTGATTACGTGGAGGGAGTAGGAATAATGCCTTTCGTTAATTCTGTCCAATCGGAAGAGTGCAGGTCTAATGACAATAAGGCTGCAAAGGGTTGCCTTGACGTTCCATCCGACAAGCCCAGCCAGAAAGAACCAGGTAGACCCAAATGATATGCATTTTCAATTTGTGTTCTCTCATTTTGCTGAGATATTATTCATCAACATGCGCACGAAATCCAGCGAACTTTGACCCAACTCATTCATGTGGATAAGGAAATCACTTGCACGGTCTATTAGTGTCTAGGCAAAATGGTAGTTTGTGGAAATCCGTCGTTTTTGAAGAGACTTCAATGAAATCTTCACGTTTCACGTCCTACATTTTAAGTATCCACGACTCATTAATTGCGCATGCGTGCATGAATGATTTGAACTTGGAAACCTCCACAGATAAAAGCAAGGATATCATTGCGATCAATTTTATTTCTCTTTGACAAGTTCTGCTACCAAAAATTACACGATTTGACACGAATGCATCTTTCTTTTTTTCAAGCACAATTCACAATTCAGCTATTTTATCATTTTTCTCGAAAAGGTAGACAAATATTTAGCATATTTTGGGAATAACCCCCTGTTAGAGACATCACGCAGTGCTTTCCATCAACAGGTCGACATAAGCAGGGAATGGAATGGGTGACTTATTTCCTACTGTCTAGCGTTCCTACGGTTTAGCGACCTTTAGAAAAGTTATTGAGCCTCCTACGAGGATTCAACGTGCTCGCGAGATGACCGTCACGCGATGTATGAAAAAAAATCACTCCCAACTAACTTATCTATGAGCTTCAGGCCAAACTACAAACAGTACCTGTGAATGTTCTTTTACGAGGTTACAAATTAAATTTAGAAAAAATACAGCGATTTCTTTTCTACAAAAACAGGAGCAGGGGTACATGAACACTCATCTACCCCCGACGAAACTCTCCAACTCTGATATGCAGCGACACGTGCAGAGTAGTCGACAAACTAGTTGTTTGTTTAACAAATGTCCTCACTTGTTTGATCCTCCACGTGTGGATCTACAAGTATTGAAAGGTGAGGTTTCTAATTTCCCTTTGCATAGCCTAAAGCTACACCTTTGTTATTACTTCTGAGCATGTCAGCATTGCTAACCAGGGTTACCACTTGATCCGCCGAACCAAATGACGAAGGTATCGTATATTACTCTGAAGAGTCAGTCTTGCTGTTGGCCTCTTTGTCAAGGAACCGCCTGAAACAGAAAAAAAGGTCCGATTAAAATTGAACATGTCAGAGATCGCGGTCGAAGCAGGATATAAATATTCATTGTCGCATTGTCACTTTGATGTTGCGACCACTTAGCTTCTCTTGGCATCCTTGCCATAACCGCAGAGATATCTACACTAATTATTATTTTAATAATTTACGTGAGTTTTGTAACCATTTACATTCTGTTATATACTTATATGTAAAACATATCTTTTAAAACTGTAATGTGGTTGATAGCAGAATGAATAAACGACGAATGAATGACATAAACCTAAATGGCGGGCAATAACTTACTTTATTATCTCTCTGATGGAATGCGCGATACGATTGGCCAATTTAGCGGGCCGCATTCTACAGTACGGCTCGCTAAATCTCAGTGTGTGCTTTCCCGTTCGCTTCGTTTAACCCTTTAACTCCCAGTAGTGCCACTTACAGATTTTACTCTGTCTAACGCCAGACGATTTTACTCGTCACTGGGGCACCCCTTGGGGCTGAAAGGGTTAACAAGGGGTATAATAAATATCTTACGCAACCTCGTTTTCTAGGACCATACTGTAAGTTACGGCTCCTCGTTTTTTCCCGTTCAATTCACGGCCCTCGTGCTTCTCACTCGGGCCGTAAATTGAACTGGAAAAAACGCGGGCCATAACTTGGAGTACGACCCTCGAACTCGGTTAGTAAGAGGTATCTCTTGTCTGGGTGCCACTAGGGCATTTGCATTTGACTACAGCTACCAGAATTCTCCAGGCCTTGTTCTTCTGACGCTAATCTGCGCTATTGTCGTTTAAACCTCATTGACATAAGATTTGAATATGGAAGCAAAAACAACATGAGTTCTGGTAGTTGTAGCTATTAATCCCCCTTTACAAGCGTAGCCGTACTGGGAAATAATAATGAGCTCGTTTATAACAATTAGATTACGAGTTCGAGTTTTCTGTGAGTCAACAGATAGTGAAAGAGGCGCGTAGGCGTAGCGACGAGTTGACTATTTGACTCATGGAAAACGATAGCGAGTGGTCTAATTGTTTTAGTAGAAATCCACTCACATACTACCTTCGCATTCATTCTAATTTTTCGAGACTTTAAGATTTGGACAAGCCGCCACTGTTTTGTTTTTGTTCAAAACGCCGGCCTTTTTGCTACTCTCTATCACTCAGTAGATAGCGAGTAGCGAGCCAATCAGATTACAGAATTGGGCTCGCTACTCGCTATCTATTCAGTCATTAGTGGAAAAATCCACTCACATGAGTGGATTTCTACTAATTAACAATTAGACGACGAGTTCCAGTTTTCTATTGTTGGTTAGTGTGGCGTAAACATCAGTGTATATCATTGCGAACATATACACGCACACTGTAACACACGATGAACTTACCGTCTCGCTTGCTGTAGCATTGCTTCTTTTCTTGTTACCAACATGGACTGTCTGACCCAAGGCTCCGAAGAAAACTCCAGGGACGATGATGAAGCACTCCTGTGGATATCTCCGGAGGTAGTCTTCTCCCGAGATGATGGGCTTGTTTCTTTTTCCGTCGTTTCCTCTGACCAAGAGGATTCTGGCTTCTCTTCGAACGCTGGAGATTCTTCATCAGTTACTTCTTCTGTTGTTGAAATAGGTTCCTGTTCTTCCTCAGCTGGAAAACTCTCAATTTCACAGGAATCTGAAGACGTAACTGAATCTGAAAAGACAAGTTCAATGTAAATGCCCAGATCAGAGCTGTCTAATTCTAAAGAAATAGCCGGTGTACATCGTTAATTAGCGTTTAACAACTGCATCGCTTAGTGGAGGTCGGGTGCCTGGGATATCCAAGGGCTTCCACTTTTGGCAGCCAGCCCCTAGATTGAATAACGCCCCCATGGCTGGCACAACCCCGCAACCCAGCCATGAGCCCCAACGCCGGGGATTTTAAATAAGCAGGCACCCATCACACTGAAATATCAGTGGAAAGGTAAAACCAAGGAGAGAGGGATTTTAAGGGGGGCGGGGGGGGGGGGGGGGGGGGATCGCCAAAACAAATGCTATGCGCCACGTTGGAGGACGCAACAACTCCTGCTTGGCATGACGAAACGCCACGAGAACATTGTCCAGAAGTACTACGCATGCGCCCCCAAACCAATCCCTGACCCCTCGCAACACAGGCACTCTTAGTTGTTAACTCCTTCAAATTGCATTTAAACGCATGATAAGCAGAGAAACATGCCATAAGTACTGTTCTTCATACTTGGTTGTGCTATCTGGAGAAGTTCCGAATCCTCTTGTGTCCACTGCTCTTCCGGTGGAGTCCACACCTAATAAACCAAGATATATGTTACCCACCGGCCGGAAGGTCCGTATTGGATAAAACTGTGCCCATGGTCTTGAGTATGTAGTTGAAACAGAGGGGCCCCTCCCGGGGGGGGGGGGGGGCCTTTAAAGATTTGCTTGTGTTCCCTTGTTCCCGAAATTAATTCCGAACTTTTTCCCAGCTTTTTTATCCCTTTTTTGATCCCTTTTTGATTCCCTGAGATATTTTATCTTTGTTCTCCTGGGCCGAGTTGTTCGAAGCAAGGTTAGCGCTAATCTGGGTTAAATACCATGGCAACCTACGGGTTGGTTTTACTGCAAAAGGCCATACTTTGGTTAACACCCTGGGCATCTTCATGTAAATGTCACTTATCAGTAATAGTTTAGACCTTAAGGTGGATTTTCCTTCTTTACTGTAAAAAGGAAAATGAGCATTCAATTTAGCTTGGGGGTGAGTCAGAGTACAGTTTGTGATCATGCTCTCAAACACTAGCAATTGCATCTCACAATCTTGAGACAAATGCCAGCCTAGCCACTTACAGAGGGAACAGCAATGTTTCCTTCAAGAATATTATCAGTGGTGACTTCCAGGGAATGAGTGTGTCTTAAATCCTCCATTATGATGTTGAATGGCATGTGAGGAAACATGGCTTGCACTTGATGAGCCTACGAAATAACAAAAATTATGTTTGTTAGGAAACGCAGATAAAACATGACTGACAACTTGACGAAAAGCAAAAGGCAGATAGGCAAGCAAGTAACTCAACAATGAGCAATACAGGGCATGAAAGCAAAGATTTCTGGCCATGTCTCACCATAGCTTCAATACGACTTTCAGGAAGTTGACCTTCTGCTAGGTTGTCAGCCCTTGTATGCATAACCTCAACAGAGAAGCTTGGAAACCAGCTGGCTATTTGAGAACCTAAACAGACAAGACAACAAACCAAGTTAAATGCAGACTCTCCTTAAACCAGGGGGGGCCTAGTACTACACCATCAACAGACTGGTAACACAGGAACTCCCTCGACTTTGCCCTCCTTCAATTAAAACAAAAAACAAAAAAACAAAAACAAAAACAAAAACAATTACAGGATGAAAAAAAATGCACGCTGTGGAGTATATCACATCTTTTTGCACATAATTTCCTGATTTTCTAGCCTACAGAGCAGGTGTTTTATTCAACAGTACTCATGCTGCAAACAGAAGCCATCAAGCCATATGAGGAAGAGAAAAACCATCTACGTCCTCTATGATCTTCTTGCTTCTTTTTTTAAACCCAAGCTTGTGCTTCCCAACAAAACTGGCAGTTAAGCAAGCTACCCCCTTCCTCTCAGTCCTCGATAACATCAGTGAGGCACACACCAACTCACCATCAAAGTGGAAGAAGTGATTTCTTCTGAGGCCACGCCCCATCATGAATGCCGCCATTCCTCTTGGCTGTCTGTCCCCCTCTTGTTCTGGTTGTAGATCACCAGCTAATGATTGACGACAGGTGGGACAGGAAGTGTCATTTTCTAGCCATGACCTCAGGCAAGAGCTGTAGAGTAACATAAAACAGCCAGAGAGACTTAGTTAACCCTCCCCAGTGATGAGTGAAATCATCTGGCATTGTCCAGACAGAGCAAAATCTACAAGTGGCACTGTTGGGAGACGAAGGGGTAAAGGCTACAGATGAGTCAAATGAAAAATGCATCCTAGAAGGCTGACAGCATTCATTTATAACACCATAGATTAAACCATAATTATGTGGGTTGAGTTTGTCATTGGTTCCCTACTCTGCTTTGCGAGGTTGTTCTCCAAGTTTGCCCGTTTTCCCCTCTCCTCAAAAACCAACATTTCGATATTCGCTCTAGCGAGTGTCACCAAGGAGTTGAGACACCAAGGAGGCCAAAAGTGTATCAGTTGTAAACACTGTCAACATCTCTAGATAAAATCTACTATTATTAGCAGTAGCAGTAGTAGCAGTAGTAGCAGTAGTAGCAGTAGTAGCAGTAGCAGTAGCAGTAGCAGATGCACCTGTGCTTGGCAAAAAATCATACAGCTGCACACAATGTTGCATGCACATTATTTTACTGTACTTTAAATAAATTTTAAAAAAGCATGCCACATTCCATTATTGGAATGTCTGACTGATTTGAGCAGGAAATGAAAGGAAAAAAAACAAGATGCCTTACTTGTGGAAAAGATGGCCACAAGGTAGCTTCCTAGCTGCTACCATGGAGTCCCAACAAATGGCACAGTCGTCATTATTCTTAATTAGTTCTTCTTCAGTTGCCAAAGGAAACCTGGGAATCAATTCAGCAGCACCAATCAATAGGAGGACCTTTGTTGACATCATTGGTTACATTATGAAGCTTAAGCACAGGCATTTTTTGAGAGACACATGGCAACCAGAAGTGAAGCATTTTCCCTTTTAACCTGCCTTGACCCTACCACATTTGTACTGCTCAGCTTATTTACCCTTACAGAGACAAACTGCTCTAATTGTTGAAAAAATTTGGGCCAAAGCACTGCCCAAGAACACGAAAAGTCCACTTTGAGTAGTAGATGTCCATCTCTCAAAAAGGCCTTTACTTAAGCTCCCTATCACTAAGTCAAACTTGCTCCAGCCTCATCTATCCTCAACTCTCTCAACTGGAGAACTGTATTCAAATTTAAGGCTGCAGTGGGTGCACAGAAGCAAGCAATTCTGAAATCCTGGTGGAGACACAGATAGAGATGATCCACTCTGTACTAGTACCCACCCAGTTATCACTAATAGGTGCTGCCAATGCTATTGAAATTGGGAGAATGTAAGCTGGCACATATTCTTGTATTCACCTTGATTCCATACACTTAATGATTCTCAAATAATTCCTGTGCTTGGCCAGCTTTTTCTGGATTTCACAGAAAAGATGTCGAAGCTGCATACAAAGCACCAAACTGGCCATGCTCAAGAAGATATTTGACCATAACTGAAATGCAACAAGAACAGCAATAACTCTATTAAAAGTGTCCAGGAGAAATTGGCTCCGTCAAATATGTTGAAAGCCAAAAGTGCCGGGGAACCAGATTACAGTTCAATTTCCATATAATAGAATGCTGTGCCAGAGGTACATGTACTATAGCACACACACCCAACAGACTGACACACACACACACACACACACACACAAACATCCAAGTAAACAAAAATATAGAATACTACATTGCAGTGTATGGTAGAATTAATACCTGCTTGTAATTAAATATAGACAAACTACAGTAAAAAAATAAATAAACAAACAAAGAAAATAAAATTCACTCAACCAAAAAGATGTTTAATATACGGTAATTTGTTTCCTACAGTGGCTAAAACCGATTCTAAAATGGTAATATTTTAGAGCATAGCAAACTGGTCATGCTTAAGAAGATAATAGACCATAACTGAAATGCAACAACAATGTCAACAACACTCATCCTCCACAACCCTCTCCATAATCAGTTGACATGATTGAGAACACAAAATTAAATTACATTGCTTTTTCACCATGCCATATAAAGGTAAGAAAATTTCTAATACTAGCAACCTTTGTTTATGATGTTATTCTTACCAACATATGTATGAGATGCGCAAAGTCTACAGCATACATAGCTAAATCCATGATAAGATCCGTGTTGTAATTCCAGGTGCTTCTTCCCTCCCACATCGTGGTGTGTCCAACATCCCAAAGATGGATCCCATATCTAAAAAAGAGCAAACTCTTTTAGTTCATTATGCAGCTCAAGAGCTCATAATTTTATATCCCAGCCCTCCTGAATTATCCAGATATGGAACATAATCTCCACTCTTACTGTCTAATGATCAAAGATAAAGGGAATTTGGATACAGATTCACATAAAAACAGCAGGAAATAATCATGAAATTCATGCTACGGCTGCTGTGGCATTTTCCGTTCACCTTTCCCCCAATTCTATTCACAAACAACACAGAAGCCATCCACTTGAGGATAAGTCGTAGAGACAACAGTCTAGCACCCTATCAGCAGGAGACAGAGACCACAAGGCCCTATCTAGAAAGTAAAGTAAGGTTGGCCAGTTTTGGAAGCAGCGCTCCAAGCTGCGATCTTTTGGTTGCCATGGCAAGCAGAAAAAAAAGTTGGGGACCAAGATTGTGGTGAAAGTCGCCAGTTTGGCAACCTGGGTTTGGCGGTCAATTGCTAAGCCGTAATGTTTTTTATGACCTTTACAAAGATGAAGTGGGATTTGCCCAAAATAATAATTATGATCCTCTTTCTGGGTAATTCACCACTTTTACCCTGGCTATCTGCCTTGAAATGCTGCGTTCACAGCAAGGCTGGGCAGCAATTATTTTCAAACACGAGCGGTAAACCAGTACGGTCAGCGGTATTACCCCTTATGTAATCTTAAACAAAGCCTCTGTTGTAATTTGGCGGCCAATACTTCATGCCTGGCGACCACTTTTCCCGTTAAGGTTGCCAAAAGGCGACTCTGAAAGGAGGGAGGAGAGAGGTCCACTTTGGATTAAGGAATGGATTGATATGTGGGTGTGGGCAGCGGTGGTTAATGGAGGTGGGCAGAACACAAAATAATGACTTACCTTATCAAAGCATGGACAACTCTGATAAGCAAGAGCATACACTGGAAGAAAAAAAGAGCTTTTATTAATTCATTGCCTAATAAAATATTCCTTTCAAAAACTTGACCACATAATAAGCAGTCCATATTTAACAAGCCAAGAAAGCTTCTTGAAATTAAGTCAATGTTGAAATACTGCTCTGAAATAGTATGAATGCATAAAGCACTTTAATTTGTCAACAACAGCCTGTGTTTGGTTGCTGAAATTTCTAAATGGCACAGATTTGGAGTGGTCAAAATTTGATGCATCAACGTACATGTAGTAATGAGTTTTGATGAAGAAGCCAGGCTAAGACATGAAGCACATACAGTCCTTGTATACAATACCGACCAGTTAGCTCAGCTGGAAAAGTACCAAACTACTGTGTGGAAGGTTGTGGGTTCTAACCCCACATGGACCAACACTCAGGGTCTTTAAATAACTTTAGAGAAAGTGGTGCCTTTGAAATGACATCTGCAAATGACATTCTCCATTCTCTCATCTCCGATGAGGACCCCTTTTAACACACAATTGGTTTAAAAGCTCTGTGGGACGTTAAAGAACCCACACACTCTTCAAAAAGAGCAGGGGACAATCACTGGTGCTGTGGCTTGCTTTGCCTTAGGTGCAGGGGCACCTGTTACATTTGTCAATGATTAAAAGAAGGTCCCTCAGACAATGTTGAAATCTGGCCCAGAGAAACCATCCCCTGAGCTAGGGGGAAGATCTAGTAATTGGCATTATTTTGTATTTGTTACTCTACCAGCAATCACAGTTGCAAACAATGTCTACTAAACCACTGGACACAAACCTCAGCTAACATGAAGGTGAAAGTGTGGATACCATCTGGCCAGCCAACAAAAAGACAGATAAATAACAGTCCATTACAGCATAACACCAGCACGTTCAGCAACCCAATCACTTTTGCATGAGTCCATGGAGATGTTGTTGGTGAAAAAGACAACTAACAAAAAAACAACCAAAATGAAATTAAGGTCATTCACCTGAATCATATTTAATGCAAATTGTGTGTACAGGTCTAATTTCAAGCTTATCGGCAAAGACATTTACCACTTCCCAGCCCTTTTTCCCAAAAATCCAATGGAAATGATTGAAATGTACAGTTTTGGGGTTTCCCTTTTCAGCTGGTGACCAGCGACTTTTGCAGCCAGTGAACTGCTCAGTGGCCAGCAACTAAATGAAATTGTGTAGTCAAGAATTTTTGGTGCCCCCAGACCCCCCCTAGAAATTTGTGGCTTTGGTGCTCAAATGGCGCTGTGCACCTTGATTGTCTCCACCTGCAAAGGCCATTCACCTCCTGCTTCATTTGAAAAGGAAAACCCTGCAGTTTTAAATAGCTCCACCCAGTAATAATGGTGCTGGTAGCCATTATTTTATTCATCCGCATGAGCAGGTAATAAATAATAAGAAGGACATTTACTAATCTAATGCAATAAGAAATCAGAGCTAGGCCTTGAACCAAGGAACAACAACAACAACAACAATATCAATAACATAACCACACCCTGCTTCTAAAGGCCTGGAGCTAAAGGATCAAGCATTTTCCTCCACAATTGTGTTGGATGGACATGCTTGATGGTTTAGCCAACTGTCTCAACCTATGTTTGATCTAAATTATCCACCCTGCCCAACACACCATGCACACAGTGTTGGATGAAAATGTTTGATTGTTTAGATGGGGCTTAAGAAGTAAGATTGAATGTCAATTGGATTACAAACGTATACAATATAATTGTACCTCCATGCTTGTACCTGTGCATAATGTGATACTTAAAGGTCAATTTAGAGTGACCTGCCAACCTTATAAAATCAGAAATAGGGCCCCACCCCCC
>BLFK01000759.1:708033-719038 GCA_014634185.1 Astreopora myriophthalma
ACAAACTACCGCTCGCTTCACTTCTACTATTTCTGGTCCAACAATGCCATTCGGTATCTTACCACAAGAATTAGCACCCTGAGTCCTGTCCAATGTTTCTGTGATGCAATCTGACAAAAGAAATAATTTTCAGATAGTGAATAAATTAAGAACAAAGGTCATCTCATTATGAGGCACTAGTTGCAGCTGGGATTCTCGTGCTTTCCGACAGAAGGTCTGAATCCTGTCATAAATTTATTTGGAATCTTACTCCTACAAACACTGTGTATAATTCCATGAGGAGCTGCCTGGTTGAAGCTAGTGCCAATTATAACTTAAGATCATCTACAAAATGTAATGTTAAGCATTTCAACACCAATCAGTTTGGTAACCTTATTACTCATAGACCTCTATGCCATGTATATTGATATTGTGCACGCTTGATCTACAGTTTTGTTTGCACTTGTTTTTTGTCAGCTGTGTACATGCAAATTGTATTTGCGCTGACTAAACCAGTAATTTAGCTATTTGGCTGCATGTGGTTTCAATAAACAAGCAAACTGACATAAGAAAAGTTTTTATTCTTGGAAAGGTTCAAAGGTTCAAACTGTATCAACACAACACTGCAAACTACAGTTGCAAATATGCTTGATTTGTGCTGCTTGCATGGGCCTGCTTTTCCTGTGTATGTGTACATCATCTCTAAAAGATAATCACCTGCTTAGCAACACTGTCTGACCCATCCTCCATATCTCCTTTTTCCCAAGCTACAAATCCTCCATGCATGCTGCGACAGGCACTTCCTGAACCCTGTCTGTGTCAACATATATGCATACAATAACTTACAGTCCATCTTGTTTAGGAAATACAAGTTTGAAATCCAGAACTCGAATAAAACTAAACCAAGAAAAGGGTAGTGAAAAACTGACAGAATAACAAGTTTGCATAGGATTATTTTACCTAGCAATTCCAGAAAGTTCACAATCAACTTGAAATAATCTAGAAAGAGCAAAAACTGCAAAGATAAAGCATGAAGGACAAAACCAAGGCAAGAAACATTCAGCAGTATCATGGCAACTGTACAGAAAACAGAGTAATGGTCATCATTAAAAGACTGACAACTGGAGAAACACAAATCTGCTTTGAAGACACAAAACAGTCTGCATACAACTATGACCAGCTTTATCAAGATTTTAAGCCCTCCTGTTATGTGACCTAAGAGCTAAAGAAATAAACTACATACAATCAATGCCATTACAATGACTGTTACAACTATCAGCAAAAATCAATTTGGAACAATTTTCAATTGAGTGTCGTGAAACTAAAACCAAAGTTAAATGACAGGAGCCAATCATGTACCGAGGAAAATAAACTTTTCAGCCAACCAAAGAACTGAATAATTCACTACTTGGTTTTACTAGCCAGTCACAATGCAAACTAAGTGAAGTCAGCCGGCACTAAGCGTGGGAAAACGACAGTGACAAAGTCGCAGTTGGTTTTAATTTTGTATCTGACTGGTTGAAAAGTTTGCGCTAGTTGTTTGATCCAATTAAAAGGGAGCAGGGTTGGCACAGTCATGAGAGCGCTCGCCTTCCACCAATGTGGCCCGGGTTCGATTTCCGGTCTTGGCATCATGTGGGCTGAGTTTGTAGGTTTCTCTACCCAACTTCAAGAGGTTTTTCCTCCGGTTCTCCAGTTTTCCCCTCTCCACAAAAAACCAACATTTAATTTGATTTGATTTAATTTGTCATATATGTGAGGTGCATTTGAAAACTGTATAGTTGAATTTTTGCCATATAAATAAATTATTATCATTATTATTATTATCATTATCATTATCATTATCATTATCATTATTATTATTATTATTATTATTACAGAGCAAACCAAAACCAAAGTAATTACGTAATTAGTTTCATCAGTCAATTGAAAACCGCTCTGATACCATAACAATCATCATAACTATGACAATGGTAATAACTGTTTTTCTAACTGTTGCTTGCAAAATACAGGGGAATCTCAATTTACCTAAACAAGAATATCCTGCAGCTGAAGATGCAAGCCCTGCTGCTGTTGGAAAGTTATTCTTTGAGCAGATATGAATGTGACAGTCCCTGACTCCTAATGAGTGGCTGTCTGGAGGACTCTTGCACAATTCCCTGACTGAAAATGGAATTTAATTTTGTTGAAAAAAAAAATCAATTAAAATTAAATTATGGTGATATGGTGGCAAAGGCTATTTTATCAAGAGGAAAAAATGTTGACAGTCATGACACTGGTCAGAATAATAATTCAAAGGTAACGGCCTATTAAAAGGCACCAATAATTCAGCATATTGTACAAAATTAATTAAAATAAAAACAGTAGCTAAAAGAACATCAAGCTCTCATCCAATCTTACATAAAAGAGATAAATCAGTTGGAAACACAAGATCTGAGATCATTCACACCACACATACTTCTTGATAAACACTTTTGAATTCTAGGCATCTCAGCAATGATATGCTTCCTAAAAGGAAATGAGAGATAAAAACCAAGCTAAATTTACTGTCACTACACACATGTATGACTCAGAAAAGCTTGCTGTTATGAGTTTTTCAAAACTATGGCGACAAAGCGCCACATTCAAACCAAAGGTGGCTTAATTCACAAATATCAAATCTTAAGATTGCTGGTTCCTACCAAGTTCAATTCTCTTCAGTAGGTGCCCAGGGCTGGGGAATTTGACTCTGCTTCCATGAAAATGTCAAATTCCCAGGGGGCCTGCCCCCTCTCCCTCTCTCACCCTGGGGCTTAACATTGATAGGTGCATAAAGTACATCAATATCCCAAAACGGGAAAGGGAGTGGTCCTTCCAGTTGTATCCTCTACTTTTTGTGAAGTCTACTTCTGTATATGGGTATCACAAATTATCACATGTGAAACAGCAGACAAGGCATCAGGGTGTTCATTAGGCATCTGAGATCAGAGGATTCCCCAGATGCTAAGTAGAATTCTCCAGCTAAATTTTCATGGCCTGTAGCACACTCAAACTCACTACCTCCTAGATTCTCCTCTTTTTAATACTGTTCTCCTGTGATTTCATTTCATAATAAGAACCCTGAGCTTGAAAGTTTATCGACAGCCCTGCGTTCAACCTAGAATGTTTCAAGTTCAGTATACATCCAGCTTGATGGTATATCTATGGGCCCAAAACATGGCCTGTTCCCAGTTGGCTTCTTAGTGTTGCAATAAATAATATATTTATCAGAGCAGTACGGAGGTATTTTTTAAGCCATGGGTTTGGATTTCATACAAACCCATTATTTTTTCAAGCTTTTCAACACCTGCTTCTGTGAGCAAAACAATGATGACTGCCATAATTCCACTTTACCATACCTTTTTACCAAAAAACGGGTCATAAATTACCTTCCATTTAACCATAAACAGTCCTCACAAAAGTCTTGGCTGGCTGCAACAGTTGTGATTGAATGCAACTAGAATACCATTAAAGAAAATGACAAAAATGACAACAAGCCCACTGCTTTGGGGTTGTGGTTCACAAACTAATTTTTTCACCCAATAACATTTGTCAAAACTGAAAATAACTTACAGGAATGAAAAAAGTAGCTGTCAAGGATCAACTGATTCCTCAACGTTACAAACAGCTATTTCAGGTAAAAATAATTTCAACCCAATTTTCTTCCTCGTGAAGGAGATACAAAGAAAATTAATTACAAATCAAACCACATGTACGTTGAAATAATTTTTACCTGGGATAAAAGTTTAACCTACAAAATAGCTACGGATACAATTTCTCAAATCTATAGATTTGATTGGAGTTTTCCTCGGTGTACAAACCTGTGAAACTTTTTCTTTGTGTAGGGTTTGGTATTTGTCGATGGTTCTTTAAATAGCTCTTTTGTTTTCAATGTGTTAATTCACAGGTTTTTACACCAACAATAAGCCCCCTGAAAGAGCATTGAGAGTTGTCATCTTTAAGACCACACGCAAAATTTTGACGCATTTGGCCGGATAAAAGAGATGTTACCTCATCTGTGCTTAACGTAACACTGAGAGATGAATTTAGCGGCAGAATGAGTTCCTCGTTCCGCTTGCCCCCTGCAAGAAAGCTCAAGACTCAAAATGATGGCTATGAATAACGCTTTGAGAATTGAGTTTTTGATACTCACAATATTTTATAACCGCAATATTAACTGGGCCTTGGCAAGTAACCATTTGAACAGTGTCAGCTTTGCAGGGTCTTCCACTCGCTTTTTCTGCCATCTTAGGATGAGCAGTGGTTTGAACGTTTTGTACTGGGACCAAATGAATAATCTCATTCCCAGGGTCCTTGAACGAGAAGGGAATTCTCCTTCAAGGGGCAACCTCGTTCCCAGGGCTTCTCTCCGCCCTGGAGGGGGCGGGGCGGAGAAAGGTTGATCATGAAAGTTCCTGTTGGAACATCCAACGGTGCAAACCATTCCATTTGGAACGTTTCAGAAGTTATGCTACATTGGCTTAATCAGTGTGTTATTTTTGTTTTTTGCGAGCTTTCGAGTTGATACTTTTTAGACAAGCCTTTTTATAGTGTTAAATTTGATTCTCTTATATATGTATATATATATATATATATATATATATCTTATATTTTTCTTTTTACTTGTATTTATATATTTAAATTCACATTTACATTTGTATTTTTATATATTTGTATTAAGATCATATTGTAATGCGCAATTGAAAATTTATCTTGATAATTGCGCAATAGAAATTAATAAAATTGTTATTATTATTATTATTATTATTATTATTATTATTATTACCGTAAGCTAACCAAATTGTGCTAGGACAATCTGCATTATTTAAGATTTAGGCCTACAATTTCCATCTGGATGGTTTGTGTAAATGGTAAGCGTCCCTGTACTCGCCTGTACTGTACGTATGTGTTGACTAGACTGCGAGTAGTCACTAATTTTGGCGAGCGATTGTGGGGTGGGCGAAATACACGCACGCGGACGCGAAGGACAAGCGACACTCTGTGCTTCCCTCGTGTCGCGTGTCCTCAGAATTTCGGGCGCACACCTGTATTTCGCCCGCCCCACAAACGCTCGCCATAATTAGAGACTACTCGCAGTCTATGTGTTGAGATATACACCTAACACACCCAATGTCCACATGAAAAGCGGACCGACAGCAGCGCAAGGGTTACTCCAGTTTGCTCCATTTTCCTCAGCTCCGATTTCACTAAAAATCAAGTCCATAATCTTTGGATTTAAAGATATTCTCTCGATTCAGCCTACAAACTCATACATCACAGCCAAACAATTAGGAGGCCAGTCCAAGGGTTTTATCACAAATGTTCGAACAAGGATTAAAGTCCTCCAAGTTAGCCAGGCTTCCTATGAAATGCATTCTCGCTGATGGTATGTAAGTTCAAATTTGTCTTTTCTTCTCTTTCATGACTTGCTTAGCTCCGTCCAATCCCACAGTAGGGAAATAAAGCTTAAGGGATGAAAATCTAAAGACCTTGGCCGTGAATGGAGGGCGGTAAAGGGTATTTTCGTGACTCGTGATCGGCCCTTTTTTTTTCCCGTGAAATGTGAAATGGCTAATTTTTTCCTCGTGATACGTGATTTCGATAGTAGCCGTGAAGCGTGATTTTGCAAAATTTTTTCCGTGAAACGAGAAATAAATGTTTAATTCGCCGTGAACCGTGATTTTCATTACGTCTTCCTTTTCGTGAATTGTGAAAGGACCATTTTATTTTCCGTGAAACGTGATCTAGACCCCCCCTTTACCACCCTCTGAATGGAAAACAGCACAAGCTCTTGCCCACATTTCATTCGTCACGAGTGACCGCAACGGCATTCTTAAACGTTCTCAATTTTCAGCCTCCTATCGGACTTTATTCGTAGGGTCCCTCTGCGCTGTCACGGTGCGCTGACCAGACACCGATCCTTGAACACGCAGGAGCCATTAACAGGCTTGACAGCTCCGCCCGTGAATTTGCGCTGATTGTCATACCGGCTGGTCGGCACCTGGAATTTCTTTTCAAAATCTAATTTTCAATTGCTTTGGAAAGAGACAGAAATTGATTCTGAAATTAAGCAGAACAAACCGGAAACCGACGTACTGTATCACGATGGTTTCTCGTGACCGTTTCCGGATCGTTTTCGTGCCCAAGGGAATGTTTTTGGGTGGGGCCTGGAAAGAGTAATTTTTGAAAAGTATTCCCAGGATTTCTTGAAGACAACTTGATCTAAATTTCAGGGATTTTGTACCGTATTTGTGGCAGAAAATCTAAACCAACTTCTATTGAAAGATAGGCTAAATTATAGAATACAGGATATTTACAAACAAGCAATTTCAAACAATTTTATGGACATTGCGTCACAACTGAAGAAATCAACGTTAGAGGTGCCGGCTTTTTACACAAGTTGAATGGTCCATTCCATGTGCTTACAGGACGCTACGGGTTTTGGTTAATCTCAGACAGACGTCCTATGACAGGATATACAGACAGAGAAAGTTGTTTCTGGATCACAATCTAACGGAGCAAACTCGAACTGAGGGGTCTTATCACCGGAAACCGGAGATTTAAAACTACGCAGAAATTGAGAAGGACTTTTTTTAAGCACGAATTGTGCTGCTGTCGAGTGTACAAGCAAGAGTCCTGGAGAGTTTACTTCAACAACAAAGCTATACAACGGGTAACCGAAGAAGAATATGACCCACAGTGTTAATTCCGAGCAGCAAGCACTGCTCAGCAAGAATTATCTACGGGAAAGCCACTTGGATAGTCCTTACTACAGCGGTGTAAGAATGGTTGATCAGCCTACTAACTCAAGTGACTTGGACACCACGTCCAGTGTAGGTGTTTTTAAGTCTCGCTCAGTTCTTCAACACCCTAGCGAGGATTTTTACCATCGAGGAATTCCAATCTGGAGAGCAGTTCTTCTCTTAGTTAATGCAGCTCTCGGTGCCGGCATTTTGAACTTTCCTCAGGCATACGCTAAATGCGGTGGAATCGCTTCAGCTCTCTCCATACAAATGGTAGGTTATTTTGCTATTGTGTTGTACCATAGCTCACAATTATACCCGCCAACTTTTCTTGAGCCATTGGCAGGATTTTTCATGGGGGGCGAGGCAAGTTGATGTTCTTGTTAATTACGTCACTTACCCTTACCCTGCGAGCAAAGGCCCTTCGATCTTTCTAGATAAAGGACCTCTGCCAGCCACTTCGACTTTTCCTGTTGAGCATGCGTTAAATGACCAGTATCTGCCAAAGTGAAATAAACATCTGAAACATTCAAGATTTTTGTCAAAATCTCTCTGAACAACATGACATAACTCAAAATAATAACTTCATCATGCACTCGAGAGAGTTTACGCTTTTCAAATGCTGTATGTTTTTGTATAAAACAAAAATTCTTACCTTTCTGTTTTCGATGCATGGAGGAAATTACCCACGGGAACTCACAATCATGAGAGCAAAGGTCATAATTACCATGCCAATGCAAATCAGTTCCAATTAAAATACTGGTCACGCGCAAATGGTGAGAAAACCAGTTTGACCCCTTGAAACTGGACTGAGTCATCCATTTCGGTGGATGAGCGGCAAATCATAGAAAGTCGTGGCTGCTGGCAGAGGTCCCTTCCTCTTCCCAACTTATCTAGGAAGATCAAAAGGCCTCTGCTCACAAGGTACTTAACATACGTACGATGCAGCCATATTGTATGTCGACATTCCAATCCTAGCAGTATGCAGTATGATTGTCACATATGAACTTAGTTTAAGAGGTTAAGAGCATCAGAAGTGGAAGGTCATAAGTTTGACTCTTGTTAGGAGAACTCAGACTTGTTCTGAGTATGCCTGTGTCACTTTCTATTAATTTTTTTTTTTCAAAGGTAGAGCTTAGTTCCATCTAACCTGAAGTTTAAAACATCTAATTTCAGAGATGCAACATACTGTCAAACCATTTAATGCCTATGAGTGCCACTTACAGATTTTACTCCGGCTAACGCCAGATGATTTTACTCGTCACTGGGGTACCCCTTGGGCAGGAAAGAAAAAAAGGAAAGGTTCAATAAGTGAGCAGGAGTATTTTTTTAGACCCAACAAAACATGACCTGCAAGTTTATTGACGGGTGTCAAAAACATTTCACAAAGAGTGTGTCCCTCTGGAGTCCAAACATTATTTACAAGGGTTCGAATTGTGAGAGGAAAATATTAGCATACAAGAAAAGCAAGCTATGCCTTACTAGTATTCTTTATATAAAGAATCTTATTGGGTTTTGAAGCTCGTGCACGAGGCATTTTATCTGTGACTTCATAGGCTGCTAGGCTCATGAATTATCAATGACCTTTTGAAAATCATATAACAACTTGTTGAACACCATAATCTTGGTTAGAAACATGTGAAACAGTTATGTTAAAAATTTGGTATCAAATTGAGGCATGTGTTTTCCTGACCTGGCAAATTGTGCTTCATATGTAATAACAGTAATAATATTATTATGGCTGGTGCATGGAATATCTCATACTGACTCAATATAATATTAATAATATTTATATGTTGTAGTAACAATTCTCAATGTTTTGATCTCAAAAGTTCAATTTATTTTTCAGGGTTTGCTTGTATTTATCACAGGAGCATTCCTTATTTTGGCTTATTGTGCTGACAAGCATGGTTCACAAAATTTTCAAGAAGTAATCCGAGAAGTTCTAGGACCAACTGCGTATATTGTGACACAGATTGCTATACTTTTGTACATGTTTGGATCTACCATTGCTTATATGATTCTGATTGGGGATCAGCTACAAAGTGGTATGTAAAAACTTTCCTGGGCTCATTATAGGTTGCCATGGGTTTCCTCATAATTTTCACCAATTGAAAACAATTTTTGGTCTTCTCCTTCGATGAAACCGTAGCCACTACCCCACCACTGGTGGGGAATTATTCTGTCTGTAAAGCGGTTTGTCAGGTTCCCTCCAAACTTGATTCACAAAGCATGATACTGCTGTTACAACTTGGTGCCATTTGTTATGAATAGCAACTTTTCTTGCCATGTTTCCAAAGCAAATTTTGTTTGTGTTGAGGAGTCAAGTTCAGTGTCATAATTATATCGAAATGATACGCCATATTCAAAAATGGTGTTCAATTTATTATTCCTCTGTGTTCATGTAAATTACACCTCCAAGCCTCATTTCAGAGCAAAAATTCTTTTTAATTCAGCACATGCTAAGGAGGTGTGGTAGGCTAATTTTCATAAAGACAAAAGAGCAATTTATTGTCCGCCATTTATGAATACAGTGTATACTGTTATGCTAAAGATAATTCAGAAAATAGAAGTAGGAAGTGGTCAAAAGGAAATTAAAGAAGAGCTTCCTTAAGGATTCCCTGTCATAAGCGAGCACTTACATTAAACCTGGGAATGAAGAAAAGCGCAGTGATAAAAACAGAAACATTTACTTCATTGTTTGGATGTCCAACAATAATGGGCATGTGCAGTGATTTGATTTCTGGTCTAGCAGAGGTTTTTTTCAAAATTGTTTTCAATGAGGGAAATCCTTCTCTATCAACATAAAGAGGCTTGTGAAAGTTGTTGCAATGGCATTGAAGAACAATTTGGTCATTTATGGAAGACTTCAGCAGCTTGTTGTTAGGTATCTGTGGACATATCAAGAAATTTGATGTACCGGAGAGGGGGACTACAAAGTGGCTCAAGATGAATTTTGCATCACAGGTGCCTTGTTTCGAAGGAAAGTAAGAAAACAATAAATTAAAAAAAGATGGGAGGATGAACATTGGAAGCTTTTATTGGTAAAGATATACTTATGAAGTGTATGTGTGTAAGAGAGCATGTGTGCATTATCGTGGCAGAGACCCTTCAACTATAGAACTAAGATAGCTCTTTCTTTGACAAGGGCATTCCCTTGCAGTTTTTGTTAACTTGTAACACTGTACATTTTTTTTCCTCTCTAGTGGGAGAAGCCATTGATTCCATTCCTCACTGGTACTTAAGCCGACAGTTCCTGATGTGCTTTGTGTGTATTGTATTTCTTTTACCTCTGTGTCTGCCAAAGACCTTAAAAATTCTCAGCTATTCAAGGTATGCAATTTGCTGAATACACTTAGAGCAGAGATGCCAACCTCTAAGAGACCTAAAACAGGGAGAGATTTTTCCATTGTGCCACTCCCTCTTGCATTGTCCACCCACTGTTGCCCCAAAAGAAAAAATCTACCAAATCTCAACATTGACCTACCAATGCACATTTCTAGCCCACAATATTGGCAAATAGCTTTCTCTGGTATTGTTGTTAACAAACTGGGTGAATGGTGCACAAACGTGCCGCCAAGATTAGTGGGTGGAGGACCTTGAAAAATGGTAAGGAAAAGACACAAAGTCCATTTTATCCTGGAGATGAAGTGAATCTTACTGAAGACTGGGAGATTTGCTTCATCTCTGGAAGGATAAGCTGGCCTTTCTTTTACACTTTTATATCAGTGTCCTTCCCCTGCGGGGGAGAGTGTGGAAGCTGGGTAACCCATAGTTGTCAAGCATGTGGAGTTGAGGCAGCGTGACTGAGTGGATAAGGTGCTGGACTTGTAATGTGGAGGTTCTGGGTTGAATTCTCACTTTGACCACTGGCTAAAGTAATGTGTTGTGGGTTCCCTGGTTCAACTACTCGGCATCACTTGTAAATACCAACTGGTCTGCCTCAATCTGCCAGTTGGGATTCTTAACTCCATTGTGCTCATTTTCATCAATTGTTTCTCTGGCCCTCAAAAGCCTCTGACAGGGAGTGGTCAATGAAGTCTGTCTTTTGTACCATGATACAGTTTTAGCAAAGCATTTGTGGTAGGATCTGCTTTGGAAAACAAATAGAGATTTAAATTCATCAACAATAGTTGGGCTTGGGACCTGGTGCCTCAAGGTTGGTAGAACCAGGAAATGATCTGTCAGGGGGAAGGAGGTATCCATGGCAACCCTGCCACCATCAAAGGCACTGTCACACTGAAAAAATTGGTGGAATACTTACC
>BLFK01000759.1:724603-727103 GCA_014634185.1 Astreopora myriophthalma
TTTTTTTTTTGGGGGGGGGGGGGTGAGGGAGTGAACTCTGCAGTGCAGCACTTTCCAGCTCATTCATAGAAAATAAATCCAAAAGAGATTACAGAAAGACATGTGAAAAAAAATAAAATAATAAAGCGGCTACCTTATTAAAATTAATATCAGCCGTTTCATCTGCAAAATATTGCAAGCCTTTTGTAGCGATATTTGATCCGCGTTTATTTTTATTTCCTTTAAACTTCTTTTTGAATTTAAACATTACAACCAAATTATATTCTAATTTAAAGCACATTAATTAAGCTCAAAATTTAATTTAACCTTTAAAATTCCATTTAAAATTTTCAATCAAATCAATTTAATCCTTGTGGAAAGTAAATATTTTGATTTGAGTATTTCTCGACCTACTCTAAACACACTTCACGTGACAAAAAATAAAAGAACAAGTCAAGTATTCGGAATGCGTCCCAAAACGACACGGTTCGCAAATGTGCCAAGTATTCCTTCTCTGCATTAGTCCCGAAAGAGAAGAAAATTGTATTTTTAACACCAGAATAAACTCAGCTTAAGTAACACGAAACGAAGCGAAACGCGGACGTTCTACATCTCCACAGTGATCTTACATGATGCTGCTCTCTCCCACGATGAAACCCGACCTACCCGCAACCTTTTTTAAAGAGATCCTTAGTTCTTTGGCCCATCCCATGCCCAATCAGACACGTTAATGTTCTTGTATACGCTAGATTGTTGTTCTCGTCTCTTCCCAAAGAATCCAAACAAAAGATGTCTGAAAAATGTTATGCGAAAGCTGAAGGGAAAGGGCGTTGTTCCTTTTATTTTACCATTTTTAGAAATTGCGCATGCGTTAAGTCCAGTGCGTACCAAAAAAAACCCGTACCACATGAAGGACAAGACTAATATACTGTCAAATATATAATCGATCGAAATTTTAGTATAAGTGGAGCGGACCTGAGCTGCGAGTACGAAAGGGATCTGTGACAAATGGTCTAGGGGCGGACATTTCTCTCCCTAACTGCCAGTTGCATGGGGCCCAAGCCTGAACCGGTATAAGCGATCTTCGGGCCGAAATCTCGAGGAGACTCGTCATGGTAACACGCTCAGGCTTAAATGTCCAGAGGTACCGCATTCTCGTCCCGAGACGCCGCGATTCTTTCGATCAGCACCAAGAATAACGACCTCTGGCTGGTCCCGAACCAGGAAGTCCGCGAATTACGGACTTCCGGCTCTTCTGCGCAATATCGGAAATTTAAAACAATTAGTATCTGTCAACGGTTACTAAAATAGACCCCCACGGCGACTGCGCGTATTTCGGGACCAGCCAGAGGTCGTTATTCTCTCTGCTGACCGAAAGAATCGCGGCCTCTGGGGACGAGAATGGAGGTACCGCTACTCGTTCCATTTTCTTTTAGGTATTTGTTGTGCGCATGCGCAATTAACCTAGCGCCTGTGCGTACTAGTCTGGTAGACGCATTGGCTGCAATTAAATATTTCAAGGAATCATGTCAGACCGCTAGGCCTCCGACAGCTGTTGCATTAAACGAAATGCTCGCCCGATTTTGAGGTGTAGGCGATGCATCTAATTTTGGCTCATCCCGCCCGGTGTAAAAGTTCACGGATGAGATAACCCAAAGAAAACGAGCAAAAAAAATCTTAAAGAACTATTTAACCCTAACGCGAGCTAAGGAAACAAAGGAAAAGTTATGAACAAATACCTTAACACTAAAATTTCGTTTAATTAGAGGAATTGACGTGACGTTTGTCTTCGGGTCGCGCACTACGACCGAAATCACGATGACTTTACAATGAAATCAAGTTACATCATGAGAGTGTTGCATTCCTCGTTGATCGTCTACTCTTTGGAGCGATCAAATGATTTTAGCGAGATTTTTGCCTTCACAGTCCCTCCTTACATCAATTGTGGAACATAACTTCACTTGATTTCACATCCGCAGTTCAATATATGATTCATTTCATATATACCATTTCGTTCATTGATTCATTGATCACGGGCACATTTGAACCCACAAATGACCAGCTCCCAACATCAGTGGCTTCATAGATCAGTTGGTTAGAGCATCGCACCGGCATCGCGAGGTCACGGGTTCAAACCCCGTTGAAGTCCTGAATTTTTTCAGGCTTCTCTACGCAATTGCTAAAATTGCGTTCATAACTGCGAGGATCATAGCTTCACTTAATATTTAAACTGTGATTTCGTTCTGAAACGCGAGTTTTCAAAGAAACAAAAACAAGTAATCCCTAAAATTGGTTGCTAATGCATTTTCAATTTCGATGGGAAAAACCCTCTTTACATCGACTGATATTGAGTAACATAGTCTGCATTGTGCAACGCTACAAAACATCTTCTTCGGGAACCCCTTTGATTATATCTCGCCTAATTAAGACACAAATAATCCAACTAATTTTTCACCGAATGTCTTAAATTTGAAAACTATCTACCTCGGAAGATAAGACTGTCAGGGTCTGTCTGTCAGAT
>BLFK01000759.1:734603-736699 GCA_014634185.1 Astreopora myriophthalma
CTGAATTTTCCCGTATGAACAGATGATAAAATTTATCCCGCTAACCGAGCCAGCCCAGTTTGGACCGATGGGCCAATGGAGCAATCAGTCGACAAGGCTTGGATTTTCAGGATTTTATTGAAAACAATAATGTGGTAATCTGAAGCTGCAATTGCGGAATCAAAGAATATTAGAAACAAATCTCTTTCTGACGAAAAAGCCAGAAAAAGGGTAACGAAATCAAAAGTACTTACATTTGTCCAGCCTTGTCAGATTCGAAGTCAGAAACATACACACTTTCAATTAAAAAAGGCTCGTAACTAAAAACACCCTAGTAAACCATGTATTACGAATACAAAAAAAAAAACGTGTTACATACAAATCACGTGAGCTTAATGGGCGTAAATTAGCGTCCAGTCCGTTGCGATTTCGGTAACGCAACACAGTTACCTAGCTTATATGAAGAGGCCCTAAGTACAAGTTCCAACACACACAATAAAACCAGCCTGCTCCCGGCCTGTTAGCATGTGCTAGCTCTCTCCGAGGTTTATATTGTTTCTTGCGTAAACGTTCATAAAAAGGTCAACAGCAAGAAGTGGTTAATTAGTGACTGTGTAAAGCACCCGGAGTTGACCTCGTACTCAACCTCGTACTTGTAGCAGGGGCCCATAACTCGGAGCATACAACTCTCATACTAGCGCCATGTCACGGCATTTTTACAGACCCATCTATTTTTAGAGATTTTTTTCCCGCGAAAAGTTTAGTTCCAGTCCCCACGCGTCCAAACAGTTAATAATTGGCTAGCAAGGTTCCTGTGGGAGACTGAATTCGTGGGAAAATCAATCTGAAAATAGCTCAGTCTGTGAAAACGCCGCGACACAAATATATTGAAGTTGTACGCTCCGGGTTGTAGCCAGTCTCCTTCGCGGCCGCTCGGGCGGAAGTCACGCAACGCTCTTCGTGGGGACGAGGAACGTTGCGTGACTTCGGCTCGGGCGGCTGCAAAGGAGACTGCCAATTTATATGATAAACGGCCGAGTATCCGAATTCTGTATAATCAAAACAAGTGAATCGACTCATCCGGTTAGAAGACCTTTTCCTAGGAAAAACGCAGTTTCTTCAATCAGATTACCTACGTTCAAATTTGCCAACATACCCTGCCGGCCACCGAACAGTCATCATGAGGTCGAGGCTAAAGCCATCAGCTAAGGGGTCAGCATAAGATAACATTCTGCGCCCGCAATGATGACAATCCTTGCAAAACCCCTACCTTAATATAGGAAATTAACAATGCGCGTTGACAAGGCGAAGAAAATTAACGTTACACTAAATTAACGCGAATTTTTCAAAAGTTAGGTTTACATGCATTAAATTAACTGGAATTTTTCGATAAGCATCTTGCTCTATAAAATACAAACGGTCTCCGCTGGTTGAAGGCGGCTTAGAAATACTAGTAGAAGTAACCGTGCATTGGGAGGACGAACGGGCATTGGAAATGTACGCTGCCATGGCACTTGAAGCCAGAGAAAGTAACAAACTTCTGGGGTAGCTTTTAGAAACATCCATCGAGACATGACAACAACTTGTTGAAGTCCAGAAGTTTGGTCAGAAACATGTGAAACAGTCTTGTTAAAAAAGCTTTGCTGTCAAATTAGGACATATATGCATTTTCCTGATCTGGCAACATCCTTCATATGTAACAAACAATTATTAGAATTATGGCTGGTGCACGGAGTGTCTTAAATTGTCTCAGTATAATTATATCAATAATTACATGTTGCAGTGATAGTAATTCTCTTTATTTATTTCTTTATTTATCTTTTGTGTCTCAGTATGGCCCTCCCTCATCGTGAGGTTTTTGGCTGGGAAAATTTTATCTCAAAAAGCTCAATTTATTTTTTTAGGGTTTGCTTGTATTTGTTACAGGAGCATTAGTTATTCTGGCCTACTGTGCTGACAAACATGGTTCTAAAAATTTTCAAGAAGTAATCCGAGCAGTTCTAGGACCAAGGGCATATGTTGTGACACAGGTTGTCATACTCTTGTACATGTTTGCATCTACCATTGCTTATATGATTCTCATCGGGGATCAGCTACAAAGTGGTATGTAAAAATGT
>BLFK01000759.1:744577-752471 GCA_014634185.1 Astreopora myriophthalma
TTTTGTTTTATTTCCCATTAATACAGTAACTCTTGACCCAAATAACATACACTAATATCCTTTTGCCAGGTTGGGGGAAGAAACTAAGGTTACTGCAAAGAACAATTTTCATTCCATTTTATTGCTCTTGATGAGAAGGATTCACTTGTCAATTTTGTTTTATTTCAAGGAATTTGCCTTGTGCAGGAGATGATTCAGTATCCAGTTTTAACTTTGAAAAGAAAGGCCCTGATCGTTCTAGGTATCCTTTACGTGGTCGTTGGAGTATTCATATTTGTGGACTCTGAAGGGGTGGTGATAATGCAAGAAGTTCTTGGAAGTTAAAGGCACTGTACTAAGCATTTTAAAGACTTACTCACAGGACAGCTTTATCCTGGCCATTGTACAATGCCCTCCCTCTGCAGAACCCTGAACAACAACTGCAGTTGTTTATTTCATACATTCATGTCACAGAAGTGGAAGTAAAATAAATGTGGGCTTACATGAAGTTTATGTTGAATTAGTTCACAATGGTGAGATGTCCAATGGCGGTAAACATCTCACTGCATGTTCATGATGACTTCTTACAGGGCAACCCTAAAACCCGGAAACCGGAATCCAGAATCACACTGGAATTAGGCCTAAGAACTTTTGTTTAGGCCTAATTATTAGGTCTAAAACTTTTGTTTAGGACTAATTATTAGGTGTAAAAGCTTTTGTTTAGGCCTGTACAAAAGTTTTTAGGCCTAATTAGGCCTAAACAAAAGTTCTTAGGCCTAATTCCAGTGTTATTCCGGATTCCGGTTTCCGGGTTTTAGGGTTGCCCCTTCTTACAATGCAACTTGAAAATGAAGTCTCGACTGTTCATGAATCCAGCAATTGTGAGGGATTTATTGCAATTGTCGTTTAAATAAATATTCAAAGGTTTGGGGGCTTTGATAATCTTTAAATGTATTTTTAAGATGTTTTTGTAAAATTTTGTTCATCAATGAAGCATTCCTCATCATTTCTTAAGAATTCTTGGTTTTCTAGTCTATCGCTAGGTGTCTACAAGACAATGTTTCTTTTAGGTCAGAAATTAATTATTCAGTCCTTAGGCTTATGCAAAAAAGTGTTGTGTAGGTAAACAATAGAAAAGTTGTTTGTGGTTTGTTCTTTGAGTATTTCCTATCTATTGTATTTTTTAATCCAGGTGTTTCCAGTTTTCCCACATGTTTTGTATTGGTAAATCACATGGAGCCAGTTAAAAGTAAGACTTAATTGCATGTATATTTTCCAAGTTTATAATTTGGAAAACTTAAATCACAAACGCAATTAATCCTTAATTATCTGAAGCCTTTTGAAAATAATTAGATGCACACAGGTTGTTTTCTTCTGGGAAGTTGGCTTACACATAGTGCCATTGCAAATTTCAATCAAATTAAACCTACAAATGGCTTTAGTGAGGTATATTTTCAACCAAAAATTATTGCAAAGTCCAGGCCAATCATTATCAAGTACTCATACCTCTTCATTACCAAAAATGCCCTTTATTAAGAAAAGTTGCACTGTCTCCACCAATCAGCATTCAGTATTATAATCTACTCTTGCAGAAGCGTCTTGTATATTAAAAAAGGTATTTGTCTTCTGCGGAGATTACTTTTTGTTTATTTTTTATGGTGATGAAATAAGGGAGCATTGTTTCCATTAAATCAATAACTATGAGAAAAGTAACTTAATGCCTATTCTTTTTTGTTGAAGTATGAATTTATGCAATTAAAAATACGAATATGAGAATAATGCTGAAATGACCAATAAACAATTTTGTTAATTCTAATAGTAATTAATCAATTAATGAATAAATTAATGAGAGGCTGTGAGGTGTGAATGTATAGCAAAGGTTGTTCTTCCGATAAAAATCATTTTACATCAAGCAGTGTTTTCTAAGTTTTGAAAATTAATAAAATTGGCATGCTCCATTATACCTACAAAAATTTTTCGTCGCTTTCTACTCCTCACAAAATTGTCCCACAACTGCTCTCCACACTGCAGAAGCTCACAGACATGTGCTCTGCTCTGTTTTACCATGCAGTCAAAGAACAGAGAAAGCAATCACAGAAATGGGTGGAATAAGTGTAGATGAGAGACGTTAATTATGCACTGCAATAATCACTGGAGACCCAAGCTTGCGAAACAAAAATGACCTTTGCCTAAACAAGGTGTTGTGTTCAGTTACAACAGCTGGTATGATTTCTTTCCTAAACCACCTTTATAATTCAGGATGTTGTAACAGAGTTATTGTCTTGAGCTAAGCATACTTGTGTTGCAATAAGCTTAAATCTCCCACAGACCTTGCCTTGTAACTGTAAATGAGCCTGTTTTAGGATGTTAGCCCCCCCAAGCTGTAACTAATCCAACCTACTGTGAAAACACAAGTCCTCCATGACAATAAATCCCCTATAGGGCTAAATTTGAGAATACACGCCACTTAAATATGCATCTTCAAATACTGCTCCCGCAGTCCCGCATTCAACTATGGGGCTACAGGACTGCGGGAGCATTCGTTTTATTAGCCTTGCATGAAATGATTCCTTGGTCAATGTATTCCTCGTTCTTTTTATCTTCAACTACGGGAGTGTGGGACTGCGGGAGCAGCAGTTTTTAGTACTGCTCCTTAAGTGGCTGGATATTCTGAAATTGCTCTCCCTACAGTATAATGTATTGACCAACTAGGAATGGCTTACAATGTCATTACTGTATAAATGTCTAGGAATCTGACAGCAGTGGTGAAAGAACCAATATTCAAAGCAGGCTTTCGGGTATGTGTGAAACTCCAATTATTGGAGTCTCACACCAATGCCTGAGCATGGTGTTATAGTGCCTTTAGAAATGAATATTAATGTCAGTCACTCCAGCATAGACCTTTTGCGTTTCTTGTGGTTTACAACAGTTTCTGAAGTGGTGAGTTTTGCTGTGTTTCCAGCTTCCCACTGAAGGAAATCTTGAACTCCCTTGCGACCTGCTGAAAAAATTTGTCTTTCAATGTGATCTAGCTTGCTTGTCAGAAGCGTAGCATCTTGATTAGCAGAATGTTGAGAAGAATCCATTATTTTTCGAAATCTCTTGATAAATGTCTGAAAAATTAAACACAAAGTTTAGTTGACTTGAAGACGGAAAGAGAACTCGCATGACAAAACGTGTCTCCAGTGCTTTTAGGTGACTGTGACACTTAGCAGGTATAGAATGCATGCATGAGGCTGGTCAGCAGCTGACTGTTGGCTCAGTTGAGAGCAAGTCAATTTGTTGGGCTCATGTGTGTTTTCCCGTGGAAGGAATGATGAATGAAAGAAATGATTGTGAAGTGTGGTTTAGAAATGAATTGAAGGAATGATCCTCACACTTCCTGGACGATTTAAGCAATTGTCTCATATATGCACTTGAAAAATTCAAGTGACTCAATGGGATTCGAACCCACGACATGAGCCCAATAAATTGACCTGCTCTCAACTGTGTGGCTTCATAGCTCAGTTGGTAAAAGCACTGCACCAGCATCGCAGAGGTCGTGGGTTTGAATCCCGTTGAGTCACTAGAATTTTTCAAGTGCATATATGAGACAATTGCTTAAATTGTCCAGGAAGTGTGAGGATCATTCCTTCAATTCAACACTATATTATGTTGTAAAGAGTTGGCAAACATACTCCCCTGTGTGGTGGTCTGCCATACCCGTATTGGAGTTCAATCTTTGTAAAAGACTGGTTTTCAGTAGCATCTGAGTCAGAGTCATAAGGGAAATCATTAGAATGCTTACAAAGAGTCATAAGCTTGACCAAGTCGCAAGGATCAGAACAGTTCCACTTTCTTCTGATTGCGCTTCTGACTCTGTCAATTACGATCTAGTGAAAACTGCATCGCTGCAGAGGTCGAGAATGGCTTGCAACTCCAATGTTTGATTTCCACTAGATCGCAATGTTGAAATCTTTTGGTTATGACACCAACTCCATCGGCATTGCTTGTGAAAACCAGCCTTCAGGGACCCCATGTCTCATTGTCAATTCTCCTAGGATTTTGTTATTTAATGGGTAGATTTTGTTCTTCTAGTGCTGCATGTATGCATGCTGCTCAGGAAAAAAAAATGAAAATGCCTTCCACAGGGTGGGGTGGACACTCAATAAACAGCATGTGCCACTTCTTGTGTATAAAGCACAAAAAGTTTACCTCTTGCAAAGATGAAGCCACTTGAGAATTTTCCTCAAAGTCAAAATGTAACAGTTTTGTCCCATACTCATAGAAATAAGGCCCTAGTCGGTGGAGATCCACGACACTGGCGTCGGCTTTAAAAATCTCTCTGTACCCATCCTTGTAAGCTTTAGGGATTTCCACAGAAACAATCTTTCTTCTTCGGTTACAAAGCTCTTTTGCCAACCAAAAAGGCAACTCCAGTTTTGCCCCGGATTGCAGATCATTTCCCTCCGAACTTGGATCAAGGAATCCAAGGTTATAAATCTGAACCTCTAATTTAGCCGGAATTCGTCCCTGTGTAGCTATAATATCGTCGAGATCAAAATAATCCAGCTCTGAACTTGGATGAGGTCGAAGTACTGGCCCATTAGCCGCCATGTTGAAGGATTTCTAAACGTCAGAATGCGGAAAAATACTCACTTTAAAGGTCAAAGATCGGGAATATACTCAAAATGCACTCTGAAAAACAGCTTTGAAGACAAAAGCGTCATTTAAAAACCCTGACATTTTGTTTTTCGGCTACTATTTGGTTTTTCGCGGCTGAAAGAGGCGGTTTTCATTTCCCGGTGGCCCGAGCAGCGCCAGTCCTTAGCGGTCCAAATTACCCATAATGCAGCATCCTACCGTCGCTCTCTTTCTCCCTGTCCTCAAAGTTCATTGTTGGGGTAACATCTCATTTTGCCCCTCCGGAAAGAAGTATGGATACTTTCTCCAACATAAAGAACATTCTCGTTAAATTCTACGATGAATACAACCAGACCACTCCGAAGAAACTCAAGATAGTGGATGCGTACCTATCGTATATCATGCTAACTGGAATCATTCAATTCGTGTATTGTTGTCTTGTGGGGACCTTTCCATTCAACTCGTTTTTGTCTGGGTTTATTTCATGTGTTGGTTCCTTTGTTTTAGGAGGTAAGAATGGATTGTATGAGTTTTCGTGGTCGTTGATGTAGGTCTTTCTGCTTGCTTTTAGAAGCATGTATGCTGCAATTTCGCTGGATTGAAAGGGTGACACGTTGCTCCTGATCTCAGGACAGTTCTCAGGACAATTAGCTTTGACTTAAATGAAATATGTGTATGTCCGATACTCCTTCAATCTACCGCGCAATCTCTTGATGATCTCAGTTATCGTATTTAGCTCCCATTATTTCATACATGTAGCAATGTTTTGTAAATTAGGAAAAATTTCCGACTGGTGGACACTGTATTTTAAAAATCCTGTGGAAGCCAGGACGAGATTTCGACCTCAGATAGAGTGGTACATGTGCTTAGACTGTCCAACCATTTCGCTTTGAAAAATTCAATATATTTTACACCTGGAACTGATGAGATAAGCTTTAAAGGGGCAAGCCTCTAGGGGGGCCTGGGGGCATGGTCCGCCAGAAAATTTTGATATCTTGATGCTCTGAAACACCATTTGTGGTGTTTTGTTAAGTCGATCATCATTTTTAGCCTTTCTCTTCTCTGTGTGGCTTTGCCAACAAGTACCAGTACTCTATTTTATTTTGTTCTTGCTGTTTCTACAATTTATCTGGATATCAGAGTTTCACTTGAGTACTCTATTTGTTGTTGTTGTTGTTGTATAAGTATTGTAAGAATTGGATTAAATTATCAGAACAGGTGTCAAAGTCAGGATTTTTCCTATTCGGATCGCATATTGGTCTGAAGTTAGGGTAATCCTGACAAAATCGGGATTGTTGGACAGTCTGTGTGTTTTGATTTGTCAGAACCAAGGCTTTGTATTCATTAAGAACACAACCAAAGTACTGTGAAAAGAAAACTTGGCATTTTAACTTGAACATTTATTTGTTATCAAGCCCTCGAAGAACAGCTAGATTGGAAGCTACAGTTACAAACACCCTAAGCAATTGTACCAAGTATCAAGCCATGTTTGGGTCTAGATGTGTATAAATGAGGCCTCAAACACAAATGCTGCAGGGACAAAAACAGTATTAAGTTTCAGCCCTTCTTGAATTAAATATCTTGTATGGTTAAATTTCAGTTTGCCTTCGTGTCCAAAGCAACCCTGCCAATTTGTCAGATTTCAAGGGCATTTCACCAGAGAGAGCATTTGCTGACTTCATCTTTGCTAGCATCATTCTTCATCTAGTGGTCATGAATTTCATTGGCTGATTGAAGAGAGCTCAGCAGAAATAGAGCACTTGGATGAAACAATGTTCGGTTTATATTGTTTTACCACATTCAGAATATTGTAACTTCAAACAATATTGTCATTTCCACTGTAAAGTACAAATATTAGAAACCTTTATTAAACAGTACACATCTTCTATACTTTGAGCAATTTTCCCACTCAGTATTGTCACCTCAGCCAATTAACATTCACTGTTTTCGCTTACATCATATGCATACATTATTTTATTCTTCGACATGGGGAATGAGAAGGCAGTCACCCCAATTTGTGTGCTAGTTTTTCACTCCTGGATATGTGTAATGCTTTACATTATTTTAGTCAACAAAATCATGGCTTGGTTTTTTTGCACGTGGTTTTTGCTGTTGTGCATTTTGTTGCAAAGAAAAAAAAACAAAGATGTTATATTACTTGGGCTACCCTCAGGTTTCCAGAATAATAAACAGTGAAGGCAAAGGGTACTGTGTGGTCACAAAGCAATACAACATTTAAAGTTGCTTGAAGCCCAAAGGTTGATAGTTTTATTGGTAGCAAAAAAAATCTAGAAAAAGTTGGGGACTGGCGGGGGGACATCTTTCTCGTTGATGGTGTGCCTCTTAGAAAACCAGGGACGAGTTGCTCGAAGCATCGTTAGCGCTGGCGCAGGTTTAAGTACTATTAAATTATAAAACCTATAGGTTGTCGTGGTAGTTGAACTAACGCGGTGAAGCTAACCTTGCTTGCAACTCGGCCCAAGACTAGACGATCGTGGAGTGCTTAGCATCCACGCCTCCGCCTCCGAATGAAAGGCGAGGACGAGAGGAGAAAGTGAACAATTACATAAGTTGCAAATGCCGTAACGTATCACACTGTTCGCGCTCCTCTGTTTGGGATGTTGATAAGGATGTCGAATTCGTGGGCAATGTATAACAAACTGAACAACATTCTCGGCCAAAGGTCTTTTTCTTGGTCAGAACAAACGGCGCCTACGCACACGGATTAACTGTCTAGTGATGCGCAACTGACCCGCAACTCGTGCTGAACGGCTGAAGAGTAACTTTGAATTTTTGTTTAGCAGGTGAGTGAAAAAATAAATGATTTGACATTTTGATTGCATGACTTGATTTGCAAGCATCATATTGTTAATTTAATTATATTTGCCATTAAATGAGAAAGGGAAGTAAAACAGTGGCGGGAGCAACTTCAGAATAGATAGTTTTCAGTCACGTGACCAGCGGCCATATTTATTTACTGTAACAAAAGGAAATATTTGCATAAAAATGAAGATTGTTTAGGTACACCAATATGGCCGCAGTTTCTTTGTTTAGGTACACCAATATGGCCACCATGACGTCATGTGAAAACGATCTATACCGGTACTTATATGTTGCTCCCCACTGTATGTGCCACTCTGACTTGTAAGTAGATTTTCCTGTTTTGCTTCTTACCTAACTCTAACTCTATTGCTGTAAAGAGATAGGTGATGTTTAAACTAAACAGAACACTTTGTTGTCTACCAGAGAGATGGCGCAGAGGGAGGGGCTGGCCTCCCCCCCCCCCCCCCCC
>BLFK01000759.1:765131-811859 GCA_014634185.1 Astreopora myriophthalma
TAGCTTATCCTACCCATGACAGAATTTTCCTAGGTCTCATGTGAACATTCTTTTTTTCCTTTCGAGGTCTGTGGGTTGGTCTATTGTCTGCAGCGGTCACGCAGGTAAGCATTGGTGCTGAAACATTCAAGCAACGTACATCATGCACTGCGTAGCTACTTGTTATATGAAGTACCTTCTGAATCGAAGCGTGTTCATCGCAGTTAAGCAGTTGCAAAGAAGCCTGGGAAAAAAGTCCAGGCTTGAAAGGGACTCGGACCCATGAACATGGGATTGGGCTGCGCACTGCTCTGCCAACTGGGAGCTGGACTCACTTGCGAGTTCGTTTTATATCCCGAATTAGCGAGCGCGAGTTACCTTTCTCGAGTGCAGTTAAGTTATTCACGGAGCCGCCATGTTGGGTCCTCGTCTGTGGCTCACCCCCTTGGTAGCAATTTATTTCTAAACCCTCCTCTGCCTCAAAAACTCAAGATGGCGGCCAAACATTTTGCCGAGAAGTATACTGAGCGGACGTCCACTAAAATACGCCTGCACTGCAGGCTACCCGAATTTGTGATGGAAAATGTATGATTTGTCACGGTAATGAACAGTCTTATTGCTGCCGTGGCGTGTGCTTTACTAATGCAGCAAAAGGGCTATCGCAGAGCGGGTTTTGCGCTTTAGAGGGGGTTGTAATTGAGTGTCGTAAAACCAATACCAAGTTAATCACTCCGACCAATCACAGCAGGAGCAAGCAGTGCAATGAGCCAATCAGAATTCGTAGCAATTCCACGTACCTTGCTCAAAGCGCGGGAAAAATCGCGCACGCAAGTCGCGATTGGTTTTGGTTTTCCTTCTCATTGGTTGATAAACTGGCGGGAGATTTTTAAGCCAATCACAAAGCGGAGCAATCGCAATCGCGTAATTACTTTCGACAGTCATTTGAAAACCGCTCTATCTTCTGGGTATAGATTTAATTGCTTAAATAGGTTCACTACTTAAACAGACTACACCATACAAATAGGCATGTGTGAGGTGTATGATTGATTAAGGACTTTGCGTTTCAGGCTACTTTATACTTAATTCTTCTCTGGAGAACAGATTGGAACAAGCAGGCAGAATTAGTGAGTGTATTCTACCATTCTGTTAGAATCTGAAAAATAAAAACTCTTAACGACGAAATTACTCTGAATAATAAACTTTGCTAATGAATTTTTCAATAAGGCAAAGGGAAGAACAGCAGCCAAGTCTGTGGCGGAGCAAACTCTGAACGGTTTGTTAAATGGAGCCTGTTACAAACCGCAAGGGGACGACTATAGAAAGGACCATGGTTCGTATTTTTACATGCTGTAAGAAACCTGTAAATTAATTAGCTTTGTTGACAGTTATATTTTATTAAACCCTGAGAGTGATGCTATAGTGATATCGGCACATTGCGCGAACTTATTTTTCATTATTCATGGAAATACATTTAAGCCTAATATATGCTTTGTCGTTTCAGACGTTCTCATTTCCAGCTGGATCTACAAGACATCCTCTCTTCCTTTTCTGGCCCGCTTTAGTTATAGCAGATACAGTCAATTCCTACGTGGTCAACTTTCCACTGATGTGAATTCAGCACTTGCGAATCATGACCAGCTTGGATTGCATCCTCTCGATGACTCGGAACCAGCAGCTAATCTCAAAGGCAGTCATGTTCTCACGGCCGCGGAGAAGAGGTCTTTGATAGTAAAAAGACTGGTACCATTTGTCATTTCCCTGTTGGTGTTAGGTGGTGCCGTGGCGATACGGTTCTTGATCCCTTTGCCATCCTCAAGCCAAGTTTTGGTATCACTGGGAAATGATCCACATCTAAATGGAACTTACAATTCCACCTCAGATTCTCCGACTTAACAAAATTGGAAAGAAACGAAATTTCGCAGTCTCACTTCAGACACGCTCGACACATTCATCTTCCCATTCGTGATGCAAACACTTGCGTCTGTTCACTTTAACGCAAACATATTTGTTGTACACTTTTCTCGTACATAATTTATCCTTAGTACTCTGTTTATATTTTAGCTTATTATATTGGCCAGGATTATCATTCATATCTAATTTTATTATTTATAATTTATTATGCTTTAATTCTGTTAATTTACGAGCACTTTTAAACGAGTCTTGACTCATGTGTGTAACGTGGATAAATAGAGTACTTAACAGGTCCTTAATAGACCATTTCCGAATTGCTGTTTGCCTCGGTTCCAAAACGAGTCCTGGTGCACAACCATTCAAATGCAAATGAGTTTTGTATTTTCATGCAAATAAAATCATTATCATTTGAATGGTTTAGCACCAAGACTCGCTTTGAAACAGAGGCAAACAGCAATTCGGAAATGGCCTATTACAGTTCACTTGTCTCCAGGTATACTTCTCCCAGTGTATGGTAATGGGTAGACTGTGGCTCATGTACGAGCTGCAGCAGCAACGGGTTGACATTTGCGAGCAAAAATGAGGTGATTTTCCTGGGTGTTTTCACGTGGTGCTTGGCATTGAATTAATATAATTTATTAAATTGACTACATTTCCATTTGTTCTCCTTTTTTGAGAATTTTGAAATTAATAAATGAAAAATGCTTTAGAACTTTTTACTGAATGGAAAAAGTGTGCAGTTCCGACCACACTGATACATAAGTCTGTTATTAATGCTTTTGGTGATCGTTGTGAATACAGTTTTATTGTTGGTCACAAGCTCAAAAACATGAACTGAAAAACATGAACTGAAAAACTTGAACGCAACGAAGTAAACGAGAATTTCGGGTAAACAGAGTTTTAAAAAGATTGTTGGTTGTTCCCCTCATGATCTCATTTCTTAGTGCGCATGCTCCGTAATAATGAACGCTGACAAGTTTAGAATGCGGATTCCACAATTGCAATATAGTGTATTCAATCTAAACACAAACAATAAAAGGCCTAACAGGCTGGTGAAGAGCTTTTACCAAGTATTTTGTCCCGGGAATAAGAGTATTCCTTCTAGTGTGGGGCCTGGAGCCCGTTTCTCGAAAGTTCCGAAAAGTTCACGGGCCGAAAAGCAATACAAACTAAGATCCGTTTTGTGTGGAATGTCATCATTGCGGGCGCAGAAAGCTACTTCACCGTTGTGTTATCTAATGCTGACCTTTATCCTTTGTCTTTCGACCCGCTATCTTGATATAGTTGCAGAACTTAGCTGCCGCTCTTTACTTGACCCTACGGTGGAGGGGGGCCCCTACCCTTGTCAACTTTGCATGTAGAACCGTGGTATCTTTAACCTATCAGGGTGCCCCTATCCGCTAGGGCACCCTTTTCCCTTGTAAACAGGCCCTAAAAATCGATCTGCGTTCCATCCGGGGATTACCTGAGCGAACATGCCAGACTTTTGTGGGGCGGGCAGTAGCTGATGAAGACGATCATCTTTATTACGAATGTCTTACTGCAAATACTCTCATTGTAATTCTGTATGGTCGTAATGCCAGCTTTTTCTGGGGCGTCGCAATAATCAACACCAGGATAAGTAATAACTAAGGCGCTTCTCTGAACGCGCTCCAGTTTACACTGAGATACATTGGAAGAGAGTAATGAAAACTGGGACCGCGTAACAGATCTATAATACAAGTGCAATAGAATAAAATAAGATCATCGTCACGTGGAAGTCTAGCTCGTTCTAGTATCACTGAGGGACTTTTTGAGCCCCTCGGGGTGGGGTGGAGGGGTCCTTGTTCCCGAGTTCCCGAGTTCCCGAAATTAATTCCGTACTTTTCCCCAGCTTTTTGATCCTTAAAATTATTAGTGTTCGCTTGTTACCTGGGATATTTTGTCGTTGTTCCCCTGCTCCCCAGTTTAAATTAGTCATGTTCCCTTTCTCCCGCAAACCCCTGGGAGGGGCCCTTGTTTACGTAGAGGAAGTAAGATCCTAGCACTAGGAAGATTCTAGAAAGCGAAACAATTTTCCGTTTGGCTTACAAACAGACATTTCGGATGCAGTTATGGTTCATAATTGGTAAAAAGAGGCTGCTGAAAGCGGGAAGCCGCCACGTTTGGTTCTTTGTCCCTAATGCTAGGATCTTCCGAGTGAATGATCTCTCAGCCAGGAAGATCCTATCACTAGAAAGATCCTAGTTCTAGGGCCAAGTACACGTTTTTTCATGTAAAGTGAATACAGAAAACGTAATGGCGCTAAAATGATCCGCCTCCTACAATCTTCTTGCTAGATCTTCCTCCCTACACTGATGTAAACAGCCCCTAAGAGATGCCTTCTTAACTACATGGCTAACAAGCTCAACTTGCTCCGGTGATTTTGTTTTAAACAGGGGCATTGGGGATCTAAGTTAAGAACTCATCTTCGCCAAAGTTGTAAAGTTGTCAGGGTCGACGGGTCATCGGTAAACGAAGGGTCTCCACAGACTATCGACCAATAAATGTTACAGACAACTAGGAAACGTAGTGTGTGGAACGAGTTGTCGACAGTTAGCTTAAAGCCCAGAAGAAGAGTCCCCTTGAAAAAAAATACCCTAGTCTTATTTTAGTCACCATGTACCTTCTTCCTGTTTTTGGTGTGCGCCTCTCGAGTCTCTAGAACATTTCTTTCTTTTTCCCTCCTCTTTACAGTTGCATGGCCTGGATTCAGACGCTTTTGCCTTCTGCTTCCCCACCTCTCTCCAATCAGGGAGAGAGATTTACTCCCTTCCTCAGGGAATAAACTGATTAACTGTTATAATTCAAACAATCAAGGAAAAACAAAAAGAGAATCATAGAAGAGAGGAGAGCTTTCAAGGACCTTTTTCCACCCCGAAACATGTGACAGTCGCCTGTCAATCGGACAGCTGAACACGTTTGGTTTACCGACATTTTGACCAGGAGTTGTTCGAAGGACAGTTAGCGCTAACCCCTAGGGTTGTCAATAGTGTTTATTCCAGTTTAGTACTTACACTGCTTTGAGCAACTCAGCCCGGGTGGATTGTACGTGTATTATAAGCTATTTTCAGGGTTTTCAAATTATTCTTCAGTTGTTATGCATTTTTCTGGGGGATATTAAGAACTGTCTTCAAAACTTCATGCAAATCTTGTTTTCCTCGGATGGCCAGGCGTGACGTTAATGCAAGCCCATTGGAATCGCCCATTCGAAAAAAGGTGATCAGTTTATATTTATATGGATTTTTGTTTTTAACTTTTTTTCTTGAGCACAAAGTGAGTAAAAAGGTTTATCAGGGCCTGACTAATTGCTAGAATATGCAGACTTTAGCCCGTTCAAAAATTTCCCGCCCGTCGCGGCTTCGATTTATCTCGCGATAGTTCGAGGCGACCACATGTGATATGATTATATGGACTGAATTGGATTTGTAAAACATGTTTTGTTGCTACCAATTTATACACTGAAAATTACTAGTGTTTATTTCCTTTCTTGCGACTTTCTGCGCGCTTTTTCGCGTGTTTGCCGGCTGCACAGTATTCACTTTTTTTTACGCATTTGATTAATGCATCACTCAATTGAAACCCCGGCCCCCCGACCCCCGGGACATGACAGGGATTTAACGCTTCCATAGCCGGGCTTTAACGCACTTTTAACGGCTCGTTGGCCCCGATGAACGGTGGATTTAACAAAATGCCATTGAAACCGGGACCGTGGGGCGGTGATTTAACAGCACGCGATCACCTAAAGCGGGGGCGACGGCGGGGACTTAACATGGAGGACTAAACAGCAAAGCCTTCAATCTGTTGAAACAATCTAATACGGTAAGTCTGTCATCTCAGGACTGAAATGAGTGAAATTCACCTCTGTTTTCATATGTGTGTAGATAAAGATCATACTAACCAAGATAGTAACCACCTATTCTCTGCAAACTATAGGTTATTGCATGGAGGTAGCTTTGGTGTCAAGTCAGCTTTCGTTAGGAACAACACCAATTGGTACACCAATTGCCTACTCACTTTCTTAAAGTTGTAACAGAATCATAATGAAAATATTTTTGATGGGGAAGGTACAGTCGAACCTCTCCTTAAGCACGCCTCTCTAATACGGACACCTCGCTATAACGGACATTCCCCTTTCTCCCGAAAAAGTTCTCACTCGTTTTCTAAAAAAAAAAACCCTCTATAATACGGACCCTCTTTAATAAGGGCAACGGACACTAAATCTGGGCCCCAGAGAGCGAAGTCATATAAACTTAACCTCTTTATTACGGACACTCTGGTGATCCGGTGTTGACATATAGTTGACATATAGTGTGCATGAACATTCTTCATTCTCAATCGACTAAACTGCATTTTTAACACCGGAATAAACTCAACTAAAGGAAAACAAAACGAAACGAAATGTGGACGTTCTACGTCTCCATAGCGATTTTACATGTTGCTGTTCTTTCACAACAACCTTTTTGAACGGATGCTTATGGGAATATAACAGCTAAAAAGAAATACTTTTAACCAATCAATGTCCGGGAGAGTCCCTGAAGGCACCAAACATTTTCTAACTTTTAACACTAGTTCATTAGGAGCTATTGCTCTTTTTGAATAACTTGTTAGCTCTTTTGTCCATCCCCTGTCCAACCAGACACGTTAATGTCATTGTATACGCTAAATTATTGTCCTCCTTTGTTCGCGCCGAATTCAAACAATAAAACAAAACAAAATATGTCTGAAAAAGTGACAGCGTTTTAAAGTTTTACCGGAAAATGCGTGCTTCCTTTTGTTTTGTCATGCTTAGCAAATGCGCATGCGCCAACTCCGTGTATTACAAATTAGTACCAAAAAATATCCTTACCATATGGAAGACATGACAACTATAGTCGCAAATATATATCGCTCCAAATCATAGTATAAAGCAGAAGGAGCTGAGCTGCGAGTAAGTAAGGGATTTGTCACGTATGGTCTAGGGGCCGACATTTCTCTCCCTCACTGCCCATCGGGGATAGGTATCCGAAAGTGGCAAGTAGAAGCGATCCGCGGGCCGAAATCTCGGGGAGACTCGTCATGGTACGTCGCTCAGGCTTAAATGTCCAGAGGTACCGCTACCGCTTCTGCATGTTTTTCTTTAGGTATTTAGTACGCGCGTGCGCAACTGCCCTTGTCTACCAATATGCCACGTGGGAGTAAATTAATATGTGCCTTCAAATCAAGATTACTTCCAGTCTGTGATAGATCTATTGTTGAAAAGAATAAAGAGCAGAAGAATAAGTCGTAATTAGGGTCTCTCCGTTGGGAGGACCACAAGTAGTTAATATTCCAGACAACAACAACAACAACATTTATTGAAAATTAGAAATATAACTAATTACATTATTTTTCCCCCGCAAATAGCTTATGAACTAATCGAGGCGGGGAAATCTGAGGACATATTACAAGTACAAAGTTTATCTATATATAGATGGACTAAATAACAGTGAAGACACTACTATACAGTGAATAGGATAAACTAACATAAAACAAAGCAAATACATTAAAATTACGAAGAGAAGCTAACCTAAAGTCTTAAATAACTTAGTAAGACGGGAGACTTCGACATAATCATCTTCTTACCGCAAGAAATTTAGTAATAATTCCTCTATCTTTTTGCGAAAGGACGAACTTTTGAGTAGTTTAATCGAACGAGGAATAGAGTTCCAAATTGGGCACCGATTCTCGAGAAGGAGGCATACATTTTATCGGTTCTAGAAAACTTATTGAGTATACTAACTGGTGCTGACTGTCTGTTGATATCATACAATAAATAGCTACAATCTCTAAAAAATAGGCTAGGAAGGGGAAGGAAATTCGATTTGAGAAGGAAGCCGGGTACGGTGTGTTCGTTAGACTTCCTGAAGTAAATAAGACGTAAAGCCCGTTTTTGTAGAGTTACGATCTTTCTTTGAAATGCCTTTGTTTCTGTTCGTTCGTTCGTTCGTCGAATCATTTTGTAACCCGGTTAGTTGGTTAATGACAAAGAATTGGCTATCGCAGTTCTTTGTTTCCTGCTGAACAGGTACGATTTGAACCAATTAACAGCCATGACCGCTGCAAGTTTAGACAATAAAAGATTGTGAAGTACGGCGTCGAACGCTTTCGACGAGAGCTGAAATCAAGTCGCGGAGTTAAAAACTTCTCTGTTAGGTCTAAACATTCTTCCAGACGTTCAAGTAGTTTGTCCGGTCCAGTGAAAATGCATTGGCATGTGACCTTTTTCACCGCACAGGGTGAATCCCATTTATCTGACGAGCTATGCAAGGTGATTTCAAAAGCCCAGTCGCTGTATATTAAACAACGACTCGCGAAAGCCTTCCAGAACAACATCACAGACTATTTTAAAGCTTGAATGATTAGAATGATTACAGGACATAAAGATTAAGAAAATTACTCCAGTTACTGCTCCTACGGAAAGACGTTTTTCAGAACTGTACTTTTATTATTACCTTTTTAGGTGAAGCATTGCGTTGTACGTAGTTCCTTTTGTTTCAAATAACCGATTCGTATAAAGTATTTACTGTAACTGAGATGTACAAATCAATGTGTCTGAATATCGTATATTAGTCAGTTTAGATACACTGGGCCTATTTTTTATTACTGAACACTTAAAACTGTCAGTGGAGTCTTAGAAATGATGCAATCTTGGTGACCTCTATAATACGGACACCTCTCTAACGCGGACACTTTGGTCTGTCCCTTTAGTGTCCGCATTAGAGAGGTTCAACTGTAAATAGTTTTAGGGGAAGTTGCCTATCTACTTTTGTTTAACTTTTAACTGATTGCATCATGATAAGAATACCTTTGAAGGAAAAGATAATTACATATTTTTATCATTAAGTTTAAGTTGATCAAAGTTTATACGGAGTGAATTATTGTTGAAGATATTTGGAATAAAAGCATTTAGAAGCGTTTTCATCACTACCAATTTGAAATTTATTTCTAAATAAATAGCTTAAAATATTTTTAATCCACCTTATTGTACGAAGCGTTTGAGATATCGGCTCGGGTATCTATAGAATATCCTATAAAAGGTGGGTCGTTAGCGACGTTTTGGTGTCGTTTTCCGGCGGAAGACAGGTCTTTTTATGTGCTGAACTGTTGTGTTTGACGTTAAAAACACACGTTCATTTGCACTCATATAATACCAAGATCCATATAATTCTGAAGTTGTTTTGGGGATGACCCATTCGCTATATACGACACAATGCCGATTTTACATGGACTCTGGCTTATCAAAATGAAAGTGGATTTCGGCATATTGAAGGCCAGCTTTCGGCGCAAATGGAGATTGCAGCTTATTAAAGAGGCTGCAGTTTTTAATAAAAGAACGAAAAACAGTTAAAGTTTGACATTTACAACGAGTAGACCAACGATCTCGATTTGAGTTGAGTTGAGTTTCTTCACTTGGTTCGGATGTCCCCGCTATGCGGGTCTTGGCCCCGGGGGCGGGGTAATAAGCCGTTTTTTAACACTTGGTAAATGTTAAATTCCCCGCTAAGACCCGGGGATCGGGGGTCGGGGTTTCAATTGACTGGAGCATTATTGCGAGACTGCCGGATACGAAAATCCAAAACCACGATGTCGAAAAAAGGGAACATATACCCTCACCCACCGCGGTGCCGCTAACTCTAGGGGCTTAGTTACGATAAAAATCATGCAATCTCGAGAATACATGCTTAATTGATTTTCAAATCGCAACGAGCTACTGTACATCCCCTGTACATATCTTAAACTCGTACCCATAACTAGTCTCGCACAGCACCATTCCTCCTGTCCGTGCCGGCAAAATAGGTGGAACTCCTACAAACATTTAAGTCTAAACTTAAAACCCATCTATTTAGGCAGTTGTAGGTTTTGCTTTTATTGATTTTTTACTAGTTATTTTTTTTTAATGTACTATTTAATTGATTTTATATTTATATCACCATTATCGTAAAGCGCCGCTGGATCTTTGAGAAGCGTTGCGCTGTATAAGCTATGTATTATTATTATTATTATTATTATTATTGTTATTATTATTATTATTATTAACTATTTCTGTCTATTTCGCTTCGCTTCATTCTCAGAAACTCTATATTATAGGGCTATTAGACCTCGTTTTCATGGAATTTTACACTCTTTAAATTGGTCAACTTTGGGCTCATTTCGGCCAAAATGGTAATGTTAACCCCTTAGCAAAATGGCAAAAAATAACCAATTTCACGGCCTTTGAGTTTCGTCGCGTTCACCTCCAAGTTCACTCTACTTTTATCTGCATGCCCCGTCTTACTCGGTCAAATTTTCAGGGTTATGAATGTCCATTAGACCCCAGTTGCAAATCTGCGCAAATGCCTTGGTGCACCAATATATTTAATTCATGATTGCCTTGAGAAGAGCAAAGAACTGAAGAATGATTTGCATATCATGACGTGATATTCCAGTTTGCAGTGAAAGTTTTCAACAATATGACAATTCACAATTCATATTTGTTTAAGTCTGTTTGTTCGTTGGTTGTATCATTGTCTGACTGGTTGGTTTTGATTCACCATAATATTTTTATATGGATTTGGGGATCTCTATATGGTGGAAAAGTTTAGAACCTAGACAAAAGTAAACCATTGCAATCCAAATTTGTTTCAAATTACACTTGGAGTTTAATGATAATAATAATAATGGCATTTATATAGCGATTATACATCGCTGTTCTAAGCGCTTTACAATGTAAAAAAGGACATAGGAATATAATTAATCAGGTTTTTACATGCTTACATATAACACTACTGTACACATTAGGAAATTTATAGCATACACATCTTAAAAAGAAAAGAAAACAAAAACAAATATCATGAAACTAAATGTCATTTACCTTTTTAAAAAGAAACCTTTTCAACTTAGATTTAAAAAGATTAACATCAGAGCAAGCTCGAATTTCAAAGGGGAGCTTGTTCTACACTCAGGGGGCAGCAACAGAACACGCTGGCCAACCACAAGTTTTCATGTTAAAATTTGGTTCTACAAGGTGTAAATGAGTTTGAATTGTCACTACACTGCTATCCCTTCTAGAGTCCTAGAAGTCTTGTCACTTAGTTCGATTATTGTCACACCATGCACACAGGACCTAAAGACATGTATTACAAATTTGTCTGGACTGTTTCTCATCAGTCTTGGGCCAAAAAAGACCTTATAAAACGTGTAGTTGCAGCGGTAACTCAGGTGGTTCCTAATAGCCTCAGTGTGTTGCATGCTGACCTTATTTTGTTTATCACATTACCTTACTTGTAGAATATCTACTCTATGAAATTTTGGATCACTTCTTCATTGAATAGCAAAGAGACCTTGTCAACAACTGAAGCCTTGAAAAGGGGAACTGCTTTACTTGTTGACAACTCCGAGTGGGACCTCTTGGGAGTGAAAAGGTTAACTAATGTAATTTTAACATTTCAAATTTCTTCTACAAAAATCGTGACCTGCATTTTAAACCTTGTGCCATTGTTTAACACCACTGGTGAAGCAGTTTTAGTTTTATTATTGAAGCAATTGGCTATTGTCTTGGGATCTAGATCACTGATTCTGTTGTTCTCTCAAAGGGTTTCATAACAATACTCTGAAACCTTATGAAAGCTCTGACATGACCTTTTAACACATTAACCAACAGTGGTAATTCATAACAAATGTCATAAAAAGAAGATACTGACTAGGGCACCCAGGGTGTCCAAATATTGCCATAAAGCTCTGGTTTGGATGCAGGGTCTGGATCAGGGTAACGCACTGGCACGGCTGTGGCATTGTATTCTTTGATCTTGTTCATTAGAAATGACACCATTTCTGGGTAAACCCTGGACAGTTCATTTCTCTCTTCAGGATCTTCGCCAATATTGAAAAGAAAGGTACTGTTAATATTGTCAAAAACATTTGTCCCAGGCTCAGTGGAAAAGAAACTTTCTGCAGGATAAACCCAACTTCCATTACCTGGACAGCCAGTCAGAAGTTTCCAGCTACCTACTCGTATGGCAGCTTGTCGGCAGTGCTTGTATCCATCTCTATATACGTCCCAGTAAGTGTCTATAGGATCAATATTATGCAAAATTTCCTTTCTTGGTGAAGGTTTTCCACTGCTCAATGTCTCCCATACATTGTAACCATCCAAAGGCATCCCAGCAATTGACCCTCCAGCCAGATGTACAATGGTTGGAAACCAGTCAGAAACGTGTATCATTTCTGAGTTGATCTGCCCTGGTTTTGCCAAAAGTTCACTATAAACAAGACCCACACCCCTGACTCCGCCTTCCCACAATGATCCTTTCCAACCACGCAAGGGCCAGTTATTACCACCTGCATGTACTTGTCCTCCATTATCGGTACTGAAAAACAGCACAGTGTTATTCCACAAGTTGTGTTCGATTAGAGCCTTTGTTATGTTACCAATTCCTTCATCCATACAGGAAACCATGCCCGCATAAGTCCGACGAGCTGGGTTCTTTATATCTTTGTATTGTTCAGTGTACTGTTGCGGTACCTCCAACGGTGAATGCACTGCCTGGTACGCCACAAACAAAAATAGAGGCCGATCGGCTTCGTGAGAAGAAATTATCTTCACTGCTTCGTTGGTGAACAAGAAAGTGGAATAATTCCCAGCAGCTTCGGTAGCGACTTCTTCATTTCTTCGCAAGTCGTAACCATCCAGCTGTGTGTATCCCTCACCTGGATATCCCAGCCGGTTCTTGTGTGAATAATAATCTTCACCGCCGGTCAAATAACCAAAAAAAGAATCAAACCCACGCTGAGTTGGAATAAACTCTCGTTTGTAGAATCCAATGTGCCACTTCCCGACCATATGAGTGCTATAGCCACTTTCTTTCAACTTGCTAGCAATCGTGGTCTCATTCTTTGGCAGTGCATTTGCCTGCGATGGCCAGATTATCCCGTGTTGTAAACCAGTGTGGATCTGATATCTCCCAGAAAACAACTGGCTTCTAGTTGGGGTGCAAATTGGTTGCACGTAATAATTTTCAAGTCGTACACCAGCAGAGGCCAAACTGTCAAGGTTCGGTGTGTTGATGCGAGGATTGTGGTAGCCGACATCGTTAAAACCATAGTCATCAGCTAGAATAAAGACAATGTGCGGTGGTTTACCGACAGTCACACAAAAGCAGCAAATAAGAAGGAAACCACCAAATTCCGACATCATATAGGCCGTCATTCTTCTCCCTCTCAGCCCTCAACTAAAATCTGAAATCTGGAACCTGGACCCTGGACCCTGGAGCAGCCTCGTGTTATTTACAAACAACGTTGTCTATTATTCCAACGATGAACCTGTTCTTGATATTTCCTCGAACTTTGGGAGTCCCATGAGAATCCCGTGACGGGCATCTTCAGCCAATCATATGGCATATTGTAAAATAAGGACTGGATTGGATTTGTTAAAACATGGACTGGATTTGTAAAACATGGATTTGTACAAGGTGGATTTGTAATAACAAAACCAAGAAGTGCGAGAAGCACTCGCTTTACGGCTCGTGCTTCGCTCGGCACTTCTCTCGTGTTCTAAAAATTCCCCCTTGATTATATGTAACTAAAAAATGCTCTCGGAGCTTTTAATATTTCTTTAATAATAAACACCTTAATACACAAGAGCGGGTCCACACCGATTTTCAACGTTTTAAGGGAATTAGTCAGATTACTAGGGCAAACGGGATGTATATATCAAAGAAAAACTTGGAAGCGGGACATTTGGGTCCGTTTATGTTATAGGTTTAAGAATTTTGGTACGATCAAATGTATGTTTAACACGGGCAAACATGTGAGTGCGACAGTTATATGAATAGTCAGCATACCAAAAATTATAGACATAATCCAACTGAAAAATAATTTAATTTACGTGTTCAATTCACGAGTTTGCTCACAGAGCACTTTGATCTTTGTTTGAACACCGTTCATTCCAATTCAGTTACTAGATTGGATAGTTTGTATCAGTTGAGCAAAGTGGATTAATCACAAAAATATTTGGAAACCGTAAACTAGCTTTTTTAAGTGACGTTTTCCGTGGACGTCGCCGTAGTAGATGCTAAGGTCCCTAAAGTCCCTAACATTGCAGCTCAAACAACAATAATTATAACATAATGTAAAGTATATATGAAATAATTCATATGTGAACTGCGGTTGCAGATGAAAGTGAAGAATGATCATCGCAGTTAATTTAAGCAATTGGAAAAGGAGAAGCCTGAAAAAATCAGGGCTTCAACGGGATTCGAACCCGTGACCTCCGCGATACCGGTGCGATGCTCTACCAACTGAGCTATGAAGCCACATAGCAAGTAAATATTCCCAATGATGCACGCTAATGACGTCAGCAAACAAATGCCTCGCGGAAAAAAAAATCCCGCGAGTGACTTCAGCAGTTTGTGTTTATATAAAACTGGGGATAACTTCCGCAAAAAGTTAAACTAAACATGGCAACAAACGAACCACCTAATGAGGGAGATCTGCGTACTTTTTCTTTGGGATTGGAGTTTTTAACTCCGCGACTAGACTTCAGCTCTTGTCGAAAACGTTCGACGCCGTACTTCACAATCTTTTATTGTCTAAACTTGCAGCGGTCATGGCTGTTAATTGGTTCAAATCGTACCTGTTCAGCAGGAAACAAAGAACTGCGATAGCCAATTCTTTGTCATTAACCAACTAACGGGGTTACACAATGATACGACGAACGAACGAACGAACAGAAACAAAGACATTTCAACGAAAGATCGTAACTCTACAAAAACGGGCCATCTATATATAGATAAACTTTGTACTTGTAATATGTATCTATATAGAGATAAACTTTGTACTTGTAATATATCCTCAGATTTCCCCGCCTCGATTAGTTCATAAGCTATTTGCGAGGGAAAAGTAATTTAATTAGTTATATTTCTAATTTTCAATAAATGTTGTTGTTGTTGTTGTTGTTGTCGTTGACCAAAATGCGAACTTGTTATGTTGTCAAAAACTATCACTGCTAACTGGAATATTAACTACTTGCGGTCCTCGCAACGGAGAGACCCTAATTACGACTTATTCTTCTGCTCTTTATTCTTTTCAACAATAGATCTATCACAGACTGGAAGTAATCTTGATTTGAAGGCACATATTAATTTACTCCCACGTGGCATATTGGTAGACAAGGGCAGTTGCGCACGCGCGTACTAAATACCTAAAGAAAAACATGCAGAAGCGGTAGCGGTACCTCTGGACATTTAAGCCTGAGCGACGTACCATGACGAGTCTCCCCGAGATTTCGGCCCGCGGATCGCTTCTACTTGCCACTTTCGGATACCTATCCCCGATAGGCAGTGAGGGAGAGATATGTCGGCCCCTAGACCATACGTGACAAATCCCTTACTTACTCGCAGCTCAGCTCCTTCTGCTTTATACTATGATTTGGAGCGATATATATTTGCGACTATAGTTGTCATGTCTTCCATATGGTAAGGATATTTTTGGTACTAATTTGTAATACACGGAGTTGGCGCATGCGCATTTGCTAAGCATGACAAAAAAGAAAACACGCATTATCCGGTAAAACTTTAAAACGCTGTCACTTTTTCAGACATATTTTGTTTTGTTTTATTGTTTGAATTCGGCGCGAACAAAGGAGGACAATAATTTAGCGTATACAATGACATTAACGTGTCTGGTTGGACAGGGGATGGACAAAAGAACTAACAAGTTATTCAAAAAGAGCAATAGCTCTTAATGAACTAGTGTTAAAAGTTAGAAAATGTTTGGTGCCTTCAGAGACTCTCCCGGACATTGATTGGTTAAAAGTATTTCTTTTTAGCTGTTATATTCCCATAAGCATCCGTTCAAAAAGGTTGTTGTGAAAGAACAGCAACATGTAAAATCGCTATGGAGATGTAGAACTTCCACATTTCGTTTCGTTTTGTTTTCCTTTAGTTGAGTTTATTCCGGTGTTAAAAATGCAGTTTAGTGGATTGAGAATGAAGAATGCCTCGACCTAACAGAGAATCCAGCTGTCCGTAAAGTACATACTTTATACGAATCAGTTATTTGAAACCAAAGGAACTACGTACAACACAATGATTCACCTAAAAAGGTACTAATAAAAGTACAATTTTCAAAACTCCAGTTGAAGATCAGTGAATAAAACGTTGATGCTTGCGTAATCACAAACTCGTGCACACTATATGTCAACTATATGTTAACACCGGATCACCAGAGTGTCCGTAATAAACAGGTTAAGTTTATATGACTTCGCTCTCTGGGGCTCAGATTTAGTGTCCGTTGCCCTTATTAGAGAGGGTCCGTATTATAGAGGGTTTTTTTTTAGAAAACGAGTGAGAACTTTTTCGGGACAAAGGGGAATGTCCGTTATAGCGAGGTGTCCGTATTAGAGAGGCGTCCGTAAGGAGAGGTTCGACTGTACCTTCTCCATCAAAAATATTCTCATTATGATTCTGTTACAACTTTAACAAAGTGGGTAGGCAATTGGTGTATTAATTGGTGTTGTTCCTAACGAAAGCTGACTTGAAACCAAAGCTACCTCCATGCAATAAGCTATAGTTTGCAGAGAATAGGTGGTTACTATCTTGGTTAATATGATCTTTATCTACACACATATGAAAACAGAGGTGAATTTCACTCATTTCAGTCCTGAGATGACAGACTTACCGTATTAGATTGTTTCAACAGACTGAAGGCTTTGCTGTTTAGTCCTCCATGTTAAGTCCCCGCTGTCGCCCCCGCTTTAGGTGATCGCGTGCTGTTAAATCACCGCCCCACGGTCCCGGTTTTAATGGCATCGTCCACCGGGGCCAACGAGCCGTTAAAAGTGCGTGTCCGGGGGGTCGGGGGGCCGGGGTTTCAATTGACTGATGCATAAATTTAGTATGATTTAGATTTGTACGGAGAGACAAGTCTATTATTATTAAAATTATATCGGATATTTTTAGGATGATCGTTATGCTTACAATGAACTGGCATATGACGTATTTGCTGACCGATAGGCCCTTGTATCTACGTTGGTATCTGTATTTAATTGGTAGTGTAGGCAAAATGGACTTTCATCTCATATCGGAAGCAGTTTAGCAATTTTGGCAAATACGTATGCGCTTTTTCAAACCGTCTACTGACACCGGACTTCCGTCTTCTCCAATGCATACCACATGAAAGAGAAAATACTACAGTCTCAAATATACATCGCTCGAAATCCTAAGTGGAACTAAGCTGTGAGTAGCCTGCGTGGCAGGCGCTATAAAGTGGAAGGGAGAAGGGAAGCGAGCGCGCAACGCGATGCCAAATTTTTCTCTCCCTTCCCCTTTCTGGCGCCTGCCACGCAGGCTAAGCTGTGAGCACGAAAGGAATCTGTCACGTATGGTGGTGAGGGGGCCGACATTTCTCTCCTTCACTGCCTTGTCGGGGGCAGACAGGTTGCCGTGGACAGGCATCTGAAAGCAGCGAGGAACTGGGGGTTAGTATAAGCGATCCGTGGGCTGCTGAAATCTCGGGGAGACTCGTCATGGTACACCGCTCAGGCAACACGTGCAGAGGTACCGCTACCGGTCCAGAGTTTTTGTTTGCTCTTTTTTGGATTGATGTCTGCGCATGCGTGAATTGGCTGGTGGTGTAATTCATGTACGTACCACTGGGGAGATGTAATGACTACGTTTAAATAACAAAATGACCTTTCACGTAATTCCATGAAAAAATGAAACTTGAGCATTTGCTTCACTTGTGCTTAATTGCTTGTTTGGCAGGTGGAAGGCTTGTAATAAACACGTATCAGTGATACCGACAAAACCTAGATTGTTGGATTGACTTATTAAGTGCACTAAGTAGTCCTATTGGAAGCGAAGAGCTAAGCTCGCGATATTGGAAATTTTGTTTCCTCTGCTGCTAAAGATGCACGTTTCAAATTCTACTCTCATACTTAGAGTAGCAAACCTTCAGCCAAAGTACTTTGTGCACCACAATGAAAGTTGGCTTATATTCATCGGCGGCGGTTAAATGCCGGCAGGAAGTTCGAGAAATTGCAACGAAGTGCCTCATTCCAACGAGCTAGTTAAAGTCAAGTTAAAGAGTGTAAAATTCCGTGAAGACAGGGTCTGGTAGACCTATAATGGATTCTTTTAAAACGTTTGAGGCCTCTAGTTAATTTGAGGCGAAAAGGGCATCTTTGAGAGCGTTAGAGGAAAAGGCAGTGAAATCGCCTATTTTCGGCCATTTTGCTAAGGAGTTAACCTTACCATTTAGCCCGAAATGAGCAAAAAAGATGACCGGTTAAAGTGTGTCAAATAGGAGGTCTTTTCACTGCCTTTGCGTTTATGGCCAGAACGTTTCCTTTAACGCTCTCAATGATGCCCTTTTCGCCTCAAATTAAACTAGAGGCCTTAAACATTTGAGCAAAGGCCATTATAGGGCTATGACACCTCGTTTCCGTGGAATTTTGCACTCTTTAAATGTGGTCATCTGTTTGCTTATTTTGGGCTGAATGGTAAAGTTAACTATTATCAAAATGGCCGTAAGTAGCCAATTTCACTGCGCCAAAAATTACCTTCTAACGCTCCCAAAGATTCTTTTCTTGCTGTAAATTAAACAGAAGCCTTAAACGTTTGAGAAAAGTGCATTTTGTGTTTCGTTGCGTGATGATTTTTGACATCTTTAATGTGGATAAGGAAAGCTATAACACATTCCGAACAAGTATCTGACAACGCAGCGAGGAATTCTACGAAACCTGTGAACAGAGACACGCTAAACAGCTGAAGGAACACGAAATTCGCTGATTTAGAGGAAAACGTAAGACTCGCTTCATTCAAATAACCAAGTGCACATCTGGTAGCGAAGGAAATAATATAAATATGACGGGTATCACATGTCATTTCAAGTTGTTTGACTTAGGGGCCGATTACATGAGCCGGGCTGGCCCGGTTAGGCGGACTGGCTCGTTTAGCCGAGATCCCGCCACGTCTGAGAAAAACACCAAAAATCAAGTTTGCGATTACATGGAAAAATCTCAGCCCGGTTGGCCGAGATCCCGGAATCGTAATGCTGCTGTAATGCGTAATGCGGCTGAGATGAGTCTAACCACATTACTCCACTTCAGAACAAAATGGCCTACGGAATAGTCGGGTTTTTTTATATTTAAATAAAAGATGCATAAGATAGCAAACCTTAAGGCTTCTTTAAATTGTAGAATGGTGAATTTTAAAAACAATTTAGCGAGACAAACGTCTCTCCAATTCTTCTTCTTCTTGTTATATTTTTTCACGCGACATATTCTAAATTTAACCCAAGCCGGGCTGGCTCACCTCACGTGTAATACCGGGCTGAAACTCATCCCGGGCAAACCCGACCAGCCCGGCTGATCGGGCCAGCCCGGCTCATGTAACCGGCCCCTTACGATTTGTCTTTTCGGAAATTTCTAGAAAGTATTGATCTTTTGCTGATTTTGGTTGCTTAATGTAAGCTTATACTAATCTATTCATGAGTTTTGGAACGATGCCATATAGTTAAGAAATAGAGGACATTTTCCGTGTTTACAAAGCCTCACCTAAACACGAGTCTCCTGTTTAGATGAGGCTATGTCTCATCGAGAGGGGTTAGGAGAATTCTCGACAGAATTGAGGCCATTCATCTGTTCAAATTCCGCACTTGTAGTGATGAAATTTTCATAAATTCCCAACCCCCGGGTATGCTCGAGAGGGGGTTTGTTGAAGGTTCGATTTGACCGGTACAAAAAATTGGCAAAATCGTTTTAAATGGGAGGAGGTGCTCTAAAATAGGCGGTTTTAGCCGCCATCTTGACGGGTAGGCAAAGCGTAGAGAATTCACAGTCATTGTATGGGATCCGATGTCAAATAATATTCGTAAAATGTCAGCTCAGAAAAATTTATGAATTGCGAACTTAAGCGGACGCGGTCACCATTTAGAATTTCCAATTGGCTAATTTTATTGTATTTCACCTCTATTAAGCGGTCACGTAGTTAATTACAATGCGTTATTTTAGGATATTTTGACACGATGATACGCGCACCATGTCCAGTTTCTTTCAATAGCTGTCCAAACACAATATGATATACATAATACAGTAATAAGAGTGGTTTTGTTTGGGCTAATAGGCCTTTGAGGGCCCACCGCAGTGCACGTCAACTTCTTCTTTTATTAACTTCGCTTGCAACCAACCACAAGAAAGCTGTTACCTTCAAAGATATATTCGCAAGGAACCTCGAGACCGTAGCCACCTCCTCCGTTTACTCGCTTCCCCTTGATTATTACTTTTGCGCAGTTCGTAGGCCTCTTGCTTAACCACGTAGCCATTAATGCTGCGACATGACCAATTTGTAATCCCTTTGAGCGGAAGCGCCCAAAGGAAAACAATGATCAGGCGGAAGTGACGGTAGTACGGGTCGTACAATATAATACTCGTAAAACGTCAGCTCTGAAAAAACTATGAATTGCGAACTTAAAAGATACAGGGCAAAGGATTATACTGACCAATTGTTAGGGACTAATTTTCGCTAGACGTTGCCCGGTAGCGTTTCCAATTTTTCGATATATTTGTCTGTAATTTTTTCCCACAGTTTTCCCGCGGACTTAATACTCCCGCGAAAACAATTACAGACAAAAAAAATTGGAAACACTGCCGGGCAACGTCTAGCGAAGATTAGTCCGTAACAATTGGTCAGTATAATCCTTTGCCCTGTGTCTTAATAGAGGGCCGCTTAATAGAGGTTTGACTGTAATTTGCAATCGCACGAGACACACCCTCTATTCATAGGCGTTACTGTTACGGCTTTATATATTGTTTGTATGCTGCATTGCGTTTCATTTTCTATCACTCTTGAAGCGGTCACATTGTTTTTCTACCTCGTGTAGTTTTTCTCTCTCGTGTAAGTTTTCTCTGTTAATTATGAGTAGAACTCGTCGTTGTACTGGCTGTAAGACGCCACTCTCAGAGCATACATTCCTGATGTTTCTGTTGTTGGAGAAGACACCGCCCCTCCTTCGCAGTCCATTCCAGTTGCAGATGAACCACAAGAATCTATAGAGGTCACTCTTGAAGTGTGGAACGTCTTCTATTCCACAAGATACACCTTTATTGATGTCCAGCTGGGAATACCAGCAAGTCAACTACAACATCTGGTTACAAGCTCGGCTTTTTATAGGTACGCCGGAGAATCTAGAACTTCCGTATGATTACAGTATATTCTATATTTATACACTATGTCAGCGATGACTTAACAAGACTCAGCTACTTCTAGATCATTCTTGAAGGTTACACTACAACTCTCGCTTCTTTGCTAGGGGCGGTTCAATCGCTTACCACTGGCCTAAAGGACGTCCGGGCTGACAATCAGCAACTGCGTGCTCTCCTCACTAACCAGTCGCCGATAAAGGAAGTTCCCGTTCGATCTACAAGCACTGGCCTTGTGCGGTTTGTTATTCTTATCGGGATATTCATGATTTCGTGGCTCAAACTAGTGAGCCAAATTATTTAGTCGCTCGGGTTCCTGTCCCCTCCGCATTGAATATTTCTTCATGGCGCGGACTACTCCAGGATTACGAGGACCGTGTTGTTTTTTATATATTGTTTGTATACTGTATTGCGTTTCATTTTCTATCACTCTCGAAGTGGTCACATAGTTTTTCAACCTCGTGTAGTTTTTCTCCCACCCAACCTTCCTGTTTCTGTATTTCTTAGCGACAGGATAGGTGGCAGAGAGGTTTATTTCTTTTGATGTTCCATGATTTATATTTCGTGTCTTCGGATGTGGAAATAAACTTCTCTCTTGGCCAAAAACAAACTGTGTTGTTGATGTGTCGTTGGCGGGGACAATTAGACACAATGGGATGCTTTACATGACGAACAGCTGCTACGCAACCCACTTTTTCAAAACTGGTCACCAGGTACCATACCGTAGGCTCATTGTTTTTCTTTTGCGTTTCGGCTGATTTCTCAGCTGTGAAAAGGTTTTCGTCTGTTTGGGTGTCTTTTTCCGTGAATATGTGGTTGAGTTTTAGCCTATAGCTCTATAGTCCAGTGTAATTATTTCTACGGACTAATTTGGCGGCTTGGTTTATCCCGTAAACTGTTTTACGCCAGCGAAATAAAAGCGCTGGGGCATGTCCCCGGATTCGGGGTCTGGGAAAGTTGGGGCAACGAGAATGGTCCACGGAATCGTCAGCTTTATCTAAGCAAGTGCAAGACTATCTATCACAGTCAAAGAGGATGTCTTCACCTATGGTTTGTGCGCTTTTGTTCCGATGGATTCTTCCTCTCGTTTTGTTAGGAGGTGGGTTCAGTTTCAAAATGGGTGTTCGTTCTTAAGTAGTTGAGCTTCTTGTTCACTTCATGACACCAGCCACATGCACATACAGTGTACATGTATGTAGTTGAACCATTCGCTTGAGTCTACGCAGTGCATTTTACTCATTATAAACATTCTTCCTGCGTATATGGCTTGTATTGTTTCAGGTCAACGGGCTTCGATATTTCTTCGTTTTGTGGGCCAACAATTTCTCGTGATGTGCGGGAAGTTTTCGTCATCTGCGCGTCCAAAGATCATATATCAAACCTGCTTTGAAGCGCTATGAACGTTTATTTGTGATCAAGCAAGAAGCAACTTAAGCTTAATTTGTGATCTAAATATATTAGTAATTTTTGAGAGGATTCAACTCTTCGTTAAAAAGCGCTTCTTTCAAGTATAAAACACGTTATGAACTCGGACATCGTGGCCTTTGACTCGGGTAACTCTTCGGTGACGTAATTTGTGGGATATTTAACGTTCAGTTGCTGGCGCAGTGCATCGCCTCGAGCTATTTTATAATTTTAGTTTTCAGAAGTTGATCTGGTGCACTTGTCTGCTTTTTGGCAGTAATGAATCATCATTTCATACTTGTCGAAATTTGTTTGTTTTTGCAGCCTGTTGTTTCAGAATCAATGGCTTTTCTCTCATTTACCTCTGTTGCCTTCTGGCGATTCCCCTGCTGCCAAATCCATCACGAGGTTTGAATAATTCTTGGTATTAAGTGCACGGTTAAAGGAGTCAAACCTAACTGCTCGTGATTTTCATTGTTTTGTACATATATTCGCATATGTCTATTGGTGCAGGATTTGCATCTTCAAGTTGATTCCATTGAATGATAAAAGAACAGATCTGGCATTGCTTGTTCAAGTGGTGGATGATACTATCCTCCTGGGGCCGGTTGCTCGAAGCCCGGTTAGTGCTAACCATCGGTTAAGAGGTATCAAAACCTATAAGTTTCCATGGTATTTAATCCTGGTTAGCACTAACCATGCTTCGAGCAACCCGGGCCTGATACATCACTATCCAGAAGATAACTGCTAGCAAAACCAGTGGAGTTATCCTGTAGATAGTGCTATGCAACATTACTGGGCCAGATAAATTGCTATCCAGTAAGTTGAGGCTATAAAAAGCAATTTCAAGACTTATCCAATGGATAGTGATGTTTCTAGTAGACAGTGCTATCGACCCTTCAAACAACTGGGACCTGACATGGTTCTCTTATGATAGAAATGTTAAGTGTTTTCTATTTCTTAGACATGTTCCTCCAAGAAAATGTTCTGCTTTCTGAAATTAAGGGTTCATTGTTTTGAGAAACGTCTTCTTATTTTCACTCTTATGAATTCTGGTTTAGGGATGAGCAAATCAGTGAAATAATATTCCATATTTCATTCAAAAAAAAAAGTCTTGAAAGAACATGTTTGCAGAATTATCCAAGCAAATCTACTTCAGAAAGTCCCAAAAAGAATGCATGGTGAAAGTCAATCTACAGGCAACATTTTGTGACAAATACTTTACAGTCAAAAGTCCTGTTCAAAATTGGAGTATTTTCCCTGAAGTTGATGGTTGAGGATTGCGTTATTATGTTGTTGATAATGTCGCTAATATTCTACAGTTTCTTTTTTTTCTTTAGCTGTGACCTCTACAGGCCATTTTCAGAGAGCCATCTTAGGTTTATCAGTATTTGCTCTGACATCGCAGATAATCTTTCAAATAGTCCTGGGAGCTCTGCCACCCTATGGCCATTTTTTCCCCAACTGTAAGTTTCTTTTGCCTTGTATTTCAACATAATAATAAGAAATCTTGATGGCTGTTTAGTACTATACATTTTGTAGCTGTCTAACATTTAACAATTATTGGACAAGGTTGAGCAAAATATCGTGATCTGCGAGACACATTATCATTCGATCACCGTTCTTTTGATCAACTAAATATGTCAAATCACTCCCTGCCTGCTCGGGGAAACGATCCACCATTTTCACACAAGAGCGTAGTTTCAATTACGCATGAGTTTATTTGTAGGCAGTTATTTGCAGGTCACGTGGTGAGCTCTCGGCCAATGAAAAGGAAGGAAAAAATCCATGGAATGATAATAAGTGTTGATTGTTTTTTTTACTCTCAGGCTCTACTTATGAACAACTTACCCGGCAGATTGGACTAAGTAGGTAAGTAAAGTCTTTGTTGGTGGTATTTTGCTCAATGCTGACATGGTATTTGGTCAAAATATTCCATTATGCTATGGTCATGCATCTACTGAATTCAAAGGATTCACTGATGAGATTGTTTAAGTATTTCGTACTTGGCATGGATTGTTGTGTGACAAAGGAACTGGAAAACGGGGGAGGGTGGTTTTTCAATTTTAACAAAGTGCTATGTGTAGAATTGTCCGTGTTGTACAAATGCCCAAAGATTAAAAAAAATAAAGAAAGAAAGAATGTGTATTTTAACATTTTGCTTTCTCTCTGCAGGTTTGATGATGTTCCAGCACTGGATGTCTTCAGAATCATAGCACCTGATGTGGTAGTCATGGCAGTGTCAATAACATGCATTGTTTGCTGTCGCAGATTGATCAACGTCTCCCCGCTACCTCCTAACACTCCACGACACATCGCGATGTCATCTGATTTATCTACTTGGGATAATGTTATGCCTTATTTCATTGCAGTCATGCTGCTCGTTGGGGGAATAATGCTGCCGTCATTAGCATCTGCAATATATTTTATAGTCTTCTTGATCCTTGGAACAATGTGGGCTTGTCACAAGGCTTTTAGACTCCGGAGGAAAAAAGCATTTGCTTATCTAAGATTTACCCTTATGGTTTACTCTGGTGTGCACATGGTGATGTTATATGTGTATCAGTTCCAATTTTTTCAGACTCACCTTCCCCCTGAAAGTTTGCTTGCAAGGTATTGTAAATACTGGTACACAGCTTTGTTTTTAATGTCCAGTCTTTAGATGTTATATCCTGTTTGGTTATTGCTCTTTTTGTATTAAGGTTATTGAAGTGGCATTACAGGAAATGTTGCTAATTAATATGAAAATTTAATGTGAAGCAGAAGGCAATTGCGATATTAAAATTGTGAAGCCTGTCTAGGGTGGCCTCGTAGATCATGTACTGTCGCAAAACTCACTGCTGAATGCATTGACTAGATTTTAACTGTGCTGAAAAATTGCATTTTAACAACACGATTTGACAAGTAATTTGCTCTGTCACTGTCAGATTTAAAATTCCAAAACAGAAAATAATGATAGATAAGCAGGAATGCACACATTGTTGAAATTGCCAATGGTTTGATTGTGTTTAAAAAAACAAAACAAAAAAATCCATAATTCCTCTGTGTAGGGTTATTGGAAATTCCAAGGGGGTAAGGGAGCATTCATTTTTTAGAAGGGGGGGGGGGGTGGGCCGGAGGAATTCAGGAGAGGGTCATTAACTTTTTGCCTGCCCAAAAAGGGAGGGTCAGCATTAATTTGACACAACAAAGAGGTGGGTCACTATAAATTTTACTGCTTCCCGGGGGAGGGTCACATTTTTTAACAAAAAATATAAAGGGAGGGCTGGGAGATTTTACATTCATGCTCATAGGGATTCCTCCGGCCCACCCCCCCCTTCTACAAAATGAATGCTCCCTAAGGGGTGCAGCGAGTCCTGATAGACCAAATTTGTAAAGGAATATATGGAGCCAAACTGGATTTTCCAGACAGGGAAGGCTCAGAAACAGAGACAAGAAAACCCTCTCCATCACCATGGGGATAGTTTGTTGAACAATGCATTCTCTAATTGGGTTAACCAATTGAATTATTCAATGAAACAATTATGCAATGTACCTTTTTGAATAACAATGAGAGTGTATCTTTCTTCGTTAGGTTGTTTGGGCTTGTGGGAATTATATACATAGACTGCAATGCTCCATTAGTACTGCATGTGAGACCATACTTGGACTGGCCACAGTGTGCATCACCTGGTGTGATATTGGCACTTTACTGGCTGTTGGCGACTGAGACAAGATTTTACTTTCTGAATGTATGTTCTCACAGTTCAATGCTAACAGGTCTACTTGTTTCAAAGTTTTGATAAGTTAAGTCAGACAGTATAGCAGGATGAACAGTTTTTTATTAATAACTGTTTAAATAGTCCTGCTTGTGCAAGTACATTGAAAAAAGGGGTTTCAAGACATCTTTGTATAATTATCTCCAAAAGGGTAGAAAGAGCTTATTTTAGACAATACTTTATTGTATTTATGGCATAATCTAGAACTGGATGATACAGAATGTAGTGTTAGACTGTTTTTTTGTTTTGTTTTGTTTTGTTTTTGTTGAAAGTTGGTCACCAGCATAGTACGCTATACCTAGTGCTGCACAACACATTTCAATTTCATGTTTTGTAATTGATACAGGAAAATGGTGCCTGGTATGCTGAAAGTCAAACTCATTGGTGGGATCCACGCAGCTGGCTGCAGTCAAACACACCAGAAAGACAGGTACATGTACCAGAAGTGCGTTTGAGTGCACGTTCTTAATGCTAAATACCAAAACATGCAGCTTAACAATTACCAAGTTGATAATGAACGAAGGAACGAAGGAACGAAGGAACGAAGGAACGAAGGAACGAAGGAACGAAGGAATGAAGGAACGAAGGAACGAAGGAACGAAGGAACGAAGGAACGAACGAACGAACGAACGAAGGAAGGAAGGAACGAACGAACGAACGAACGAACGAACGAACAAACGAACGAACGAACGAATGGCCCTTGAAGTGTGGCTAACTGTCTGAGGACACTTTCTGGACAATCAAACAGGAATTTGGAAAAAATATAGTTTTGTTAGTTTTGAGTCAATGGGAAATGGAAAAATCTAAAGAACCTCTAAGAGCAGGAACAAAAACCAGCAATAAACTCAATGTACTTATGGCATCAATTCTAGGGGTCTGCGCTACTTTGATGTGAGTCTACAGTATAGTGCTCTGGCAGCTCTGACTAGTCCATCAGCTCTGAGTTTTTCTTCAATGAAGGTAGCCCATAGGTTTGAGTTTAAGAGGCAGGGCGACCACAAGGAATCTGAAGGGGTCAAAGCTATACATTAAAGTTTATTTAAGTCTAACACTTGATTTGTTGTATTGGATAATTTGTCTGGCATTTTGACGCAAAGCCTGTCTTTTATCTGGATCATTAATAGGTACTTCTAACGTTACTTAGTTAGTGGCAATGCTTTTCCAGATTTAATGAAATATGTTGTCTGTACCCATAACAGTCTCTCATGGCTGGGCCAGTTCAAATGAACTACAACACTCTGGACCCTGTTCCCGAGAATGTCATAGCAGAGGAGCCTGTTCAACGAATCAGGGAGCCTGAAGAATACCCAGGAGTGCAAGGAACACTGGGCAGCATTATGATGTTCCTCATGCGGCAGAGCTACATTGCTGCTCTTATCATTATGATGGTAAGTATTAGTATAGGGGTAATAGCATGACCTGTAGTGGTATTTGGCAATAATACCGCGAGTGATATTTCGAAATTGTCCAAAATACCACGAGCCGCGAAGCGGCGAGTGGTATTTGGAGAATTTTGAAATGTCACGAGGCGGTATTATTGCCAAATACCACGTACAAGTCATGCTGTTATTTGTTTATAATGGAAGCCGAGAAATTTTTGCTTTTATACCACTGCTGTTATACCATTTTTGCTGTAATACCACTATTACGCGGAAATGGCGATACTATCAACCAATCAAATCTCCGGAATTTCTTGGCTTATATTATAAATTATTGCAATAATTTTATGATGAGGCAGTTGTGGTGATATACTACAATTATTCTGGAGGTGGATTGCTAAGAAAATCATAGAGTTGTGTCAGTGGGAGTTGACTTGAGTTGAGTTGACAAGTACCAGTGTAATCTTTCCTTCATAAAGAGAAATGAATTCAATTTGTACATTATAATTAGCATTTTAATTGGAGTGACTTTATGAACAGTTGGTCAGTTAAATCACAGAGAAGTTTGAAAAGTGTATTCAATACAAGTCAGCAATTCACAATCCTCTCATGCAGTAGCTCTGAATTCATTCTTCAGGACATTCATGTTAATTGTTTCTGTGCATCTCTACAGTGCACACAAACAGTGTGGCTATGTTCCACCATGTAATTCATTAAGTGTGTGCAAGATGAATGTGTAAGCAAACATGCCACTGGTGAGAACAGCTTACCCATAATTTTTTAATAAGCTTATGAGGCTACATTTTGTCGATTACCAATTACTCAAAATCAGGGCATTTTTCCATTACCCTTCTCTCCAAAACAGAGTTGGCGACCAGACAGGTTTAAAAAAAATTGCAGTGATTACTTATGTTCCTAATTACAGATGAGCAATGAAAAAATCCCACTGTGGGAAGGTTTTGCATGAATTTCCTTAAGAAAGAGAAATGACTAGCTGATTTAATTAGTCTGTTCACTGTGCATGTTTTGTAAGGGTGGGAAGAGTGCCGTTTAAAGCCCATAGAGAACACTGCAGCAACTATAGACAAGTTTGGCAAGAAGACAAAAAATGCTGCAAATTCAAGCTTACTTTTTCTTCCAGAACTATTAGAGTTAAAATACAAACCGAAGGGCATGACTGTTTTGAACCGTCCAGAAAGTAGCCAAAAATCGAGTTTTTTTATGAACTCTTGACCTGTCTGATGCAAGGTTTGACAGTATGTATCACATTCATGTTCACACAGGCCTGGAGTATTACATACCACTCTTGGTTGACCTTTGTCCTCCTCCTGTGGGCATGTCTCATTTGGATTACTCCCTTTGCTCGTTGGTTCTGCATGGTGTCTTCACCAGGCCTTGTCATCTATGCTGAGTTGCTTCTCCTTGTGCAGTACGTTTATGGCCTACGGTTGAAAGATGAGGAACTCCCAGTACAAGATCCAACAGGAACTTTTGACTACTCTGAGCTTGGATTGAAGAAATGGCAATTTCCCTGTCTACACTTGGGAGCTCAAGTAAGAAATGTCAATTGACAGTGCTCAGTTAAATCTGTAAGAATAATCAACTGGTTCCACTACATTTTATAGTAATGATGATGATGTTGACGAAGATGATGACAACTTTGCTGATGACAACATTTGATGATTGACCAGTGAAAGTGATTATTAATAGGGTGCAATCTGTTCAGCCGAAACTATTAAAATTATCTGAGTGAGTGAACAGTTCTAGATCCATAGATGTATTTGCACAGGACAAGTTTCTTATAAATTTTAAAATTGAATTATACCATCGGCTGAAATGTCCAGTGGAACAGAAAATTGCGATATTTAGGGATAGTTTTCTCTTATATTTAGGGAAAATGGACAACCTCAAGAGGTTGATGAAAATTTTTGAAGTGAACGTTCTGTAAATTACTGTTCCATATGATTCTGATCAGGTAGTTTCTGCACAAATGGAACGATCACGCCTGTAATTTCCCTCTGACAAGGTGTAGGATTGTTTGGGAAACCATTGCAATTTTTTCTGTGTTTGAAAGGTTCTTAATTTTTTTTTTTCAACCAGCAAGTCTTACAATTTCTCTTTAGACCCTTTTTACGTGGGTATTCTGGGTGACGTTGCGGCAACATATTCGAGAGAAGAAGATGAAGAGAAGGGAAAGAGAAAATGAAGACTCCATTCCCCTTAGAAACCTTGCTCATCCATTTCTAAAGGCCCTGAGGAAAATGTGTAAGTTTGATCATAACAACTATAAGGTACTGTAATTTATGAAACTATGTAGAGTTACCCACAATGCCCACATCAGTAGCATTGGATGGCAATAAAAATAATAATTATTAAAATTATTATAATGATTGAAAATAATGATGATGTCATTAATGACAACAATGGTAATAATAGTAATGATGATGATGATGATGATGTAACGATAATAATAATAATAATACTATAATAATAATAATAATAATAATAATAAAAGTAATGATCATCATCACATGATGATGGTAATAGTAAGAACATCGCTGAGGTGTAATTCAGTAGTAAGTCAAAAAGTTAGAATGTCAAGACAGCGTTAAGACCCTGGCTTAAAATTAATGTTCTTTGAAATCATTTTCATGTAAAGAATCTATTATGGGTCATTAGCAAGAAGACAACAAGATTATGTTCTTATCTATAATTATTGGCATTTTGAGGATTGTTAGTTTGCTCTGCAGATAAATAATTGCAGGCCAGCATTTAACAAATTATGAATAATCTAACTTTTGTGATTATTCTAACTCAACACTATTAATACCGGTATTCAATACTAGAGATGTTAAAAATAAAATGACTATTATTCCATAATAGTTCTAAATTTCCCTTCTGACATTCTTGTTTTCTTCATGAAGCGTCCATGGAACCATCATCTTCCTCAGGTAAAATATAATTACATGTAATGTCCTTGATGGTTGCAGTATTTAAAACATTATCTGGGTACTTTGGGTTTGCAAACAAACCCCCGCCAAAATTGAATTATATCAATAACAATAGTACTGGTGATTAATAACCAAAAAATAATAATAATAATAATAATAAATAATAATAATAACAATAATAATTAAAGGTTACTCGTATATTACTCACTTATTATACAAATATGTTCATATGCACATTGCAGTTACTAGTAATGAAAATAAACATCAATTAAAAAATAACTGTGAATAAAAAGAGTGGGAATATCCAAGTGACAATTATTATAGCAATATTGATAATCATGTCAAAAATTGATGGATAGATAAATGATGGAATAAGTGAGTAAATAAACAAAATGCTGGGGGAAAAAAAGGGCCTTAGTTACTCTTCTCTAGTCATTAGCAGAAATGACAAACATGAATGTGATGGGAGGAAAGCACAGCATGGGACAGGTTACTTTGTTTATAATATAAGCCGCGAAATTTCGGAAATTTGATTGGTTGATAGTATCGCCATTTCTGCGTAATAGTGATATAACAGCAAAAATGGTATAACAGCAGTGGTATAACAGCAAAAATTTCTCGGCTTCCATTATAAATAAATAGTAGCATGACCTGTATGTGGTATTTGGCAATAATATCACTCGCGGTATTATTGCCAAATACCACCACAGGTCATGCTGTTACCTATACCAATTGGCTGTGATTTGACAAGTGAGGCCCTATTACACTGGAGCAGTTCAAATTTCAGCAATAGAGGACTTTTACATAGCCTCATCTAAAGACGAGGAGGATTGGGAGAATTTTGTTTTAAATTCTTCATTGAAACAGATTTTCTTGACACACGCTCATATTTCCTACCAGCCAATCAAAATGCGAGTCTGACAACAGACAACCAATCAAAATTTGCGTGATGTCACAACCATGTTTACATACTCTAATCTAAACACAGCTATTGACCAATGAGAGGCACGCACTTTTCCTAATTATTTGATAAAAATCAATGAATGAATGATGCTTTATAAACAATCTTTGCAAAACTGCTTCTAATGAAAATTTATATTTCCGTGTGGTTAAAAATCTTCCCTTTGTTAATTATTGTCATGAATTTTTGTGACACTGTCCATTTGTGTGGTTTAGCTGTTGGTTCTGATGAAGACGATGCTCTGGATCCAAAAGCATCTGATGATGCTAAAGCGCTCATGATGTGGGTCAAAGCTGTCCTTGCAAAGTACTGGATCCTACTCTGTTGTGGTGCATTCTTATTGGTTGGTTTACAGAATGAGGTTTCAGTTTACCAGATTGGTTACATGGCAATATTCCTCTTCATACTGATTTGCTATCAGGTGATTAGTTCCATTATTTACAGTGCTTTAAAATTAAATCTGGTATTATTATTATTTTGAACAATCACAGAAAACTCTAAACATAGCTCACAGAAAACTGTAAATGTATACTGCTACAAGTGTGGGAAAATGCGTGCAAGTCACAGTTGGCCGGTTTGCATCTGATTCATCTAAAAAATTATGCTGTTTTCTTGGCCAATCACTGAGTGAAGCACAAGATCAAAATCCTGAGGGGTTCTAGAGGGGTTCTCTTTTTGCAATTACTGATTGTCACCTTCTGAAGCCTAAACAATGGGTTTGTCTTTAGGAATAGTTATTTTTCGACCATCGTACTAGGGTTTGCCAAGTTTTCCAAGTTTTGTTGGAAAAAAATCACAAGAGAAAGGTGGATTTTCATAAATCCACCTACACAACTCTTCTACATAGTTATTTTTGGTCCTCTTACTTGTGGAAAGCTGAAGTTCCAGTCAAAGGAGAACTTCTCATGAAGCTCTGTTATGATAATTTGAAGCCCAGTAGCATAGTACAAAAGTGCACTGATGAGTTTCTTACTTGAGTTTGATCTTCTGTTTTGTTTTAAGATATCAATCACTACTTGGAGGTTAATTCTGCGACCTCTGTGGTGGGTCATGGTGATTTATTCCATTTGCATTCTGTTGCTAATCTACACATACCAGTTTGACAACATGCCTGTTTATTGGCATAATGCTACCGGTCTCTCCGATCAATGGTAAGCTGACGTCAATACAAATTTGATGCCTTAGTTGTCTTATTATTTACCAATTTCTGGAAGCACGATATTTTGTGACACTTGAGTTTTCGTGATTTAGAAACCTAGTTAAATACTTTATCTCACATGGACTAAAGAAGAAAAGCAAACTTTGTTTGTGTTTAACTTCTATTGAGTCACATGCTTTCATTCAGCTATTGCACAAGAACAAAAGAAAACAAGGGTAAAAACCCTAAAAAGAATGTTCCGTCTGTCACTAGGTTATATAACCTTGGACTCCGTCAACACACCAAGGCCAGCCTTTTATTGGAGCTCCTCACACCAACTGCCTTCTCAATCGTCATTGTCATACAGCTTCATTTCTTCCATCGCCCATTCCTTGCTATGATTGACTTGCGAGTGAGATCGCACCCCACAACCCATCAGTCAACGGCCAAAGGTGCTGTGGAACCCCAAAATGAAGGATCGACTTCTGGGCAAAGTGGTGCCAGGTCAGCAGAGACTCTGAGGGAGCCAAGGAAGAGTATCCAGAAATCTTATCTAGTTGTGGTACTTATAAAAATTGTGAAGTTCTACAATGATTTGACAGTGTTTCTGTGGAGAGTAGGAGAGCTGCACATGCTGAAGCTGGTGAATTTGACGCTGATTTGCGTAGTGCTGTACCAGGTTAGCCTTGCAGTATACTGCTGTTTCCATCTTCCTATTCCTTTAACCATTAAGGTAACATTTCAAACAAATAGAGAAGATACCGGTAACTTTAGAGGCGGGTATATTTAATAGAAATTTTCAGGTCAAAGCACCAAAACCTAATTTGGATGCCACTTGATTGAAGTATATTAATAACATGTACTTTTGCAAATACTCTGTGTTGTTGTTGTTTGTCTCAAGAAACCACTGTGGTAAGGTTAGACCCAAATAGCAGGCAGGGCCCAGTTGTTCGAAAGGTAGATAGCGCTATCCACTGGATAAATCACTATCCACAGGATAACTGAATTGGATTTGCTAGCATTTATCCGCTGGATAGCGATTTATCTGCTGGATAGCGCTATCCACCTTTGGAACAACTGGGGCCAGGTGCTTAAAGGTAAGCTCTCTTTCAGGTGTGTGCTATCAATGCAGTGATTATCATTCTCCTTGGCATCTCAATGCCATCACGTGTTCTTCAAAGAGCTTTATCTTACTGTTTCCTCATCTGGAGCTCCTTGGTGATTCTGAGTAAAATGATTTATCAACTGCGGTTCGTACAAGCAGACTTATTCCAACATAATTGTACTGACCAGGTGAGTTGAAGCTTTAAAAAGTTGTGATAATTCAAATAGCCGGCTGGGTACCGGTTTGCAAGTCTGCAGGTCTGCAGTCTACAAATGTCTCACACCGGCCGGGCACTGAAGTCACAATTTACGTTTTGTTTGCAATTGTATTTGCAAATTACGTTTAATTCTCCATGCATTTTTATTGGTTAATATCTATGATGTATTGTTACTACAGACCTTTTTCAAGACACGGAATTGTTTTGGAATTTTCAAAGGAAAAATTGTGGCAGAATGGCAGTACCCCTGGATTCTAGCTCTGCTTTTATGAGTATGACTGTTTTGTTGTGTTTCTAGACTTTACCTCGGCCAACGTCCTACAATCATAACTTGCACTTTACCAACAATGCATTGTGGGTAGGGTTTTACAAGACGACCAACATATCGGAGGATATAAAGGTAACCTGTTGCTTTCGTTTTAATCATATATTGAGTGCTTCGGTTGTCATTAGATAATATCGGGTGAAACCAAATCTGCTCAGTGACAAGCGATCTGAGTGAAAACAACAGGCTATTTCCAAGTTCACTTCAGCCTCTTTTTCAAAGTGGATCTAAATGCAAAGTCTTTCTTATGAAAGTCAGTTTTTATTCATATGCAAATTAAAACTCATTACTATCACAAATCTTTCGCACTTGGACTCGCTTTGAAAGCGAGGCCGACATGAACTCGGAAATGACTTATTAGGTTAATTTTCTTCTGGGGGAGCGGGGGTCTCATTCTCGCGGATGCAGAAATCTGGTTTGACCCTATCTTATCTAATGCTGACCGAGTTCTTTGATTTCGTTAGCACTTCCCGAGTTTTCTTTTGTATGTTATTAGTCCGAGTGGCCGCTCTTGTGCTGATCACTTAATGTCAATGATATTTCGGGATCTTCATTTAGCAAATTTCCGATGTAAACTCCCCTCTGAGTTTTCTCTTATTGTGGCGGCTCGAATGGAGGCGACGCTCAAAGAGCTCTTACGTGGTGGTATATGCAGTGATAATGACGGGTTTACCACAAAGTGAAGTCCCCTTCTGCTTTGTTTGTAGGGATACCTTCTGATTGTAATTGTTATTGTTTTGCATGCAGTCATCAAACACCATCAGGTAGGATTTAGAACGCCATGGTTTTGGCCTTGCGTTGCTTTGTCTTTTTACTTTAAGGGATTTTGATATCGTGTTCTTGTTTTTTGGAGCGTTTTTATGCCATTAAAAGGGCGAAGGATGGCATTTGAAATTCCAGCCTAACCGGTACAACACAGTCCACCTCACTTAGGATGGTAAGGCTGTGAGCAGGCTTACACTCGGTCACTGTTGCTGGCCCATCGCTTTGTTTGACATGGACTCACAACCCTTTTATTTATCATTCCTTACTTGTTTATGTCTCTAGAAACTTTACCGATGGAGGGAGAACTTAAAAGAACCCGAACCTGGAATATTGTTTCCTGGAATAACACGACCTGATGCCGATGAAGGGATTATCAGCTGCGCCAAGTATTTGTGCAACAAATTCTTTTTCCACTTTGGCTGGGAGGTAACACATTTGTTTGGTCTCCATGCTATTTAATATATGTAATTTTATGACATTTTGAGGAATAGGTTGTACGGATTGTACATTTCGTTCTTTCCATCTTGTCTAAAGCCGGCTTTTTGGGATGAGTGCAGCTGCTGAGGTATAAACTCAACGTAAAGACAAAGGCGTTTTGGGTAACTGTCAGTACGCTGCGGGCCCGGGGCCTGTTTCTCGAAAGCCCCGAAACGTTTCGGGGGTATTTTTCGGGCGCCGTAATTCCCTCCGTATCTTGAAACGAAAGACGTTTTAAGTCACAATACTTTGCAATTAGTTTGCTCTCTCTCTTATCTTGAAATCATGTTTAAAGACTAGATTTTAAGAAGAAGCGTGATCGCAGTCTTACAAGTTGCTTTTCCGGTCCGTAAACGTTTCGGGAGTTTCGAGAAAAGGGCCCTTGGTAGAATTTCCACCGAATGCAACATTCCTAACAGATCAATGTTTGCTTTTTAGGTTTGCCTTGTCACGATTGTGATAAACATGGCAGTACGTTGTGATATCACGTCCGTTGTCTACGCCATTTGGCTCGGGGCCTTTTTAGTGCTGGGCCGAGAGAACTCCTCTGTTGTGTGGCCCGCGTATGTGGGCTTTATGGCAGTGCTCCTTCCTCTACAGTACCTGCTCGTTCTAGGGTGGCCCCCTGCGCTCTGTTTGGGTGAGGGAAGTGTCATTTTGTAGTAAAATTTCAACTTTTATTTACCCCTTGATGTTAAGTAAACAAAAAAACGTACTTTCGCATAAGAGCCTTCACAATCGGAGATTAACGCCGGCCCCTCTAGCAAGAAGTAAGTGAAAGTCATTGGGAAGGTGGTACATGTACTCTGTAACAGCTGTGATTGCCTTGCAGCATATCCATGGACGAATTCCTTGGACGCCAATCTTGTTCACTGGCTGTACCTAACTGATGTGAAACTGCCACCGGACCCTAATCATCTGTTAGGTAAGTTGTTGGCCAGGCACTGCCGACCTGACGCTGAGAAGACCAGACATCGCTCACTTGAGCGAGTGGCCGGAACAGTCACCGACCACCCCACCCTAGGACCCACTCAACTTGTAACTTTGTTACCAGACCACCAAACTGACCCTAATTTATATTATTGAGGAGACTAAATATCATCAACTACACGACCCCATGCTGTTGTCCCTAAGGTTCTGTTGATTGATTAGACCAGCAGATATTCACGCAAATCTAAGGTTGCATGCAGTGGCTTACAATGCTCATGTTACCCTTGGTTGTCCTCAGTTAACACTATCCTCAAAGTAGCTGCTTTGGTGTAAGTTAAAGGGTTTTGGGGGGGGGGTAGATCCTTAAAGGTCGAAAAAACTGTACAAGAATCGTCTCTTTCAACAGACCTCTACTCATGCCAGTAATATTCCTGCAAATCCAACAAAAAGACATTTAAGGAACATCTCTTGTCAATTTCTGTAGAGGAAGTGTCAAAAGCTGAGAAAATTTATCCATACCATTCCGATGCTCGCCATCCGTAAAAACAGCAAAATACAAAATACAGCATTAATTTTGGCTCCCAACTCATCTAAAGGCACCTTCCAGATTTTGTAATTGGGGCTAAAATTGCGTGAACTTGGATCGAGAACAAGATCCGCCTGTTTGTTGCCATTGTGTCTGTGAGCTTGTTTCAGTATCATATTGTTTGAATTTTCAGGTGATTTCTTCCAGCTGTTGTTTGCTTGTTGTCAAGAGAACGTGTTTTCTGTTGAGCGATTCCATCGATCAAGCGAGCAAGGAACACCAAGCGCAGGGTTTGTTTCCAGCAGACGAGGCAGCCGGGGAAAAAACATTACACCTGACTTCATGTGGAACATAACATGGCTGGATTTCGTTAAGGTGGATGACCACAGTTTTTAAGTTCTTAGGGCCGATTTACACGATACGACTTTGTTGCATGCGACAAGCTTACGACAGGCCTACGGCACGAATTGCTTCGACTGTCGTGCACTTCAGGCACAAAAAATGTCGTAGGATTTTAAATCATGTTTCAAAAGTCTACGACAATCGTAAGCGCAGTCTGTGTTCAGTGCCGAGAGTTGTACGCGAGTTTTTACGTGGCGCGAGCAGCGCGCGAAGAAGAAATCGCACACGGCAGTTGTAAGCAAAAGTTGTACGGTGTAAATCGGCCCTTATACTTCCTCCAGGGCATTATTTACACTGCATGAAAGCTCAAACGTGGTCACAAACAAGCGCTATATAGGTTTATATTTTTGACAGTTTAAGTGCTCTACGGGCTGTTGCCATGGTAACGCATCTCGGTTTAAAAAAGGGCTGAAGGATGCTTTTTTAAAATTTATGCAAAATTCACTCGTCTAAAGGCGGCAATTTTAGCATTAACTTTATTACAAGCCAGCTTAACATGTGGTTTAAAATTAAGGTCACCATATATGGATAATTCGTATTCATCTGCAAGGATGATCCATGTCTTTGCTACATTTGTACACATGCCGGAATCGGAATAGAGATCAATAGACAGAACAGTCCCAAGAGTTTCGCCTTTGCGGTCACAGACAACCCAAGCTCATAATGCGAGTTTTTATGGATGTCTCAGTAAAGAGAGTGTAAGTAGAACATTGGCCGACCATCTAAAAGTGGTAGTAAATTTCTAAATCTGTTCAAATAATCTTGAGTCGATTTCTATGCCATTCTATGGCCGTTTTGTTGACGCAGCCGAAAACACGCACTCTTCCCCTGAAGAAGCGAAGCACACATTCGAGGTAGGCCAGGTTTATTTGAACAGATGTAGAAATTTGCTTCCACTTTTCGATGGTTGGTCAATGTTTTCATACATTCTCTCTACTGAGTATGTATTGCTCGAAATCCTATGTTAAGTTAACTGGGACTGAGCTGTGAGTACGAGAGGGATGTCACATATGGTGGTCTAGGGGCCGACATTTCTCTCCCTCACTGCCGCGTCGGTGGCAGACAGGCTGTCGTGGACGTGTATCTGAAAGCAGCGAGGAACTGGGGGTTGGTATAAGCGATCCGCGGGCCGAAATCTCGGGGAGAGTCTTCATGGTACACCGCTCAGGCAACACGTGCAGAGGTACCGCTACTGGTCCAGACTTTTCGTTTGTTTTATTTTTGGCATCCAGTCTGCGCATGCGTGAATGCACGAAAGCACAGTTTCTTTAGTACGTACTACTTAGGAGACGCAATGGCTGCATTTAAGTCACATAAAGACACTTCCCTGCTTGCTAGAAGCGATGAGGCCTGAGCATTTGCCTTTCTTGTTCTTCATTGCTTGTTGTTAATAAAGGCTTAAGGCAAATTGTTCAATGGGAACGTGTTTTACATGTCTTTTTCTCCAAGAGTGTCATCAGTGATGGTACTCATGAATCATTTTATTTAGTTCAATTTGAGAGCTGAACAAAGCGTTTCCCGTAATCTGATTGGTGGAAAAACTCAGACTATTAACCTCTCTCTGACCGAGCACGAGGAGCGTACTGGGGAATATTGGCGCCCGAGGTCGTGACAGTACGGAGCCGATAAACGACCGAGGGCCAATATTCTCCAGTACGGTTCGAGCAAGCTCGGTTAGTAAGTAGTTTTCTTATATGGCAATCGGATTATGCTTGTTTGATTTTCTGTCAAAAAGGCACTTCCGGTAACTTTTCATTCAAAGGGCTTCCACTGTAACGTGTCTTTGATGACGCGAGTATCTCAAAAAGAACAAGCTACCACGAATTTGCGAAGATTGGAGCATTTACACGTTTTCTCTTTGGAGTTTTAGTTGTAAATTTTGAATCTGCCGGCTTTTGAAGCCAATAATACAGACTATGACCGTTTCCATGGAAACGGTCCGTATGGCAAAATCCCTACCAAGAAAGAACCAATCGGAAAGCTCGGATTTACCACCACACTTTTTTCCCATATAATAAGACGCAATATTTACCGCAAATTGTTCTTATCTCTGTTTTTATCTCAGAAGCTACTGTCACTTGACCCTCATCAATCGAGGGAAATGTTGTTTGACTGTGTTGAAATAAGTTACAATAGAAATGTGGATTTATATGGAATAGAATGGAATGCAAAAGAAAGGAAGTGGCATTCGTGTCAGTTGCACATTTCCTATTTTCATTAACGCAGAAACTGATTTTGTTTCGATGGCCGCAGGTGTTTGTCTTTCAACACATGTACTGGGTGACATTAGCCGTTGTCTACATCACAGTCCAAAGCACAATCAGCATCTTCAACTTTGGTTTCATCTTATGGTGCTTCTTCTTCTTATGGCATGGGCAAGCTCTCTATCTTCAGCCACGAACTCGGTTGTTTAGATTGTGGAAGATATTCATCGGATACAATTACTTTACACTTCTAGCTAAAGTTTGTTTACAGGTAGGGATCGGTCAGATCAGATTGATCAATGTTATTTGCGTTTTCTTTGAAGTTTGAGTGGGGCGTTTTTCTTCACTCGCTTTCAAGCTGCAGTATTCAACGTAAGAATTTTGTTTCTTTTTTCGTGTAGCTTGTCTCGTGCGTGTACGTGGACTATGTCAAAGACCACACGGGATGCTGGGCGTTACAGCTGTTAAGCTTGTTCTGTTTAAGACAAGGTGGATACAAAAACAAAACAGATACGACCATCGGTGACTGTGTAGCGCCAGATGATACTGGGCTGGCTATGGACTGCGCATGCTTCACCTTTTTGGTCATACAGTATCGCGTGTTCACGTCGGATTATTTCAAACATGTTGTGCGGGATCACAGAGAGCAGTCAGACATGGCTAGCAGGTATGCACCTCCAGTGCGCAGCTTATCTTGGTCTTTTTAGACTTGAATTGTGAGGGAACAAGGCTTAGTGACCTTCATGCTTGTCATCAAATCTGTTCACTGTGTCCACAGAGGAGCAGAGTTGGTCGATGATCATGTGCGAACTCAACTAGACGCTGTTAGACGAGAGGACAAAGGCAAAATGGATCGAATTAAGAAGTCGTAAGTGAAACTATTTGTTGGGGAAAGGATGTTACGAAGCCCTGCATCGTTTTCCCGTATCTACGGCGGAAAACACATAAACGCAACTCATACGCGGTAAAATAGTTTTCGTTCCTCAAGTGCTAGTACCCAACGGTGTGTAAGGTAAAACATTGTTATTGGTTTAAGGCTTAGGAAATCATTAAACCCGGGACAAGTGCGGTAAAACGTGTTTTTAGTGATATGCAAGGGAAAGCGCGTCACTAGTGCCACGCCCATGCAGGGAAACATTAAATCGATGCAAAGGGCGGGAAAACAAGGAGACAACAGAGTCAAGCACGGCAAAATGCCAGATTAACAAGTGTCAAGTGTGGGAAAACACGCAATCAGGGCAAGGAAGTGTGGACTGGCGCTTTGTTATTGTTTCTTTCTTTTGTTTCCGTAAGACTTAACAAACTGAAAAAGAAACTTGCTAAGCTACACCCGGAGGGAGAACAATACGAGCCGCAGTCTCACTATGAAGGTACACAGCGTTAAACGCCGGTCTTTACGTCATTAAGTTCCTAACGATCTAAACATGGCCTACAGTCAACTTTGTACCCTTCCCTGAAGCCGCATCCATAGTTAACGTACAAATTCACCTTCCTGTCTTTTTATTAGCGAGATGGTCATCAAGAACTTTTATGATGTTATAGAGCGGTTTTCAAATGACTGCCGATAGTAATTACGCGATTTTGATTGCAACTTTTTGTGATTGGCTTAAAAATCTCCTGCCACTTTATCAACCAATGAGAGGGAAAAGCAAAACCAATCGCGACTTGCACGCGCCATTTTTCTCGCGCTTTGAGCATGTTACATGGAATTGCTACGAATTTTAATTGGCTCATTCGCACCTGCTGTGATTGGACAGAGTAATTACTTTGGTATTGTTTTTACGACATTCAATTGAAAACCGCTCAATTTTACACAGCAATCTACTCTGGCGATTACAAATGGTTTGAGAGCGAATCAGAGGACGAACTGGAGAGTGAATCCCCCACAGGAAGCCCAACCCACGGCAGAACTGGCACTCCAAGTGAGGCTGAAGGGCAACAAAAAGAAACCAAGGAGAGGAAGCATAAAGGTATTGATATTAACCGGCTTAGTACTAAACTCTTACAGTCAAAGCAGGTCAAGCGTCCCCCCCCCCCTCCCCCCAAGATGCTATTAATAACTGGAATGTTTGAAATTTGAATGCACAAATATTTTTGTAACATAACCGTTGTGAGAAATACAGGATTGCGTTACAAGCAACCGTTGGCAATTTCAGCGGTTATAATAAATTTAAAAAATGTCGCCAATTCGAAACACTGAATTAAATTTCTGTTATGAATGTCGAGTTTTAGTTTTATTGACGGTATTTAAAGTCTCGAATCAGCGTTATTTTACATTCTGTAGCCGCTCAACTTGTCCTCAACCACCTGTAACCTAACACCGTCTTGCTTACAAGGGTCGTGTTCCGAAGCGATTAATGGTTCAAATCTCAAGTAAGCTTTTCATTATTAGGATCTAGGGGGGTACGCTTGACCTGGTTTGACTGTAATTTAAAGAGAATGGCACGGAATAGTTACAAAGGACTACTAAACTAGTGGCCCTCTACAAATGAAATTAATTCAGACAAGTCAGTTTTGCAAACGTGATAAACTGCTTTGCTCAAAGCGAGTTCTCGGTGAATCTTGGATAGTTCCAGTCTCCCGATGGGGCAAACGGATAAAATTGTAATTTCAAACCAAGGTCCCTCTCAACAGTCGTTTTCACTCCCTATGCGGTCGTTGCATTTGGAGGCAAAACAATTTAAGTTGGACTTAGCAGATAACACTTTGTCAATTGGTTATAGAGGGAGAAGACTGGGGTTTCTATAGCAAGGACCTCTTGACAGACATATCTTCATTCAGTTTTCTAGAAAAGTCCACTGTGAATTGTTTTCAGATTTTGCATCCAGCGTTTGAGTTGCGCATTCTACCTGAGCGTCAACTTGAAGAAAATTCTGTCAGAAATTTTAGTTTAAAAAAAAACCCCTTTATTGGGAATTCACCATTTAAACTTGTCCTGTCGACTCTATTTTTTTAAAAATGCTCAACTTTAATTTACCATCTGTCGTGTGCAGCTAAGGGACGGGGTGTGTGACTCACGTGCGCGCGCGTTCAGCTAAAAGCTTGGTCGAGCCTCGTTAACCGCCAGCCATACTATCCGTTTGCCACCCCAGGAGACTGAAAGTACCCAGAATTCCCTAGGAACTCACTATAAGCAAAGTGATCTGTTGAAAAACGCGTGAATGAAGCCACAGCCTATGTTATATAGTTCGTCCTCTCTTCTGGATCGCTGCCGATGCCTGACAATTGTAGAATTCTCTACAAATGCAGGTAAAGCAACAGAAGGCAACAACAGAGCAGCATCAGAGGCTGCAACAGAGGCTGCAACAGAGGCTGCAGGGGCAACCTCATCAGGGGATGATGAAGAGGAGGACTTCCTGACGGTCACTGCTCCGGAAATCCCCGCGGACGATGGGCAACCCGAAGGATTTACGGTTAAGATTCAACGTTGGTGCAGTTGGGTCTATTACTACATCGCTATCTCTGTGGATAAGGTCATAGACGTCTTGAATGACATCTCTGAAGACTACCGAGAGATAGCTGACCAACTCAAGAAAGAACGAAAGGAGAAAAGAATAGAGAAGCTTCGCCGAGCAAAGTTTGGATACTCGGGCGCTCGGTTGCGGCTCGGAGACACTTCAGACCCTGAGGTAGATACAAAGGTCAGTGATAATGTTGCTTCAAGTTATTCAGTGCATTTTCATGGTTGGCTTAATGCATTTCTAAAATCTTTGAGCAAATTAAATCGTTAAATCGTTTTCCCGTTTTCGCCTTTTCGAAAGAAACCTGCGCCTGCATCGGTTCTTAACCGCTGTAAATAGAGACACGCACCGATGATTCGTGACGAGCGTGAACACGTTGACAGTTTTCTCTTATTTTCCAGAGCATGACGTCACGAGTCACGATGGAGGACGACGATGCTTGGTCAGCGTCCAATCTGGATTTGGAGGATACTGACGGCAGCGCGAGTTGGCGGAAATCGAACATGCGCATATCACGCCTCACGATAGCCTTTGTATACGCTTTGCTGGCAAACACCGATATCCTGTGCTATATGCTGATGATATTGAATCATATGGTGTATGCCAGTGTCCTCTCATTCCCCCTACCTTTCTTGGTATTCCTGTGGGGCTTGCTGTCCATCCCCAGGCCTACCAAGATCTTTTGGATCACGGTGATGACATACACGCAGATTGTGATCGTGGTCAAGTACATGTTCAAGTTTCAGTTCATTGATATTAATGATTGTAACATCACGGATGGTTTAGATAAGAACAGTCCCATGTGCCCACCAAGATTGATCGGGATCGAGCGAGACGGTCACACCTCTGCCTACGATCTTCTCTTGTTGTTGGTTCTTTTTTTTCACCGATACTCCTTAAAGGTAAACTGATACATGTAGTAAAACACGATGTCTTTAACGTGTGCATTTCATGGTTTCATTTCTGTCTGAAATTAGAAAAAGCTATGTAGGATAAAGGCTTCGGGATGAAATTAATACCAAGGTAATTTTGAAGTCTCCCCAGATGTTACACGTACACTTTGACGGTCCACGTGAATTCCCAGAGACCTCAGCCCACGCAGACATAAACTCGAATCCTATTAGTCCTGGGAGGGCACCAAGGTGTTGCAAACTTCAAGCTCACCATCTACCAGATCCCATGATTGTTCATGGACCCACTCGAGCGTTGACGGCCGGAGAATACTTTCGCAAGCTGCTGCCGTGCTTGTGGATTCCACTGGGTTCCGGCTGGGTGGGCAGCATTTGACTCCGTTTGCTCGTCCGAGGGCTTAGTTTTCCATCGGCATGTCAGTTTATTTTCGCAGGGCAGTGTTTTCAAAGCTTGCCACTGTAATCGTGGTAAAGAGTGCCCTTAACAAATATATCAGGGGCATCTTTGTTGTGGGACACTTTGTAAAGAAGCGGTGTGTTTTCTGATCGCCTTTTTTCTGTCCTCCAGGTGCACGGTTTATGGAGAGACAAAGGGAATGCAGACGAGGGCGATGATACTGATGATGGGCCCGCCTCACCTTTTTCTCCTCCAGGTAGGAAAATAGCATTTATTTCCGGCATTTTCAGCCGGATATCTGGCCAAAGCACTTAGACGACAGAAATGTCGAGAGATGCAGGTAATTAGATGCACGCCGATTTTTATAAGCGCCACGAAGTGTCCCCATGCTCTTCTTTTTCTTCTTCTTCTTCTTCTCAACTTCAGCATCACTTGTGTCCAGAAATACAGGCAATAAACGTCACAATGTGTCCCCCAAACTGTGCTTTTCAACTAAACATAAACAGTTGCATTTACCCTCACCTAGAAATAACCCTAACGCAAACCCTAACCACATTGTTAGAAATGGGCACTAGACGCTTAGACTTAACGGGACACTTCGTGATGGATATCAAAATTGAGCGTCCATCTAACTACTTGCATTTCTGGATATAAGTGGCCTTGCGGGAGGTCGCGGGTTCGAAGCCCGGCCGGATCAAAACTCAGGATCTTAAAAGAATCGAAGAGAAAGTGCTGCCTTTACAATCTCATCTGCAAATGGTTGGACTTTCAAGTTTTCTCGGATAAGGCGGACTGTGAACCATAGATTCCCCCGTCTCATAAATGTTTTCTTCCAGATGCGTCGCCTCTCAGGTCTCAACACGTGTCTCCTCCTTGTGCAAATTGATATTCCGTGAACTGGCGTTTGACGACTGCCGTGACTGTTCGAGGCAACATCATCAGATTTCTTTTAATCGCCCTCCACCCGAAGGAATTCCAAGAGGAGTGTAGACATCCTAGTATTTTGAATTTCGTTTCAACTCTGACTGCCCACCCTCAATAAAATATTAGACAAACTAACTGGCAGACAAAATGAAGTACTGTTAATGTTCTTCAGGCCACTTCTCGTCTGGTTATGGTGGTTCCATGATGATGGAAAAATCGCTCTCTACGGAGTCTACTGTGTCAATACAGCAATCACAGGTCAGTGACTGTGCACGCGTCACCTTGTTAGAATATTGTCGAATATTGCTAGAAATTAGTGTCGGGAAAGTGGCCACTTCAAAATCTGTGATACACGAGGTCCTAAGGTCACTTTCGGCCTCTCATTGAAAGGAAAGACATGCCAGAAGTAACTATTTTGCTGCCGATGCAATAGTGATACAAGAATAGTTAACAATTATTCCATGAGCGCTCGTTGGATATGAGATGGTAAATAGCCAACGACGCGCGTAGCGCGGAGTTGGCTATAACCAGTCTCATATCCAACAAGTGCGAATGGAATAATTGTTTTATTAAATTCTCAACCTTCGGATAATGCAATTCTAGCTTTCTCATTGGTAATTTCTCATTTCTCGACGAAACTTGGCTTCCCGCCAACAGTTTTACGCTGAGCGACATTTGCTGCATTCATTTCCATATAAGGTCAAACGCAGGTATAATGGCTGATAACCGAGATCCAGTGAACCAATGGGAAAGCTAGAATTGCATTATCGGAGGTTGAGAATTTAATAATGTTTGATCCCCAACGATGGGGAAATGCGTCAACAAAATGCTTTGGACGGGCTTCATTTTCCACATTCTGTTATCATATGCAGGACGTCGAAGTTGTCGAGGGAGACCTCAAACATAGGAACCAAGATCGGTGAGATTTTACAGTAACATGTTCTCGCAGTCAATTAACTTCTCGCTATAATTGCGAGAGGGCCGCCATTTCGACATTTAAGTCCTAGCAGTATGCAAGGATGTTTGTCATCAGAAATTAGTGTGGTGGCCTAGCTCCTGTGGTCGGACTAGCAATCGCAAGGTTCGACTCCTGTTTGGTACACTCGGATTTTTTTCCGAGAGTGCCCGAGCCATTACCGACGAATTCATCATTTGAGCATTGCAGCACGTTCGTTCGTATCATTGTGGTCTCTTCTGAGTCTCATGCGAACACTTTTTGTTTTGGCAATCAATCGGTCATTTAATCAGAAGTCACCCCTTAATATGTGTTGTGTGAAAGAAAAATGCGTTTAGTTAGAATGTCAAAATAATTTAAAAAACAAACAAACAAACAAACAAACAGGCTCTGACTCAGAACTAAACAAACAAGACGCCTGGAGGTGTTCAC
>BLFK01000759.1:811881-832390 GCA_014634185.1 Astreopora myriophthalma
ACGCTTAGACTTAACGGGACACTTCGTGATGGATATCAAAATTGAGCGTCCATCTAACTACTTGCATTTCTGGATATAAGTGGCCTTGCGGGAGGTCGCGGGTTCGAAGCCCGGCCGGATCAAAACTCAGGATCTTAAAAGAATCGAAGAGAAAGTGCTGCCTTTACAATCTCATCTGCAAATGGTTGGACTTTCAAGTTTTCTCGGATAAGGCGGACTGTGAACCATAGATTCCCCCGTCTCATAAATGTTTTCTTCCAGATGCGTCTCCTCTCAGGTCTCAACACGTGTCTCCTCCTTGTGCAAATTGATATTCCGTGAACTGGCGTTTGACGACTGCCGTGACTGTTCGAGGCAACATCATCAGATTTCTTTTAATCGCCCTCCACCCGAAGGAATTCCAAGAGGAGTGTAGACATCCTAGTATTTTGAATTTCGTTTCAACTCTGACTGCCCACCCTCAATAAAATATTAGACAAACTAATTGGCAGACAAAATGAAGTACTGTTAATGTTCTTCAGGCCACTTCTCGTCTGGTTATGGTGGTTCCATGATGATGGAAAGATCGCTCTCTACGGAGTCTACTGTGTCAATACAGCAATCACAGGTCAGTGACTGTGCACGCGTCACCTTTTTAGAATATTGTCGAATATTGCTAGAAATTAGTGTCGGGAAAGTGGCCACTTCAAAATCTGTGATACACGAGGTCCTAAGATCACTTTCGGCCTCTCATTGAAAGGAAAGACATGCCAGAAGTAACTATTTTGCTACCGATGCAACAGTGATACAAGAATAGTTAACAATTATTCCATGAGCGCGCGTTGGATATGAGATGGTAAATAGCCAACGACGCGCGTAGCGCGGAGTTGGCTATAACCAGTCTCATATCCAACAAGTGCGAATGGAATAATTGTTTTATTAAATTCTCAACCTTCAGATAATGCAATTCTAGCTTTCTCATTGGTAATTCTCATTTCTCGACGAAACTTGGCTTCCCGCGAACAGTTTTATGCTGAGCGACATTTGCTGCATTCATTTCCATATAAGGTCAAACGCAGGTATAATGGCTGATAACCGAGATCCAGTGAACCAATGAGAAAGCTAGAATTGCATTATCCGAGGTTGAGAATTTAATGATGTTTGATACCCAACGAAGGGGGAATGCGGAATGCGTCAACAAAATGCTTTGGACGGGCTTCATTTTCCACATTTTGTTATCATATGCAGGACGTCGAAGTTGTCGAGGGAGACCACAAACATAGGAACCAAGATCGGTGAGATTTTACAGTAACATGTTCTCGCAGTCAATTAACTTCTCGCTATAATTGCGAGAGGGCCGCCATTTCGACATTTAAGTCCTAGCAGTATGCAATGATGTTTGTCATCAGAAATTAGTGTGGTGGCCTAGCTCCTGTGGTCGGACTAGCAATCGCAAGGTTCGACTCCTGTTTGGTACACTCGGATTTTTTTCCGAGAGTGCCCGAGTCATTACCGACGAATTCATCATTTGAGTATTGCAGCACGTTCGTTCGTATCATTGTGGTCTCTTCTGAGTCTCATGCGAACACTTTTTGTTTTGGCAATCAATCGGTCATTTAATCAGAAGTCACCCCTTAATATGTGTTGTGTGAAAGAAAAATGCGTTTAGTTAGAATGTCAAAATAATTTAAAAAACAAACAAACAAACAAACAAACAGGCTCTGACTCAGAACTAAACAAACAAGACGCCTGGAGGTGTTCACGTGGGATGCGTTGATCGACGAATGGCTGTCAACAGTCAATGTTTAGAAATGTTTATGTCAACATTCAGTACAGCATCAACAAACGGTGTTGCCGGCGGTGTTGCTTGTTCTATGTGCAAACAAGAAGAAACAAGGAAAAAAAAACGAAACAAAAAACAAGAACAAGTCAACAACACGAATATTATGCATGGTCACCCATCCAAGAAGTAACCCTAGCCAACAGGGCTTAACTTCAGTGAGAAGCACAAGCACGTGGCTAATTACCATATGAGACCACGAGGAAAACAAAAACGGAAGGCGACCGATTTTTTATACGTGGTATACCTGTGGCATCCACGCAATTAAAACCGAGAAGGTGATTGCAGTTTGCAATGATATATATTTGTTTTCTTTTTTCTCCAGTGGATTGTGCTTTTCTGTTCTGACATTCTTTCGCCGTATTTATGATCCTGAAGTCGGTTCCGGCGCAGTAGATGTGTATGCCATGATGTTTGCCTGTCAGTTTATTATCTTCATCATCATCGTGTTTAGCTGGTCAGCGTTTTCCTCCCCTGAGGTATGGCCAGGGTCCACGTTCTTACTGCGGTCATACGTAGAAACCTTTAATTTCTTGGCTTCTATGTTTGTCACTGCTCATTTAGTGGAGTCATTGTGAACGCAATTTTTTTTTGAAATAATCATACGGTCCATTTGCTTTGTAATCTCCATTGATGGTATCTCGTGTCGATTAAATTGAAATTTCCTTTGTCGGAGGGTATGTGATAATAATTCACGGTTCAACTTAATGGCATTCCTTAATGATCCGATTATTCTTCTTCTTTCAGCAAAAGCCTGAAGCACAGTTTATGCAAATAATAGAACAAAACGTGGTATGTTGGGTTTAGTTTTCCGTGTTGATTTGTTAAAGTGAATCAGAGGTTTCCGCGATACTTTTCCCGAGTTGCCCAGGCTTAAAAACGCGTGGGAGTTTCGGAGAATGAACATCTACTCTAGAAATGCACGTCATTGGAGATCGTTCCCATAGTTGTTCAGTTTTTGAGATCACTGTCCAACTTCCACGAGTTTTGCTACGTAACAAAGAGTTTTAATTTTCCTGCAAAAATATACAAAAAGTAGGCGCGTGGCGGTTGCGTGTACCCCGTCAGATGGGGAAGTTTTTTATATTACAATCAATGCCGAAAAAAAATCGTTTGTCTTCTACACTTTTGCCTCCTATCAAGTGAGCCCTTTTTTTTTTTTTTTTCAGGTGCCAAAGACTTTCTTGTATATGCTGCTGACACAGTTTTTCCTTATCGTCATCGACAGGTAGGTTTTATGGAAAAGTTATTGGATGCATAAATGGCGGCCAATAAATTATTCCTTTATCCTTTTGCTAAGAGGAAGTTGTCATGATGGCGTCATTTGCTACAAAACTACCAGAATTCATGTGCCTTTTCCTTTCTTTTTGAAATTTTGTAATCCTAATTAGGTTTAAACGACCGTTGCGCCAGCGACTCAATCTCAAAAGTGATTGTTTTTTTTATTCCTCGCCGTGAGAGACCTCTGCTAGGAATGGAATGCAAAATTATCCAGATAAATTTCCCGTTGTTAACGAAGTAATTTGAAACGCGTCTAACGCGGCCTGGATTGAGAGTCTCTCAAGCCTGGATTGAAGGTCTCTCGCCGTGAGAGACCTCTGCTAGGAATGGAATGCAAAATTATCCAGATAAATTTCCCGTTGTTAACGAAGTAATTTGAAACGCGTCTAACGCGGCCTGGATTGACGATTAACTAGGAATAAAAGAAAGCTTGTTTCGTCGAAAATATTTGACGGCCGACGCCTTTAACCTTAGCAGATTTGATCGGTTTGTGTTTACGGTGATAATATGATCAGATGGAATCTATATATACACTTTTCGTAGGCAGCCAGGATTTTATAACTTGCTGTTGGTTAATCAACGTCACCATGTGTACCTCTCTGAAACTGTGCTAACATGAATCATATCTTTTTTAATTCCAGATTTTTGTACCTAAGAAAGTTTGTGATTGCCAAACTCATTTACAATATTTTCTTGGTTATCGTGTTTCATATCTTCATGTTTTTCATAGTCCCACTTGTAACGGAGAGGTAAGAAGTGAAAAATTATTTCATCTCCCTTACTTTCCGTCTTAATTCAATCTGTACATAAAGTTCAATAAAAACACCAATAAAACAATAAAACACCATCCAATTTGAAGGTATGCGGAAGACTTAACGTCATGCCGTCATCATCTATCAGTATTACAAGTTATCTTTGTTTTCTCAACAGTCAATGCTTTAGTATTTTCCAGCCACAACACATTTTAAAACAAACTATCAAAATAGGAGACTAATCAAACAACAGAAAAGTATGATACAGGCCGTCGTTTTTGACCATGCTACCCCAAAAACTTAATATCCAAGTCTTTTTCGCAAGCAGTTAGGGCATACCAGCAGAATAGACATCTTATCGTTAAAGTGCACCTAAACTCAAATAATTTTGGTTTTTAATGTAAATCTCTTCACCTAAAGCAAACATATTTTGCCATTTGTACCTAAAAATTTGCTTTTTCATGATGTGCCATACAAGAAACGTAAAGTTCGCAAAACTAGCAATCATTTGAACCCACCACCGATCTGTGAGATGCATGGGTCTATTCTCGATTTTACATCGCAAACTGTTTTGCTATGCAAACGTTCTCAGAAAACTTGAATGCAAAGCAGTTTATGACGTAAAATCAAGGCTAGACCCATGCCTCTGATGACACGGTCGCGGGTCCATATGACTGCTAGTTTTGCTAACTTTACATAGCTAGTGCAACACAGAAAAAGCGAAATTTCAAGGTGAAAATGGTACAATATGGTTGCTATAGAATTATCTTAACAACGAAAAATGAAACGTTTTTGCCTTTAGGTGCACTTTAAAGCACAAAAGAAAACTGTCAAAATTTCAAACCGCCATTGCAAGTAAAAAACAGCGACAATATGGCACTTTGTTATAGTTGTATCCTTAAGGTTTTTTCTACTCATTAATGGTGTTTATTTGATGCCAATCATTTTCAGGCCGTTCATTGAAAACATCCCTGCGATCTTCATGTACATTTTTAAATGCATGTACTTTGGGCTGTCCGCCTACCAAGTTCGTTGTGGTTACCCGACAAGGATCCTTGGGAATTTTTTGACTAAAAGTTATACGCTTACAAGCGGTGTTTTATTCCAAGGGTAAGTCTGTGCCGATACATCGCGAAGTGAATCCATGCGCCATCAAAACACGGTTCTCAGTATGTTGCCCAAGACCAATTTAAACTGTTTGTGTCTCCTGTTATTTTGGCACTGTTTTTAAGAAATCAGTTGGTTATCGGTCGCACCTTTTCTACAAATTTTTTGCTCACAATTCAGCTGTTTCCCAAAACGGACGTGTAATGGATAGGCTTTAGATCTTGATGTTGTAACCAACCAAGCTTGTTCATAGGTTACGACCTCAGATTCTGTAGTAAGGAAGAGCCGTTGCTGTATTCCTAGTTATCAGAATCTAAACCAGGTGTTAGTAAGTGATGCATTATACATTTGCATTAGTTTCCAGGCTATACCCTTCCTGCTGGAGTTACGCAGCGTATTGGACTGGGTTTGTACGGATACAACGCTGACCTTGTACCATTGGCTCAAGATGGAGGACATTTATGCTAATATTTATGTCCTAAAATGCTACAGAGAATCGGAAAAGGTACGCAGCGGGTATTTTAGCCATGCTACAACTGAGTTGGCATGGTCGGGCCTTGTGCACCGTCTTTCTCATAAAAGAAATACTTCAACCCAGCTTCGGGACCAAATGTAAATTTTTTTTTTCAAATTCTCTCACCTCTTATCGTTGTTTAGACTTGGCTCCAAGCGCGGGGACAAAAGTATTGGACCATGAGTAAGTGGGGCTTAGGCGGTCTCCTTGTGGCACTTCTTGTGATTGTAATATGGTTCCCTCTTCTGTTCATGTCGTACATCAATTCTGTGTACACCAGTAATCTTCCACAGGACGCCACCTTCACACTATCTATTGGTGGATATCAGGTAAGTGATTGTTACTTCCTTTTATGTGACGTGCCACTTGGTATCACTTTCCAAGGCTTCAGGTTTGTTTCTTGCTGCCTTAAAACTTGTTTGCAACTTTATTTATTTATTTATTTATTTATTCATTTATTTATTTATTTATAGCATTGTTTATACAGGCTGCTCTCACAACATGGTGGTTTTCGGAGAGGCCCTATATACGAAAGTTACAAACAAATAGATTTAATTACAATAGTTGAGATCTACTCTACTAGGTACATATATATTAAAAACTCATATAAATACAATATATTGGAAACAAAATTTAAAAAGATAAAAAGGATTAAATTCATAGTGTGTAATAAAAATAGAAATAGAAACGGGAAAGATAATCAAATTTGCTCGGAAAATTTAAATTTGAACTCTCAAATTCGTCGACAATCTTTATGATCACTTAATGGTTTCCAGTCTTACAGCCTGAAATGCTTGTCTTTTGCTTCCCTAATTGCTCCTTATTGCTGGTAAACGTAGTTTACGTTTGTTTCTTGTGTTGGTTTCTCGGGAGGTCTTCAGATTTAAGTCTGAGGAGCAGAGACCGTTCAGACACTAAATATATTCAGGCGTCTTTGGTAGAATCTTCGTACCGCGAGCTTTATCCATCCTATTAGCTAAGCTCTTCAAAGCGTCAGTGGCTTACGAATGGGTGGCTGCAATAGAGAATTGCTTTTGCCGCCTTTTTCTGTAGGATCTGAAGATGTTCTATTAATACGATGTTGTCCTTATCCCCCAAACAAGGTCGCGATAGTCGAACACTGATAGCACCAGACTATTGTAGAAAAGAAGCAGATTCCATCACGTTCTGAAGGAATTGCGCTACTCCGCCAACCACAAATCGAAGTAATTCACGGCTTGGTTTTACCAGCCAATCAGAAGCCGGCGCCAAAAAGCAAAAACCAAAGCAATCACTTAATTACTTTCGACACTCAATTGAAAACCGCTCTTGATGAATGATTAAATTCGCCGGTTGGAATGTATAGCTCGGTTTTACAATTTACGATTTTTTTGTTTTTTCAGCCCCTTTTCAAAGTAAGTGCACAAGAAAAATCTTTGCACATTCTGAGCGATGAGGAAATCAACATGTTAAAGTCGAAGGGGCCTTCGAGCTTTTCAGAAACGGAGGTAATGTACACTGGTAATTTTAATCAAGTTAAAAACACAAAACTGAATTAGGAGAAATTAGGAGATGTGTCACAGCAAACGATACTTCGTCCATCAGAGTCCGAACTGACTACAGTTGTCACCGTATAACACTTATTGTATGGTCCTGAGGGAAGCAGTTTTGTTTTCCCGAGTGTCCTGATCTTTCCGACACGAAGTCGAGGGAAACATCAGGACTCGAGGGGAAATAAAAATCAATCATTTCAAAATTAATAGCGTTATTCTTGTTTGGAGAGGAAATTATCCAGTGACATTTTTTATCGTGATAACGTATTAATTTGTTGACTTCACTCCTAGGGTGTTTCGCGCATATTTATTACAAGCCTTCATGTCTCGCCCAGTTGTGTTCGTCGGTGGGCTTAAGCCACGGGGATGTCGAAGAGAATGATAACGCCCCAAAGCAATGGTTCTATCTTATTTTACCACACAGACATTAACAATAAATTACATTAAAAGAAAGAGTCAGTGTTGAGGAGATCCCTCAAAAACAATTAACCTGCACGCGCTGCACCTGCGTTATTACACTTCAGTACATTTCCCTCCTGTGCCGAACAGGTGACGTCCCTTAACCGGCGCCGCCGCCGGGTTTCATGCGTAAGCTCCCTATTGCTTCGCCACACGCAATCTGCGTAAATGAGCCTTCGTTGTTGAGGATTGCGTGACAAACTTTGGAGGTGACTTCTTTATTAACAGGGCTTTTTTTTTTTTTTTGCAACAGTGGGAATCGTTTCTTCAGAGCTACAAAGGCAGGAATACGGTGCAGCAAGTGAAGATCGTGGGTAACTCCAGCTCTATATGGACCATCAGTCCCCCGTCACGTGACTTGATGACCAAATATCTTTCCGACAACAATGTGACCATGCGCTTTAGTTACGAGTTTACCAGGTAATAAGGTCATTCTCCTCATACTTCCTCTATTTAATTCAATTCAATTTGGTTTTTATGAAAATAGAAAAATGCACTGCTCCTAATTACCATGTATTTTTATAAATAAAGGAATTTTTACAGGGCAAAAGAGTAAAAAATCATTTTCACGCGGTCCAAGCTCGGGAAGGCCGGCAAGCTTGACATCATGTAAAGCCGGAAAATTCGAGAGCTACACAATCACGCGCTAGTCTATAGTAGCGTAGGACAACAGATGGTCATATTATGGCTTATTTCCCCTGCGTTGGAGCCGTTGAATCAGTTTAAATCCAATTTTTGTAACGTAAAACAGTGAGCAATTTTTACCATTTTCCTCTTGAAAGAACACTACGCAATCGCGGCTGGGTCACCCACAGTTGCAGGACAGAGTTTTGTCTCCTGGAAGACGGGCGTCTTTATTGTCTCTGTTGTTCCTAACCTGACGTCCCGCCACTTTTCTGAAGAAATCCGTCATTGTCATGAGAAAGAAATCGCTTTGGCTACCTTTACCTCTCTTTCTTCGTCAACTTAAAATCATTCACGTACCGCAGTCCCAATGTTTGAGTGCAAAATGATTTGGATTTTTTCATTTGTAACCAGGGAACTCAAGACCGCGCTTGCGCAGGAGACAATATCAGGTGTTAACCAGGTCCCTCTCGACAACAAAACCAAGACTCAGCTTGCAGACATGTTGAAGGGAAATTCCACCAGTGATGACGTGTACGTGAGCCCGCTGTATTTTCAAATGTGTTCAGTAGTTTTCATTGTAACTAATTTGCAGAGGTTTGGTATTGTACCTCACTGAAAACAGAGCTCGAAAGAGTTATGGGGCCCCACGGGTGTGAAACATTTCAATGAGGGGAAAAACCCGTATAGAGTCACTCTTGCGATTAACTAGCAACCTTAACTCTAAAAAAAAAAAAACTTTTGGTAGTAGTTGTGTTAACAGTTCGAAGAGAATATGCGGCTCTGTGCATCGCCAAAGTGTTGTATGATTAGCGTCCTTGTATTTCGTCTTAAGGCTTCTTTGTACAGCGACTGCTATAGGGAATTAATTTCTCATCGAGAGACCTTGAGAATCCTTGTAAATTATAGTAAAGCAACGAAGTGGAGTGCTCGAAATCTGTGTATTTGAGACGTCTTAATAGACCTCTTAATTAATTCAATTTTACTTTTGATTCGAACCACTCCAAAGAGAGCGAATCGTTGAAAAGTTCTGGTTTTGCTCTTCAGTGTGATAAAAGACTTGTTCCCAAGCTTCGTGACCGTGCCAGCTAGCGGCGCCGTCAGCTCTGTCAGGAACAACGACAAGTCCATCTACGTGACATGTCGCCTACGTCTGCGCTCCAAGGGCAACTTTGATTGGTGGGAATTGACGCAGAAGTCGCCTAATCCGCTGTTCGGCGCTAAGGAAAATGTACTTGAGATGATCACGTTTAACGATCTGGTGCCGCCTCTTCACTTCTCCTTTTTTACGAGTACAGGGTAAGGTTTTTGTCATAACAAAATGGCATAATTTTGTTGGAAATACAAGACTTTGAACCACTGATAAGCAGTTGCACGTTACGTCAAGGTCCGAGGGCTTCTACTGAATTGTGAATGACAATAATTGCTTTCGAAAAGGCCGAGACTTAACTCAGGCGTAAGCATTTTCCTGTATTTCCCGTTTTCACATGACAATTGTCGAACGCAATTCCTAATCTATGACTTCAAGTCAAGTATATTGGTTTGCTTTGAACAGGAAACAAATTGAGGTATTCGAAAGTGAAATTCTCCGACTGAACTTGTAAATTGAAATTGGCTGGTATAAGCGCGGTATGAAGTGAGTTTGATTTGTGTAATGAATTTTTGTTGCAGTATTATCGGACTGTACGTTGGTTTTGTTTGGTTGATTGGCAAGTTTGTGCGCCTGTTCTTCACTTCCATATCTTACCGAATCATGTTCGACGAGATGCCAAACGTGGACAAAGTCTTGAAGCTGTGCCTGGACATCTTCATGGTGCGAGAGAGCAAAGAGCTTGAGCTGGAGGAAGATTTATTTGCCAAGCTTATGTTTCTGTACAGGTCGCCGCAAACGCTGATTAAATGGACAAAATATAAAAGACAATAAGTTAAAGGGAAGTACCTTTCGATTGTGGTAAAGAAACCATTAGTATTTGACTTTCAAACTTGGCCTAATCTTTTTCTCTGCCTTTTACCGAAATAAAGGAGAACGGAGGCCATCCAAACCTGACTATGCAAAGTTTGGTAGCTTTTCTCTGCGTGGCATTTGGATATTTTGGCAAACCGAATCAATTGGATTCTTTCAAAAACTGCCCTCATTCACCTTTTTCCATGACAATTCAAAATGTTCTCCATCGATGTAAAACCCACCCATTTGTAACGTCGCATATCGTCACAGTCATTTTGCAATAATGAATATTTCAGTATCTTTTGCGACCATTGTTACGTGTACAGCTGTTTTTGAAGGTGTGTAGCTAGATGTAGATCTGGTGGAAATCTATCCAAAAATCCTTTCTTCTCTTGAAAACAATTTATCAGTGATGTTGATAATTTTCTATTATTGCGATATTTAAAAGTAGCCGGGTAAAATTATTGAAAATGTGTTGTATTTATAGATTGTAAAAACGTATAGAGTTTACACCAGAAACTCTTTGGCCAAACATATTTTCCCACAAGGTTTAGAATCTTACAGTGTTTTATTTATGAGTTTTGAGGGCCATTAACTTTTCGCACTGAAGTACGAAATAATCATATTAATACTGGGTAGACATTGGAGAGTTATTTTATGTGATCAAAGGTGAAGAGAAAAAGGGAAAGCATTTTCCACTTTTGTTGATAATTTGCCTGCACGGAGCGGTTGTCAGTTGAGTGAACAAAGTAAATATTAATTTCGCCACAAGAATCGAAACAGATAATCAATTGAAGCAATGCAAACTTAACATTAATATGTCGACTGATTGGTTGAGAAAAAGGCGCGAAATATTTTGTCCAATCAGCGAGCCTGGGAATGCAAAATCAGCACAATATCGTTTCTGGTGTAAAATGGAACGTGTTAATTTGTTCCTAACTTTGAGCCGCAACAGCCTAATATTGCTGTAATTTTCTTAGGTTTTGCGGCCTTTATATCGTTCGCTGCGCGCCGGCATAAATGCTGTTCTTTGTAGTTGTGCAATTTTGTATGGCTGTAGATCTTTTATCCTATATTCTAATTCTTTAATTAAGTGTTTTAAGGACTGATAATTGATCTACTGTTTGAATGAAATTTTTCGAACTGTGAATAGAAGATGCAGCCTACTTTTCTGCTTTTTGTACTGAGATGAAAACAATATTTTTCTGCTGAGTGGAAATATTAGTCTGGTAAATGGCAACATATATCGTAAGGCATAAAATAACTGCTGTAAAATGGGTTAATTTTGTAATAAAACATTGATTGCATGTGTTTTCTTTCCTTTCCGAGTCAGTTCCTTTTTTGTTATCGAAGAAAAGAGTCAACGGCTATTGATTGTGTTAACTTTGAATTTCCCGCTTCCTCAAGGGTATTAATTTAATTTATGCGAATTTTTCATCACTTTTAGCAATCAAGATATGGCGCAAGTAACAGCGTTTGTATGCGGATTCGATGTCAAATAATTTCCAAATGAAACAATTGGTCAGTAACTTGCAATCTCTGTCTCCGGCTGTTGGATTCCGGTGTCTCTAAGAGGAAGTGAAGTTCTGTGAATGTGGTGTGTTTGTATTCCTCTGGAAATTTTAAAGCAGATTGCTAGGGTGACGATGGCCAATTGCGGGAACTCTATGAATTATTTTTCTGGTAGTTGTTTGGCTCACTGTAGAATGCTAAAAAGATGTCTTCAAATCAGTAAAACCCAAAATAATAATGCAGTTTGTTTATTGAAGATCATGTTACTAGACTGATACTACTGTTTTCTGTTGGTATGGATGGCGAGGATGGAAACGAGTTGCATTTTGAAAAAATTGGCCTGTATTTTTCAAAATTTATGGATGAACAGTTACGACCTTTCAGGTATTTTCACATGCAACAATTACTTACAGTCTATCCCCTTAGAATTGCTGTTTCAAAAGCAAATTGACTTGTGTCGAAAGGGAGTCCGGACGGCAAAATCCTACTGTTATCATCAAATATTCACAAAGACAAATAAAACGATAAAGGTTAGTTTCCCAATCGCAAGTCTGTGAATCTGTGTTAAACAAGTTTTTTAAGTGTTTTAAGCTTTTTTAAGCTTTTTAAAGAGTTAATGGGGGATTGCGTTGTTTCCTTTTGTCATCTTATCACTTTTTAGCAAATGCGCATGCGTTAGCTCCCTGTACTCCAATCCATACCATATGGCAGACACAGTGACTATACTCTCAGGTATATAATCGCTCGAAATCTTCAATGTAAGTGGAGCGGGACCGTGACTGAGCTGAAAGTAAGGAAAGGATTTGTCACATATGGTCTAGGGGCCTATATTTTTCTCCCTCACCGCCTATTGGGGATAGGCACACGAAAGCTGGCGAAGGGCGGGGAGCGCCGAAATCTCGCGCGTTGGTTATTGTTTTGGTCCAACGCACAGTCAATACATCCGCCGTTTCCACAAAATCAAACAATGATCTTGTTTAATAAAAAAATAATTTATTCCATCAAATGACTAAATATGATTAAAATCAAAGGAACTCTAAAGAAAAGTTTGATATTACATCAATTAAAAGATGATGCCTCGCGCACGAATTTTCGAGATCATTCGTATCCTAGCATTTAGTTGTCATTAGGCATAGCATCTGTTTGACTAAAAACCGTTTCAACGCCAATGAAACCCATGATCCCTTCAATTTCTAAACCCCTAAAAGAAAAATATCGGTCCAGGTCTTATATGGAAGCTTTTTATCTCTCGCCTAAAGGGAAGGGAAAATAGAAGGGAGAAAGCAAACTAGTTCGCTATTCCGTCATTTTCCTTAGGGACTGATTTTAAAAATTAATTCATTTCGGTTACCGTATCATAAATTACCCAAAGGAAATTACGCCGCAGTTTTCATAAATTGCGGGGCAGGTGGCTGGCCTTCAAGTTTCAAAAGTATGGATAAATACATGGACTTCTTCAAGTTTCTTTTATCACTAGAACAGTTTTGCTTTGTAATGGAGAGCTGACTTTTACAACTTGTAAACGAAGCAGACAGAAAACCTAACTGTCGGAATGTCCAAAAATCAGCGAAGATGATACCTTATAAACACTGCGATGACCTATCGATCATTATAAAGCACTCAACCGCATCTTTATACAAAAAATTTGATAGATCTGAGTGGTTCATTTGGCCTGAACCACAAGTATACATCTCATTGGACGTGTTATGCACGGTGTTAACTCAATTGATCATTTCTGTCCAATCGTAAGCTCTTTTGATTGTCTTCTCTTGTTTCAGAGCGCTATTTATCGCTTATTGAGCCTGTTTGCCACTAATTAGCCAAAGACAGATCGTAGAAACAAAAAGTGTTTTCCTTTCTAAAAAGATCTAGAAGCGATAAGCCACTGAACACGGAAACTATCCAGACTGAATTGCTTGGCGAGGGCGGGTGCTTCCTCAAAACCAAGATGACTTCGAGTCAGGGGTTCTTAATTTGTGTTTCATGGTTTATTGTGGGCTCGTGTTTTTCCGCAGCAGTTGAAGTTAGCATGGATGGAAAAGGTTATATTACCTATGATCTGCGCTCCAAAAGCATTGCGTCGAAAATAAATCACATCACGTTTTGGTTCAAGACGTTCCAGCTCTCAGGCCTGTTGACACACAGCAGTGGTTCGCAAGGGGATTTTATTACGATTGAACTCGTCCATGGACAGATAAGGTGGGAAATTATCATGAACTGTAAGCTTATTGTTTTCTTAAGCTCATTTAAGGCAACTTCATTACAGAGTTCCAGTTTTTGTCTTTATCCTGTGCGATTGAATTGGACCGTTTGCTGTTATGGGCTTTTAAAAGTAGCAAGATGACTGGATGTTTGACCTACAGCTGAAAAAGTATCGTATTTTATCCCTTCTCTCTAAGAACTTGTATTTCCCATTTCTTTTTATGTTCACAAAAAATGTGTACAAAAATGGAAAATATAAAAACGGCAAAACATTTCTTATGATCAAGATATTATTTTTCTCTTTGCTTTCAACCTATCATTTAAACAAAGTTTGCTAACATTTGAGCCTGGAATGGTGAACTATTGTTTGGGTGATCGTTCGTGTCAGTTAATTGCAGTGAAAAGAGGTGAAAATTGTCCGACTAAAGAAATGTAATATTTTAAAAATCCTACAAAGACAATTAAATCTACTCCTGAGCACAAATAATACCCTCTATATCACGTTTATTAAATGTTATCTCCGTCGATGCAAGGCATTTTCATTCACTTATTGACTGAAAACAAGAGTGATTTCCGGTCAGTTGATATTCTAACAAATTTTCGAAGGAGGCTTTTACCTAAGCCCGCTTTGCGTGCATGCCAAGAATTCAGCTTAGAACATCGGATTGGCAAATCTTCCGCTTTCTTTCTCTAGCAGCATTTCTCAGCTGCGCCGTCTTTGTTACTGAGAAACAAATATTGAGAAAATAACACTGTTTAATAAAACATGAGATAAAAAAATCGAAACAAAGCAGAAAAAGAACTCACAGACCCCACTGATTTAAGTGAACTGCACAAAAAATATGAAACTAACGCGGCATTTTGTTGAATGCACTTAATTATCGCAAGCGTGCCCAGTTAGATACCGACTTAAAATAGAGGCTTGTTTTTACGCAAACGAAGATCATTGCAGTGTTAAATTAATTACCGTGCCGTAATTTTTCCAGAGATGTAAGTTAAAGAACTGGACACCCCCCATTGCATGTTTATTGTGTCTTGAGCCAATGGAGATATCATAACCTTCAGGCAGAGTTCCGGCTATACAACACATTGGCGTCTATTTACAAAATTCTTAAGAAGGAAACATTTAAGAATTATTTATTGATAATCTGCTTCTTTATACTGCGCTCGAAAGACCTTCTACTGAGGCGTTTCAAGCTCTATGGGTTGAATTTTCATTCTTCAAGCAAAGAAATCTTATTTGCGATGTTATTTATCGCCAACATAATTCGCCAGACTCTTTCCTTCATTACTTAATTTATATTTTAGATAAATTAGTTTCAACAGGAAAACGCGTGTGCCTACAGTACAGTCATGAGTCTCTAACGGCTCTTCAAAGTAATCATCTCATTCCAACTATTGACAAGCCAACTCGTGTTTATAGAACATCTGCAACGCTAATTGACAATATTTTTGTTAACAACCCGGAGCATGTCTTACACTGAGAGCGGAAATATTATTACTGATGTTTCTGACCATTTCTCGCAATTTTGCGTTATGACGTCGGTAAAGGATAACTCCACTACAAGCAAAAAAATTCGCAACGGTGATTTTTCAAAATTCTCTGCGGAAAGTTTCAACCATGATCTGTCATCAGTTGATTGGGTCCATGTAATATCAAGGAAATCTAACAACATTGATAAATTATTTTCTACTTTTTTTAAACGTATTAATAATATTGTTAATAAACATGCCCCAGTTTAAAACCTTTCTAAATGAACTATTAAGAAATTTGCCAAGCCGTGGATTACTAGGGGACTTAAAACCTCTATTAAGGTAAAAAAATGAATTGTACACAAATGGGAGAATCTTTTAACTGTGATTCCCCACCATCCCCCCGAAAAGAAATTCTGTTCACGAATAACTGATGGCAGGCGTCCAGTGATTATAATGCAATAGCCGGCATACATCAACAAATTGGACGCTACCATTCATTGAAAAGCTCCCCTTTATTAAAGATCGTTTTCATGATATTACAGTACATTTGTTGCTTGTTTAAAATGAATACCCATTCATTTTGTTTAAAATGAATACCCATTCATTTTGTTCTCATCAGCGCGGTGTTAAAGCTGTGTCTCGTTGAGTTTGGCATCAGAGCGTATAAACTTGTGTTCTCGATGTTTTCTTTCGCCGAACATAGTTGCGCGTCTCATGTCGACAAGAAGAAGCATCATCTTTCGATAGGAAAATTTCAAAGGGGGAATATTGCCCGGCTTAATTTTCTATAAGATTGATATCAGGTGCTTGATTGTGTTTAATAACAGAGCGCACACGAATTACCGGGTGTCAGCGAATTAATTATTAATATCCCTTCGTTTGAAAATGAAGCATGCCTGTGACTTAATACCTTAGCTTACAAGGAATGATCAAGTTTAACTTGGATGATTCGTTATCGAATCCCCGAAATAACAGAGTGCACAATCTCCGGTCTTTTTGTCGAGGAGAAATTTTTTCTCGGTCTTATGAGGTTGAATTTTGATCATGAATTCTTCTGGATTTCCGTACAAAAATAGCTACCTGCAAACGTTGAGTCAGAAGAATTGGAATAGCCATGGTTAAAAATTAACATCACGTGAACATGTGTCGCTTTTGTGAAATTTGTGTCATGTGTGCGAAACTGTTCAGGTGCAAACGACAAAAAGCAGGTAACCAACTAATAGAAGTCCATTTGGAACAAAATATTAATTGGATCACGTTTAGTACCTCTAATTAATGATCAATCGTGATTTCAGCTCAATTCAGGAGTCCATTAACTGGTGCATATTATTAAGGAGAAGTGAAACATGCAGTAAAACACATACCGCTTTTATCTGGGGAAAACGGACAAGTTTCTAGATGACCGTCACAGTCTAAAGCAGCGCGTGCGGTGGAATAATTAACACAGGGACGTAGCTATATGTACACCAGTACACACGTGCGTAGCTGGAAAAAAATTTCTGCCAAAGACTAAAAAGAGACAAAAATATACAATGCAACAGTTACGAAAAAAAAAATTCAAGAACACCATTTTTCCGTCAAACAGTGGCAGCCTATTGGAGTACACGGCAGTTGAGCGTGCATGTATTCTAAACTGAAAATGATAGAATGACAGACTGAAGAACGCAATATCTTATTTAACTTTTTGTGATGGTCATTAAGGTGATTCTCAGACAAACTTAGCATTCGACTACTTGCCTGTTCATTTCAAATGATCAAGCAAGCAGTCAATTCAAGAGAAGAACCAGGAGCGGATTCTCTTCACTCTTTTGTTTTATTGTATTCTGTCATATTCGATTGCTTTCCTCTCTTCAGCTTTCCTGTGCCAGTCTTAGGTCAAACCAATCAAGCTGCGCTAAATTTCCGTACACGTTTCAATCTGATAAGATTCGAAGTTAAATAAGCCCAGAATTGCTTCAACACTCGCACGCGTGAGTGCCCTTGGAGTTTGAGTGTACCTGTCAATTAACCTTAGAAGCACCAGCCTAATCATGTCATTTTTACCCCTTAAGATTCACCATCGACCTGGGCAGTACCAAAACCATTTCTGGAAAACACACAGTGATTATCGGAAATGATTTGTCGGATAACAAATGGCATCAAGTTAGGGTGGACAGAAATAAACGAAAGGTTGTTCTCAAAGTTGATGACCTCACGAGTCACACTGTTACTCCAGGCCCCTTTGTCAGTCTTGACCTCGATAGATTCCTCTCAGTTGGAAGCCTGGATAGGAGTGCCTCTGGTGATTATGGAATTGCAGATGCACCGAGTTTCATCGGTTGTATGAAAAACTTATACTTCAATTATATGGATATCTTCTATGGTGTTGAGGAAGGCTTGTCAGAATATGAAACCCACGGCTTTGTGCGCCTCTTTTGTCCGGATACTAAATACGTTCCCGTCAATTTTCCACTTCCTGACACGCATTTGAAGCTTAGTAAGCACTCTCCCAATAACTTTACTGTGGATTTGAACTTTCGCACTTACCATGGAAATGGCGTCTTAGCGTACAAGCAGAGCAGTGATGCACGCGTCTATCTCAAGCTTGCATCTGGTAACATTGAGCTTGAAATTCTCGTGGGAACTGATAAACCAATCAGAATTAGCGAGGGTGACGGCTTGGATGATGGGATGTGGCATCACGTGACCGCCGGTGTAACTCGTAAGGAACTGTGGCTGAAGTTGGACGCGAGACCGGAACTACGTCACGAAAACCCCTGGCTGTTAAATATTGGTGATTTTAGAAGTCGTGTTTACATTGGTTATGGAACACACAACGGAGGATTTGTTGGTTGCATGCACCAAATCAAGCTGAATGGAAGTCCTGTCAACCTGGTCGAGCTGAGCGGCTCCCGGATAAGCGGTGCCGTCATCAATCACTGTGGCATATCAAGCAAGTGTTTTCCGAATCCCTGTCGAAACGGAGGTCGGTGCTTTCAAACGTGGAAAGCTTTTTCATGTGACTGCGAAGGGACATTTTATCATGGCTCTCATTGCGAGATTCCTCTTTACCGCGCCACCTGCCAAGAATACAAGGCACTTGGAATGGTCCAGGATGCGTACTGTCAAGTGGACCCCGACGGAACAGGGCCCCTTGGACCATTCACTGTGATGTGCAACATGTCAGCCTCTGATGCCGCCTTAACGGTGGTAACGCATGACAAAGAAGGCAAACGTAAAGTCCCTTATGGCGCTTCAAACTTCGCCAACCTTTATTTTCAGCGCATCTCTTATGGAAGTGATTTGGCCAGTATTCGCGCGCTAATACAGCGCAGCTCTAATTGCAAGCAATTTATACGGTATGATTGCTACAATTCTAAACTTTTAAATTCCCCATCTGGTCCAGAGCATGTACAGTGGTTATCACGCACCGCTAAAAAACAAAGTTACTGGGGTGGTGCGCCCGCGGGAAGTAATAAATGCAAATGCGGAGTGACAAAGAACTGTGAGGACCCCACTAAGTTCTGTAATTGTGATGCTGAGAATGACAACAAATGGAGAGAGGACTCTGGTGAGTAAAAATGGTCCTTAGTTAGACGCAAATCCAAGAAAAACGTTACCGTTTTCCTATAATACGGGCGTAGAAGACAACAGGCTATAGTTGGCCAGGGGGCATTTTTATCCCCGAAAGTACTATTTCCTGTCTTTTTAAGTAACGTGAGGAGGATATGTGCCTCCGTCACAAGAAATCACTAAACTATTTGTAAGTATATAACTGAATATCTTGGAGGCGGGTAGTTCGGTAAGAATTAAGACAGAAGATTTGTTGATTTTGTTTAACACAAGACAAAAGTGTGAAAAGCAAATATGAAACTGAAGACGCCTTGATCTCCATGGCAGGCGTTCTTTCTGTTTGCCTGCGTGACCACACAAAGAAAGGCTGCATAGGAGACTGAAGAAGCCTATGCTTAATAACTTGGTTTGAAAGATAAAGAATCATTTCAGGCTCAAAATAAAGCAACGACTTCCTCATGCACAGTCTTGCTAAAATTTGTTGAACATGATATGCTGTTTTTGGTTCATAGGTTATTTAACTGCTAAGTCATCGTTACCAGTCACTATGCTCCAGTTCTCCGCGGACGCTGAGCACTCCTTCTTCACTCTCGGACCATTAGAGTGCCTTGGCTCTTCCGGTGAGACATCCACTCCCGTAAGCAATGCTAATTTCATCTCGTCTGCGTGCAGGCTTACAAATCCACCTGCTACAGTCAGCACCACGACAGAAACAAGCAGCTCTTCATCCACCAACCACAGAACAGCCAGCAAAACTTTCACCACCTCATCGGCCCCAGACAAACCTATAAATACCTATCCCTCCAAACATCATGTCACCATGACGACCACCATCGCAACGCATAAAAATTCAACCTTGGTGACGTCTGTGTTAAGTCACGAAGCCAAGAGCGAAGGTGTCACAGTACATTCTTCCATTACTACAGATAGGAGTGGCGTGACAGTGCACTCAAGTATCACCACCAAAGGCAAGACTGTCACGCTGCCTCCCGTCACAACTGTCGAACCAAAGTCTCCCAAGGTTTTGGTGATAACGAATGGAAGCGTTTCTTATATCACTCATGTCAAAGGGCAAGTAGTTTACGACGCTAGGTTCATTATCCTGGTTTCATCCTCTGTGCTCGCCTTCATTATTCTTATTTGCGTGATTATCTTCGTTTTTCTGAAGCGTTCTGGTCGCAAGTACGTTTGCTGCATTTCGTGTAAAAGCTGTAGACGAGAAAAGAATATCCCGGATATTGAAGTTTATCGTCACACGGTACCCACTGAATCCCCGGATGCAGGGAAACTGGACGAGACAAACCATGGGACGGTGGAGTTTGGCGCCTACAATGTGAGCAATGGTCAAACAGTGTACCATTCTGTGCATCGAGATTCACATGTCAGGAAGTACGTGTCTTTCTCAGCCTCAACGTCCAAACTATGAACTTTGAAAGGTAAATGATAGTAAACGAATTGACCATCACACGCATAATTACAATTTGTGGGCAAATTCCCCCCTTGACTAAGAAAAGCAAGCAAGTTGATGACCGCAGACCGTAGACCTCCAGATATTGACTGGGTGAAATTTGGAAATACCGTGTTGCTACCGTATTGTAGGCCTAAAACCATTTCCTTTGATGCCATTAACATAGGACGATTACGTCGCATGACGTTGAAACACTGTCATCTATTTTCAATAGCAGCTATATTGTATCAGCCATCTTGGATTTCCAGATTTCCTTAGTGTTCTCC
>BLFK01000759.1:840958-843458 GCA_014634185.1 Astreopora myriophthalma
ATAATCGAAAACAGATCCAGAATTTTATTCTATTACAAACATTCATGACGTAGTCATTCGGTTAAAAGTGTTTCCATTTAATTTGATAGTGCGATGCTCTGAATTTTACTTCTGTATATTTCTTAAAGGAGTTACTGAGAGTTAAATTTTGTCGCAAAATCTACCGGATGCAGCTAAATGTTTTCGGAGACGATCTTTGTGTCAAAAATTAATCCACCATTCTTTTGAGGCGGGGAAACAGCTTGAGTAGTGGCGACGCGGTCCATACACAAATCACCGACATGGAATCGGTTCAGTACGGTTTCGTACGAAAAAACAAATGGACTTCACTTATTTCAGAATTGTATTCAATTAACTTGTATGCTGGTTATTTTACAGAAATTTTTGCCGCCAAACTGAAAGGAGATTTTTCCTCATACCAGCCTGCGCTTTCAAACAATCCACGAAGCGCAATTTGATTTCTCGCACCATGGAAAGCGCCACAGTCTTGTCATGTCTTGTCTGGTTAACGTATTTTTTTTCGCACTGAACAGTTGGAGAGAAAATTACTATTTTTAATTTCAACAGAATTTCCACTAATTCTATTATAATAGTTCTCCATAGTTGGTACTTCAAGCAAAATATTTGCAATCATATGAATCAGTACTTGACCAAAAAAATAAAATATGTGCCAAATATTTTGTTGGGTAGAAACCAACCAAAATTGCATCAAATTATTGACAACCGGATATTTGAGAAATTTCAGACAAGATTTGCAATAACTTGGCGCTAAATCATCGCCTCTCCTCTTGGAGTGCAATCTTCCAAAATCATTAATCGTACAAAAAGCAAATTTCGTAAAAACACAATAAAACTATTCAGGCAATTTCGAGCAATGTAAACAACACGGTTGTGATGACTGAAATGTACCTCGCTTGTTAATCTTCTGTTTCTTGATTTTAGGTTTGTTCTCAAACTGAATTAACTTTGCCAGCAAGTAAACTCGAGTTTCCGAGTCAACGGCAAATTATAGGTACCTACGCCACGCTCATTTAGTCGTTAGTTACTAACTCTAAAAATATGATTCTGATTTTAGAAAGCTTTCTAAGAATGAAACGTTTCAACGCTTCAGAGATAAAGCCGTTGTAATTGGCGCACCAATTCCTCCCTATTTCGGCCTTTTAATGTACAAAGGAGGAAAACTATGTCTTCTAACTGTTTACAATTTAACTGAACTCTCTTCATTCAATGAACGAGTATTAAAAACCCCAAAACAAACTCACCGCACTTGTCCCTTGTAAATGTCAAGGAGCAGGAAGTTTTCAGTTTTTCCTTTTGAGTACAAAAGAAGACCGTTTGGATGAATAGTCTGGAATCGCAGTTTGATCACAGTCTTTCGAGGGTTGTCTTCATCTGATTTCAGCTTGTATGTGATAAACTCTCGCCCGTGTAGTCGTACCTCAATCGCTTCTGTTTGCATCGAGGAGAAACTTAGGCAAACCAAGAGAACCTTGACAGTACCTGCTAAATCCATCGGTGATTATTCTGCAAGGACATTCGGGAATCACCTCAGAAAGTGAAAACAGTTGTAGAATTAAAGGAAGTAATTACAAGCCAGCAAACTTTGGTTTGCCGCTGTGGGTGCTCTGAGCGAAGCACTCCATTCTGATTTGCATGAAGGAGGAAAATACAATGCAACCGTTCCCCACAAGAGATGAGTAAACTATTCCCGCTGGTTATCGCCCGGTAGAGCCCTAAAGGTTTGGATATAAAAAGAATTTGGGGATTATCATTTAACCAATAGGGCAATGACTTGTTGATAAACACTGATTGATTTACCTTCCCTCTGGAAACAGCAGGTGTTTCGTATGACATTTTCACAAGAAGCCTCAACGATTTCAGTTTCCGCAAATTCAGTGCAAATGAAAATACGCTTAATAAGCTTTCAAAAGTCGGACAAATTAAAACATCGTAATATAGGAAGGAAAGTTTTGTGAAATCAGTCGAAGCTGACTAGCAATGATCTTTAAAAAAGACTGATTAATTTTTTTTCTTTATTCTTTCCGTGTTTTTCAGAATGCTTTAGGTCGACGGGCTTCAAAATGTTACAAATTCCACGCAACCAGACAAGGAAGAATTTCATTATACACAAGACTGGCTTCGTAATTAAAACCCGCATTGATAGAATCGACTAATCACCAATCGTGATCATTTCTATCTTACGTCGAGCATTGTTAAGTCTGTCAATAAAATTGACAAAAATTGTCAGCGAGGAGGCAATTTTTAATTTTATACAATTGTCGTCGAAAATTTAATCAGGTCTTTGATTTCTAGTTTTGTTTTTTAACTTGTTATTTACGACTTTTTATCAAGAGAAAAGAGAACAGCTATCCTCTAGAACCAGGGAATGTGCAGGTTCTACATAAATGTGGCGTAAATTGAGAAACGTGTTTTATTGGAGGAGCTTAAGATCTTGTTCGCCCCTCTTTACAGCCGTTTATAGCAGCCTTGTTTTATTTTA
>BLFK01000759.1:848458-863458 GCA_014634185.1 Astreopora myriophthalma
GTTCTGGAAGATGTTCCAAAGAAGTGGTCCTAACGCAGATCCTTGTGGACATCCTTGACTTCCAGTAGTATAAGTAATTTGGCGAATCAAGGTTTCACTGTAAATAGTATTCTTATCTTATGGATCTGCTCAGTTTTTGATCATGAAAAGGTAAAACTGTCAACCGAATTTTGGATAATACGTAAGTTTTTACGGAAATATTTTAGGGTGCGTTCGATTGACCTATTCTGGCCGGAACAAGAATAAACGGAAGAACCTCTAGATCTTTCTTTGGACGCAAGTTTAGGAAGATGTCTCTATAGAATTTTTTTGGGAAAAGATGCTGAAAATCTCCTTTGTATTCGGATAACACCAAAATTCTCCCAGGGGATTTTTAGAAGTAAAGCGTGGTATTTTTATTCCTAAGTAAGGCCAATCGAATGCACCCTTAGTTTCTTAGTATTCATAAGTTAACATTTAGTGTAAATGTGTTTAAATGGGATAAAGTATTTTAGTAAATTTAAACTGATGCGTATTTTTCGAACCTTTAAGCCAGTTTGTAACACGGCCCTGCAAGGGACAGCTTTATTTCTTAACGTGTTTAAATACAAGGTGTTGTATTGTATACGTACACACACAGGATAGATTTTGCTGTTGTGGACCACCTGGAATTAATGGCGTCAATGGACTGCCCCGTATGCATGGCTTGCCGGGAAAACCTGGGCAACGCTGTCTTCACATATGAACTGGAAGGAATGTGTCTGGAAAAGGGAGGACAACAGGGATTCGGGCGAGATTTATTTAACAGATCTACTAATTAACAGAGTTCCAAATGGTTACTTCAATGCGCTTTTGTCACGCTGCAGCCACTTTGGCAAGGAACAATAAATCTCGTAAGCCAAGCCTCGAGTTGATGAGTTTGGGAACGAGTTTCGACGGGCAAAAACAAAAGTTTTCAGCCTCTTGGGATTCAAAATGGCCGGCCGTGAGAAAGGCGAATTGACAAAGTTTGGGCCAGTTTTCACTTGATGCAACACGTTTTATTTTATGGAAATCCGACGCTTAGTAAATCAGTGAAAATTTGAAGAACGTTTAATCATTCAATGTGGAAACTTCCTAACGAAATCCTTCATTAACCACTTGAAGTGTTTTCTATCGCAATTGACAACTTGTCAACAAGAGTTCACCACCTGTTATTGTTTGCGTGTTCACAAGAGTGAATTAGGTGAAAGTGTTCCTATGGCGTGGGTGGGCTCCGAGCAGTCATAACTGAGTCTATTTTTAGAGTACCCGATCCCGCCAAAATTTGTTGTCAAGTCCCCGAAAAACCATGACAGACGCAGTCACGGGTGACATGGCCTCCCCAGATCGGTTAGGGTGGCGACCCTTTGTTTTAGCGCGTAAAATGTATCTATGAATAAACCATTTGTTAGTGTGCTGGGTCCTAATTCACTCTTGGTGTTCATTGGTGATTACCTATCACTTAAGCTGAGCGGTTTTCTTCAACTGAGTGTCGTAAAACCAACACCAACATAATTACAGAAAATAATTACACCCTTCAGCCAACCACATATCGAAGTAATTCACGACTTGGTTTACTAGGCAATCAGAACGCAAATAAAGTAAAAGCAGTCGACGCCAAGCGCGGGAAAATGAGTGACGAAGTCGTATTGTATTAAAATTCAACTTGAAACAATAGACATGGCAATAAGTTAAGATTTGAGTTTTTTCACGCGGAGCCTCGAGATGATGCCGTTTATCGGAGAGTGAATTTTAATTTATCGAGTTAAACGGCCAATTAGATTTTGATCTGATTGGTTGAAAAGTTTGCGAGATTTTTTTTTCAGTTTGACCGTGCCTTGTACAATTCTACTAAAGTCTTGTGAGCCGTTTTCTTGTTTTTGTTTGTTTGTTTGTTTGTTTTTTTTGCTTCTTGACAGTACTGCGATTTCACAAAGAAGTAAGTACACGAGCACTGCACTTCATCTTCTTTGCTGGTAACCTAAGGATTTACAACTGTGACTTCCGTTGCAGCTGCTGGTATTTCACTTTCAATGGCATGGAATGCCAATCCCCGGCGGCTATTGATGGCGCAGTCTACATGAGAGCTGGCACAAACCCCTCTGCTGATCTTCATCGTCACTGTCACATTGAAGGTCACTGCAATAACATTCACAAAGGAAGAGTGCGCGTTGGATTCAGGGTAGCAAATTGTAACACAGGCCATAAGAGTGCTGACGCAAACACAGGCTGGGCAACAACATCCCGGATCTTCATTGGCTGCAGCTCAGCAGTAAATACGTCTTACACCTGCCTGCATGCAATTACACTGTAACCGACTTTTAGATTATCAAGCACTACAGTAAACTGGGAGGAACCCGCTAAAAAAAAACTTGATGGTAAGAACCTGTTAGGCTAAGATTTCCATTTTGGCCCTCTTTACGTAAGAACCTGTCTAAAATTTCAAGGCAGGATCTTATTTTATCAGAGTGAAAACTAAAAATTCACAAATCAAAGAAAATGAGCTCTACAATTGTACATGTTTCAGTCCCTTGGTTTTACCCACAACAAGGTTACCAGTACATACAGTGTCCCCTTCAAGTACAGAAAGGTTTGTAACTGTCAAGATTGCCCTCATTTGGAGAAAATGAAGGCATAATTTACGCAAATAATAGACCACACCTTCCTGCAACGACTAGCCTAAAATCACAGTAGACACCATTCACATAAGAACCTTTCCAGGCTAACTTGGACAAATCTGGGTTCTTATGCGCGGGTGTTTACTCTAGAAAAAACGCTGGCCATAAATTTACGAAATTATAATGCTTGTGGCTGTGTTCAACATTAACATTGAAAATTCAATCCTTTAATGTGCCAAGAGAGACGTGCGGAACAGATGGTAGTCGTGACACAGAAAGATGCCGTTCTGCAGCGTAACACGAAGGTGCGAACGACAGTGGAGCGAGTCAGTGATGCTTCTGCTTTAAAGAAACCAGGGGTTGAGTAGAAGTTACTTGAAAGCGTTAAGACAGTACCCACTGTCCAATTGATTCATTGTATTAGGCACTTACGACAATTAGAGTGGATTTCAATTGAATGTGGAAAGTAATTAGGCCGTTGCTTTCGTTTTGGTTCTCTGGGAATGGTTAAAAAAACTAGCGCGAACTTTTCAACCAATCCGATACAACTAAAACCAACTGCGACCTCGTCACTCTCCTTTTCCCGCGCTTCGCGCTGGCTGCTTTGACTTACTTTGCGTTCTGATTGGCCGGTGAAACCAAGTAGTGAATTACTTCGTTTGTGATTGGCTGAAAGGTGTTTCAACTTTGGTACACGATTGGTTCTGTAACTGCCTTGCTTTTACGAAAGTCAATAAAAAACCGCTCTAAAATTCAGCTCAATCCAGTTTTCAGTGGTTTACCCTTTGATCTTTATATAAGAACACAGAAACGACGCCTTTTCTGACTGTACACGAACTATTGAGTAATAGTTTATTTTGACATAAAACTTAATATGACAGCTCCGGCTTAAAGCTCTACAGTTACTCTGGTATCAAGTCTTAAATCACTGACTGGAGAAGTTATGGCCATACTTCTCAAAGTACAGCCGTAAGTTTTCTTTGTTCGCATTCAGGAATAGCCACTAGATCTACAAATGCAGACTAAATCATACATACAAACAGACACAAATACGCCGAGGGGACATCTCATGACGGACACAATCGTGCATCTCACAAAAATTAAGATCTGTGGTGTTTTTCCTTCTTTCGAGTCAATATACAATATGTTGAAGATTGCAAGATACTCCTGCAAGCTAATTTCTGGACAAAACAAGTCACTTTATCCCGGGGGGGGGGGGACAATAATTTGCAAGGGAAGAGGGAAGAGGCTTAATCATCTAAGTAAATCTACAGTGTCAACTAATCTACCTAAACATTCACCGACACAAACACCAACGACAAAAGACAAATACGTACTGTACAGAAACAAGGCAAAGACAGGTTCCTTTTAAAAAACTCCCCAGGCCTTTAACGCTTTTAAATTTTCTCTTTGTTTTCGTTCTGGGTTTCTGCTTTAGGAAACCAGAAGCAAAGAAATAGGTTTTAATGAAGCAAAAAATGGAACAGAGAGTTCACAACTGTTGGGGGCCAATTTTACAATTACGTCACATTCTAAATCCGGCCATCTAGACTAGTGTTTCCGGCGGTCTGCTAAGGGTGAGTTAAAAAGCCTTTCCATGTTCATAATATAAATCTAAATTATTATATGTACTTATTCACACTTCAAAAGGTCAATATTCCGATTTTGTAGTGATATTTCGGGACGTCTGCAAACAAAGAACATCTGGACGAGTAACCCGGCCAACACAACAACACGCATTTGCCTTCATTTTTGTGGCAACAAGGTGTAACCTCTATGACGTCTATTTCTCGATTAACTGCATAATTTAGGATATTTGTCGTCGACCAGGTTTCACGAAGAAGCGAAAGTATTCTCCAGGCTTCCACAAGAGCCTTACTTTCCCCATAAACCTCTGGACAATACCTCAGGAAGGCGATTTCTTTGCCTTCGCACTTTTGTCATTCGCAAGGGGTGAAAAATTATAGTGCTCGAGTTACAAACTCTGAAAGGAAGGGCAATTCTTACATAAGAAATTCAACTCCAGGATAAAGTTTGTAGTTTGATAGAAGGTAAGAACCAAACAACCTGATGTGGAGACCACGAGAGGAAATCCTGTCCCCCACCCCAACAAAATTCTCCTTTTCTGAACCATGCACCTGATAGCTGACTGACAGGGGTCCCGTGGGAAGCCACAGAAAACTTACGCCTACACATTCCATTGCATTTTGTACACTACTTTACAAGTTAGTATCTGACATAATTTGTCGCTGGTATGATTGACGTAGACACTGAAGCTGATGGCCTGGAGTGGAACAACAGTCACAGCAGAATGTTTGTCATATAACAGCACTAAGCAGTCGCCTGACCAATGGCTGGTTGAAAAGTTGGGGAGGAAGAGGTGGGGACTGGGATCTATTACAGAAGCTCATACTGACGCAGATGCATTCGCTGGATTATATCTCGGCAGTCGTTGAAGACCCGTCGAATATTCTCTGTGTCTACCGCGCATGTGAAATGTGGATAACAGTAGTGTTTACCGTCTCCGCTGGCTGTGCTGATTCGCTACGAGAAAAAAAGGAAAAGGAAGCAATCCATCAAGGAGAGAACAAAACAGTTGTGATGAGCTACATCAGATCGCTAGTGTAAAAAAAAAAAAAAGTTAGGGCATGACTAATTGTATGTATGAATACAACGATCACAACAGGGAGTTTTGGGGGAAAAGTCCGAAGTCTTCGGTACAAAAACTGTCATTCGCATTAACAAAATACGTCACGGCCACAAACGCCGAGTTTCTTAAGGAAGAAGTGGTGCTGCGACCGAGCCGACAGATACAGCAAACTTAAGCCGTTTTGGCATTCCCGCCCCCAGAGGCCGTGATTGAGAACCAAGGAAAGAAAACTACCTCTGATCGGTTCAAAACATGAGTCCGCGAGTCACAAACCTCAAGTGCGCTACCGCTTTTTCGAAGCAGTTCTGAAATTTCAAACATCTTTGCCGCTAAAATTACAGCAAAACTGATAATAATACCGATACTATTGCCATCACCAATATCTGCATTTGAACAAGTGATTGGCATTTCATGGGTTCGACTCCTGTTAGGAGCCCTCGGATTCTTTTCAAACACGCTGGCTTTATTTCTGATAAAATTCATCATGTTTATACTAGCGCTAATGGCCATCTTGCTAATTGGCATTTTGTGAATCACAGCGGACACAGTAAACTAGTTAAAGTGCACAGTACATTTTGAAATATGGGCTTTGTGGTCCAGAAGGTTTGAGCTGTGAGCACATCTTAAGACAAACAGTCGACCACAGTTTTAACCTTACTTACAAGGAATTCATCACGAATAAAATATTTAGCTCTTGTCACCGCTTCCTCGTCACCTGGCTCTGCCGTGGCTGCAAAGAGAAAGCAACACAGGTCTTGCAAGTGCGATGAAACTTCAACGGCAAAAGAGCCATGAAATGTTTGGTGTTGTTCAATAAACTCTAGGCATGTTTGATCTGATGCAAACCAGTTACAATTGCTCCTTGAGATACCAGCCCAACAACACGTGGACACCTACATGATTGTGAACACTACGGTTTTGAGGATGGCTACAGGAAGATAAATTTGCCAGGATGGATAACTTGCCAAGGTACTACGTACAAATATGTTTTTTTTTTTACATCCTCAACAAACATTTTCCCTTGAAATTAATAACAGAATAAACAACGCGACGCCAGACGTCAGACAACCAGATACAAATTGAAACATAGAAGACGCTACTGACATTACATACCAATGCAAAATTAACTCATCACACATGTTACTGCAAGAGTTAATGCAGTGCAATGTGGAGTTACAAAAGAATATATATATATAAGCTTAAAGGAATGCAAAGCACGAAAACCGTTAATACTTCGAAGCTGTTGCACCTGTCATTTGCACCTAACATTGCCATTAAAAATAAAAACAACTCTGCAATGTTTCACGCCGTGTCTGGCAGCTGACAACATGTAATATGACACTGTAACTCCAATAATCATGGTGCTGCAAGTTTCACGCAAGTTGTCTTGCTATTGAATCGTAAGAAAGGTTACAATAATCACTGCACAGTGAAACAGCTTTCAATGAGAGATGCAGTTCTTTTTTGAGAACAGCTGAACTTACCATCAGGAGGTGTTCTGTAACGAGCAAAGTCCGGGAAATAGTCCTCGATCTTGGACTTTCCAGCCCGCACCTTTTCTTTTAACAAGTCTTGCTTGTTGAGAAACAATATTACTGAGATTGTTCTCAGCCATCTGGTGAGAAACAAAATAACCACAATTAAATTTCAGCACAAGAGAATGCTATCAAGACAAAATCCAGAAGCTAGGAAACCCCTAAAAAACTGGGATATGTTTTGTTTTTGCAAGGATTTCATTTTCCAGCTTTTTCCAGGTTTTCCAGAACTCACTAATAGAACACTAGCATTACTGGAGCAGTATTTCCAGAGTGTTAAGTGCCATGAGCTTTTTCCTCTCGGCATTGCTGCAAGATTTCAGCAAGCTCCTCAACAAAAATACACATAATTTATTGCAAACCAGAAATATCCAAAATCAGACATCTTCACTCACAGATGCTCCTAACAAGCCCTGTTCAGGTCAAAATCAAAACTCACAAACCTGTTATTCCAAATACTTTTGAACAATTCAAGAGATTCCTTCAACCGGTTCTGCAACACAAACAGACTTTATTAATGAAATAAAGCATACATGTAAGTATGGTGTTCACCCATGCAAAAATTAACATTCACTTGCACTTTCCATGCAAGCTGTCTAGTCTACCTATGGCTGCAGGTGACCGAGAGGAAAGATAAGGGTATGATTGTGATTAAGAAATAAATGCTTCCTGTAAGCAGTAAATTTAGAGAGCTGCAACACAATGGTTAGTCCAATATGTATGCATTATTGACCAAGCGTGATGTCAAGATAGCTGGATATTCGTCAAGTTCTTTTTCTGCCTTTTTATAGACATAGACAAAGTTGAGGTCTATAAATACACACACCAAAAACAAAACGAACAAGGCCAATATCCAGCCATCTTGACCAAACAAGATTGGTCAATAAAGGATTTATCATATGGTTATACTTCTATCTTGTCGATTGCCATAAGGCAAAACCGCTTGCTTGCCTTATTATCACTTTGTTTTAATTTTTTTATTTCCCAAAACTCGTCCATGTTTTCTTTTGCTTCTGCCTTTTGTGACTCAATTGCTGACAATGTCAAAAGTTACTAACTTTGTTCAGCCTGCTCTATGCAATTGTTTATTCTTGCATGGGAAATTGGCAGTCCTGACCGTCCGCTCGGGTAGCCAATCTCAGCACAGAATTAATTTTATCTTTCCCACTTGCAGCACCACCATATAGTATGAAAGGTGTTATGCACCTTTCAAAACTACAGTAACCTCTGCCTCCTCCATTACATCCTCATAATCCCAAATTTGGAGGAAATTAATAATAATATACTCTATTTTAGGGAGGGCTCAGCACTTTTATTATTCTTAAACTCATTTATGAAAGACTGGATGACCATTAACCCAAACAGTTCAAACACTGCTTAAACCATGATCCATTTCACCCAATTCAAGTGTGATGTGGAGAGTTTGATCCATGTTTGATGAAACATGACAAATGGTATAAGATGCTATTTGACCACGCTGTTCAACATCAAAAGGTTTAGATGCACATTTCAAACCTCTTTGCTAATGTTACTTATCGACCACCACACAAAGCAGGGAATTGTTATTAATTTCTTTGTCCACTTAACGCTGATTGATATTCACAGGGAAACTAACCTGGCTAGGATCTTCTCTTAGTACCAAATTGTAACTACTGCATGCAACCACAAATATTATTGCTGTAACATCTGCAAGAAAAGTAAAAAATATATGTAACTCTAGTAACAAGGAAGTAAAGTGCTAAGAATTTAATGCTCGTTTGGTTTGCAAAATTCTTTGCTGGGGGGAAAAACATATAACAGTCCTTCATAAAGAACTTAGAAGCCCTGCATTATGAAACCCGTAGCCACTTCAAATGTTTGTAATTTGCACATAGCAAGAACATGAACAACCAAGAAAAACATTTCAATTTCACATAATGCAGGTAAATCCTCTCCTTGCTTGCTTACCATTAAAGCACTGTATCCATTTCCTTCTTTCATCTCTCTGGCCACCAACATCAAACATACTATAACAATGAAGTATATGTTCAGCTGTGGGATCAAGTTTCCCATAACAGCTTGCCAATAACTACTGATAAACACAGATTACTAAAGGCAACATGGAGTAAAATTTTACCAGAAAAGTTCAAACATCCAAGGAAACAGTTGGAAAGCCAACATCAGCCTGCCACTCAAAGGGTAACTGTTAGCCCTTGTAAACATTTTGTTGCAAGTCCAGTACTACGCAATCACCACTGCACAGTAACAGAATGCCTTACCATGCCATTACTTTAAATGCAGTTAAATGCAATTTAATGGAGCTAACAGCAAGGAGTGCGTAGGTTCCAATTGTGGTCAGCAGTTTGTTAGATCAGCACATGCACCAGGATTCCTGTCCTTGTGAGTCGAAGGACGTTTGTGGTGCGTTGTGGCGGGAAGAGTTGGCGTTTTTGTCGAGCGTTTGGTGAAGCATTTTGTTTTAGCGTTTTGTGGAGTGTTAAGCCTTTTTTTCCCTTCCCTCCCTCCCCTTTCCACTGTTTTTCTAGCAGTGTGACGGGTGCCTGTCCTCTGTGTTGTGTCGGGACTCATGGCTGGGTTGCCAGGATTTGCCAGCCATGGGAGCAGTTTCCATCTAGGAGCTGGCTACCAATAGTGGACACTCCTGGATGTCTCAGGCACCCGACCTCCATTTAGCCACACAGTTGTTAAGTGAAGATAAACTACCAAAAGGTTTTCATACACCCTTTCTACTTGAGAGTCTAAAAATCTGCATTTGCCAACTTTGACAATGGAACTTGATACTACCAAAATTTTATGGAGAGGGTATGGGCTAAAAGGAGAAAATAAAGATATTTTTGAACTGAAAAAAATGAAAACAGTTGATTCAAAACATGTTACTCTACCACTTTTTGGAGGAAGTGCATAGCAATGGCTCCATTGTTATTAGGTGGTGCAGTTATTGCTCCTATGTGAAATAGTTCTTCAGGGCAATCAGACAAGTTTTCAAGCAGAAATAGCACTGTCCTGAATTGCTTAACAAATAAAGAAACAGTAGGAACAAAACTTACTGGAACTTCACTTTGTCAACTTGAAATCTTGTTTCAATGATCCCTGATGTCAAAACTCGACATCTAAGCAGGTCCTGAAAACAGGGTTTGTAACAATAAAATTATGAATTTTAATTAATAATGCAATCAATCAATCAATCAATCAGTCATTAATTCAATAAATCAACAGTGACAACAATTCAACAAACTCATTAACTGATATAATTGAAGAGCTAATAGTGCCAGGGAGCTAGATTATACACTGAGTTTACAAATTGAACATAGTCTATCCAAGTTCTTAATTAACAAGCACTGGACACGAAAAAAAGGAAAGACATCAGTAGGGAGGCACACTGAGAGTGGTATGTATGGTCAAGAAAAGCTGTATCCATAGGGTTGGCTGTAATGACAGTTATCATGTACCAACAAGACAGGCCTACGATACCCGTCACCTGTTAACAAGTAATGAAAAAAGTTACCTGCTCTACTGGCAAATAATTGGCCTGCTTGACTGTATCAACTCGGTCCAAAAAGCTGGCAAGAAGCAGAGGCAAAAAGAATGTTTGTTCAGACACCAATAACAACCTGGAACAATCTTGAACATGAATAAAATGAAATACTTAATCAAATACTTCAGTAACTGCCATGAAATCTTTGTTTGGTAATCATAAGAAAGGCAAACACACAGAATGTGAAGTGACGTTTGCTTACTACAACCCCACTTATTCTTGTTCAACAAAGGTATCTGATTTTCTTGCATTATACCTCAAAATCCCACAGTCAAGTACACAAGTACTGCAAATGTACAAAGGACTAAGATCACAGTCCACTGATAAGCATTTAAGGATCTGACTTTTATAAATGATTGGAGAAAGTACACATCAAGTTTTGATTTTGTGTTCTTAAGATTGACTTTCTTGTATTTCTGCCGAAAAAAATGCAGGAACATACTTATTTTCAATGCAATTATTGTTATGAAAGTTACAAAGTTTCCTGAAATCAAAGTTGCACAACCCAGTATAAAAGAGAAAGAAGACCTGCAGTAGACATGGAAAAAGTAAGGAAAGCAGGAAACTTGACATATTTTAAACCGAGCAACCAGGGTTTTCCTTTAGAGCCAGCAACTGGCAACTTTCACAGACTGTGAAGAGCTCAGTCGCCAGCAACTAAACAAAGTCATGCAGTCAAGAATTTTTGGTGACTGCCCCCGGACTCCCTAGAAATTTGAGCCTTTGGCTCTCAAACGGATGGTGTGCACCCAGGTTGTCTCAGCCTGCAAAAGGTCATTCACCTCCTGCTTCATTTGAAAAGGAAAACCCTGAGCAACAACAAGCAAACACTGTCGTTTGTCACTTTAACTGCAGATGATCAAGAGCGGCCACTTAGAATAAGGAAAAAGCTTAACTTTTTATGATTATCTATTTTTATCAAAAGCCTATTATTTACCAAAATGTCCTTAGCTTGAAAAGCACCACTGTTATCTAACAATTTTACAAAATCAAACTGTGCCTCTACACAGTACACAGTTAGGTATCTAAAACACAAACCAAGTTCAGGAAGCAATGCTCAAGGTTTTCCACCATCAGTCTAAGGTTGTGCTCCATTTTGATCAACTGTTTTCAGTATGTTGGTTTATCGCTGGTTTGGTTGATGCACTTTTTCAACCAGTTCTGAACTTAGTTGAAATGGTTGAAAACAATGGGTAGCCTCTGCTGATCTGTTACCAGGCACCAACTTTTTGCATTTGGATTCACTTTCCTACTAAAAGCTTGACAAAAGGAGCAACCAAAACAAGTCGAGGAGGTCTGAGAATGACTATACCCAGTCACAACTATCGCTCAACCAAAGATGGTTGAAAAAGTTTTCTATTGGAAACTTTGACCAAATCAATTAAAATCAGTTTTGGTTGAAGTGGTTGATCCCAACAGAATGTAATTCAAGAGTAGGAAATGTTGCATCCCTATCTGCCATAAATTGGTTTGGGGTTGATCACATATTTGTTCAAGTACTTTGATTTAGACAAGGAAATCGCTGACATGGTTTGCTGGCGTAGCTGACGGCTGTTGTGTTTCATCTGTGCTGATAGAAAGAGCTGTCAAAGTTCCTCTCTGAGCAGAAATAATACAAAAGCCTTCTTGCTGACAATTATTTTTCAGGTTATTTCAAACACAATTGGGTTGCCAGCCTAGAAAGAACATAAGAACTGTACATTGCATTCACTTTTTCCAGCATTTATAGTAACCTTGTAGAAAAAATCTATACATTTTTCAATGATCACAAGTATGAGCAATGTTTCGAAGCAGTACATAGTCTCCTTAGTACCTGGCTTACACAGACACAAATGCAGAGCTCTTTAACACTTTGCAGTGCCGACAGGATGTTTCTTATCTCAGCCCAGTCAAAATGTTTCCGAGTATTAGGCAAGATGGCTAAATTATTAGGTAAGGGAAGTAGCAGAGAACTAGTAGAGATCTCTTATTTGTCATCAAATTAATGAACTTTATTGTGAAGTAGGCAGCAGATATTTCCCTGTGGGAGGCAAAATCACTGGCTGCCAGCTCTTATCTACTAATAAAAGTAAGGAAAATTGTCAGCCACCAGCCCACTTTAACAGGGATGCAAAACAATCACACAAGTACCTCGCTTTTATCACAGTTCCTTTTCTGCAAATTCCCAGTCCCGTTTGACTCTTGTTGTCGCCACTCATAATGATCCTTTTCACCTTTACAGCAAGGATCCCAAAAGTGTAACCACTTGTAATTAATTTGCATTCTTTCATGCATGTAAACTAACAAATCAGAGGCCAAAATGGCTTTTCTAGGCATCTGATTGGATAGTGTAACCACACCAAACATGAATTAATTAAGGGTGCAACTTTTTGGGACTATTCTGAAATAAGAATAGACGGAATGGTATATTTGAGAAGTTTTTTGGGGACTTGTTCCATTTTTGGAATGAATGGAATAGTATTCCGTTCATTGTGCTCTCGATAGCAGAATGAACGGAATAAACAGATTACACTTTACTCGGAATACACAGAATACGTAGTTTTTGGGGATTATTTTGGTGCTCACATCGTGCATGGATGCCAAATGCCAGTCTCAGTTGTGTCCAGACTATTCTGAGTGCTCGTTCTCAGGTAACCTCTGCAAGAACCATTCTGGTTTTGGAATACACATATTTTGGAAAACCTTATTCCTGTTATTCAATTAATCCTAAACCGGAATAGGAATACACAGAATACTCCCAAACACATGCACCCTAAACGTAGTCATAATTTTGGGAATGTTGCTGTAAGTAGATCTGGCTATATAGCTGCTGTATAAGGACCCAAGTTCATGATTTTATTATCAGAGCTACCAAATTTGAGAAGCGTGGCCAGAAAATTAAACAAACAAACAAATAAGTAAACTTGTTGCCTGTATGACAAATCTTAACATGCATCCAAAAATGTGACAGACAATTTTATCAAGGCTCCTGATATTTTAATCCACAAGCCCACAAGATGCTACAAATGTACAGATGGTCAAATACGGAACAAGCATTTTTATTCTCCTCCACAATTCAACTTGAACTTTAAAAATTGGAGTAAGTAAAGTCAAACTGACTTTTTAAGCACTGAAAGCCTCATATTGATGCCAATCAAAAGGTTCAACATACTTTTCTAGTAAACACGCTGCATAAATTGATAATAATACTTAATACTGTATTACCAGAAATCTGACCAGAATATTGCTAAAATCATGTGAATTTAAGCATTGCCAAAAATTATGTATATGGATAACACAAGGTCTTTCTGTTTTGGGGAAGCAATGAAAACCAAAGAATAATGGTTCTGAACAAAAGGGACAAACCTTCATGATGATAAAACTTGAAACATGCAGATGTCTCTATGCAAGGCAGTCAATGTACTGAATATTTCACACTGAATATTTCACACTTAAGACTGATAGTGTTTGAATTCAGCCCCCAAAATGCTCTTTTCCTTGATTTTGATCAACAGGAAAGAAAGATTGAAGGTCAAATGGTTTGAAGACTTGTACATTTCGAAACTACTAAAATATGCTCAAGTCTGTGTAATTGATCTAAAAATAGGAATAATATGAGCCAGCCTCCATACAGGCAATGATCCATAGTTGTCCAAACTTGCTCTCCTCGTAGCCGGTTCCATTACCATTAATAACATTGTTAGACGATTTTTACGGTTCCAATACGCCACATTTAAAATTATTATGGACACAGCATGCAAAGAACCGCACGAAATGAGGTTTCTGTGGCATCGATAAAACGAAATTGACCTAAAAATACTTGGTTCGACCTGCTCGTGTGTGCATCACATGGTACAGCAACCTACTGCTCTCGTTTTCTGCACAACGGTCATTCGTTGTATGTTCTTTTATTAGTGGCAACATATAAGACATTAAATTCGCAATGCCTCGAGTTTTCAGAACCACTGAGCTTTCGTAGCTTTTGCACATCGTGGAAACCAATTCAAAACAAAAAGTTGGCTGAGAAAAGGTTCATAACACAAACACTATTGCTTGTTTTTTATCAGATGCGATCATGGGCACAGACAAGTCACCGAAACTAAAATATAAACTTCTAGTCGTATACGGAGTAAAACTAGCCGTGCGTATATTTATCCTCTCTGCACGTAAGCAGAGAAAGCAAGATGTTTCTCGTACCCGAGTAAATCTTAACATAAATCCTCTTTCAGTATCCGTCAGTTTATCATTTGACAGCACGTCCAAGAATAGCTACCAAACTCTGAATCAACTGTTTTGATAGCACAAAAACCATACTGGACAGAAAATACACGGTAGCGGACCGTACCGGACATATAAAATAAGCTTAAATAAGGCAACAGTCTTCGTTCGCATATGGCTTCTTACTAACAACGGTTCTCGACAGCGTGACAGTGGTTTTCGAACGTAAAATCACGATTTTATCGCTTTAAAAAACCACTAGAAAATAAATAAACCTTTACGAAGGTGCATGCACGAAATTCAGGAAAACATTCCTCAGTAGGAGAAACTAACCTCAAAGAAGTGCTATGACCACGAATTATAATTCTTTTCCAGCCATTTTTGTCGGGTTACTTAAGCTTAGTTTGTAAACACGCTGCCATGTTTCAAAACCCCATGGCTACATTCAACACTCGACTTAAGCTA